>JAYMZC010000264.1:0-510609 GCA_036346975.1 Drosophila prolongata | reverse complement strand
AGATATGTGTTACCTCATGTGCAGTAATTTATTAATCAGGTTAGGAATGCCAGCACCATAGCGTGAAAGGAATGACGCATTTAATATGATCACCTGGAATTATATTTAATAGTTATTCGTTTGAACTACCCCTGTTGAATTACCAACAAAAGGAAGTTTATGATACTTTAATGAAGGCAACCGATGATGAAAATGGTGGTTTATATTTCCTAGATGCCCCTGGTGGAACTGGAAAGACATTCCTCATGTCATTAGTTTAAGCAACTGTTCGGGCGAGATCTAACATAGCGGTTGCAGTGGCTTCTTCTGGAATAGCAGCCACATTGTTAGAAGGATGCCGTACGGCTCATTCAGCATTCAAATTACCGTTTGTTTTTTTTTTTTTATACTTTATTCTTATTTATTGGATCTTTCCTATTACTTAAGAGACTAACAATAAGTTTTTAAATCTTAATCTATGTTACGTTAACTTATGTTATTGAAGAGGGATGGGAAATCATTCCGCTGTAGACGGGAATGATGGCTTAGCCGGTTGAGTTGTCTGGCAAGCAGGTTTGGGTGATTTGATAATCTGGCTTCATATTTAATTTTTCTGGAAACAATTTCTTCTTTTACGGGATTTATATCCAGGTCTCTCTGGATGTTTGCATTGCGGATGTACCAGGGGGCTCCAGTTATTGTTCGTAGGGTCTTTGATTGTACTCTTTGAATAATTTCTATATTGCTGATGCTTGCGTTTCCCCAGAGCTCGGAACCGTAGGTCCAGATCGGCTTTAAGCACGAGTTATACAGTAGTACTTTATATTCGAGTGGAAGGGGGGAGCGGTAGTTCATGAGCCAGTGAAGGCTGTTGGCCTTTAGTTTTAAATGGGTCTTCTTTGCTTCTATATGCTTTCTCCAGGTAAGCCTCCTGTCTAGGTGTATGCCGAGATAGGTGACTTCGTCTGCTTGTGGAACCTGCTTGTTGTTTAGCGTCAGTGGTGGGCATTTCGACAAGTTTAGTGTAAATGTAATGTGTTACACTTTTGCTCGTTGACTTTGATACGCCAGTCTGCGAGCCATTTTTCTACAGCTACCAGGTGTTCTTTTAAATGGGCTGTAGCTGTTTTTGGGCATTTCGAGCGGCTGACAATGGCAGTGTCGTCGGCAAAGGTTGAGATGAGGGTCTGGCGGCTTGTTGGAATGTATGCCGTGTAAAGGATGTACAAGATTGGTCTAAGCACACTTCCTTGGGGTACTCCAGCTTCGATGTTACGGATGGTTGAAGTAAAGGTTTTACATCTCACGGTGAAAACTCTGTTTCTGAGGTATGACTCAAGCAACTTGTGAGTGTTTTCCGGTAGGAGGGTTTTGATTTTGTATACTAGATCGTCGATCCAGACGCGATCAAATGCCTGTGATACGTCCAGAAATAAGGCACTGCAATATTGCTTGTGTTCGAAAGCCGTGCGAATTTCAGATGTTAAGCGGTTTACCTGTTCGATAGTTCCATGCTTTTCCCTAAATCCGAATTGGTGCAGAGGGATCGTTCTGTTGTTTTGAAGATGTGTTACTGGATGAACAAGAAGCAGTTTTTCAAATAGCTTTTATAGACATGGGAGCAGACTGATGGGCCGGTACGAGGAAGGCTGGGATTTGTCTTTTCCTGGCTTCGGGATCATTGTAATGACAGACTTTTTCCATTGGTCAGGAATATATAAATATAAATGCGATGCATCTGACTGCGCATGCAGGTAATTCAATTATCATTTTTGGAGAAATAAAATCGTGACCAGGAGCCTTTTTTGGGTTTATGTGTTTTTTAATAGCCTTAAGTATTGTGCTGGTTTCAAGGGTAACTGGGGAGGACGGCGACGCTAGCGAGACATTCGGTAGAGTGAATTGGTTGGATGGCGGGTGGGGCTTGAAGACGTTTTCCAAGTGATGGGCAAAGGTGTTAGCTCTTTCTTCGTCACTGCGCGCCCAGGCACCTGTTTGTGATCGAATTGGCCAATCGGGATCTATTGGTGGTTGCATGTTTGGGTGAGCTCTCCATAGTGGGAATTTATTACCCGTCGGGGATAGTTTCGCAATGTAGGCCCGTTGGGCCTGGTTCTTTTCGGTAGATAGGGCCTTCGACAATTTTCGAGATGCTTCGTTAAGTCTTTTCTTAGTAGCTGGGGACCGATGAGTCTGCCAGTCTCTGCGAAGTCTACGTTTTTCAAGTAGGAGAGACTCGATCTGGATACTTGAGCGTCCAGTTCTTAGCGGGTTTGTGGATGAGGGTTCTGGCGTAGAATGTTTGGCGGTAGAGGACATTACGTCCGTGAGGTGTTTAAGCGACTTGTCAATGTCAGATTCAGAGGAAATTTCAGGATCAAGCTCGATGTGTGAACTTACATATTTTTTGTACTTCAGCCAGTTTGTTTTGTTTGATGTTAGATGTTGGGGGCGTTCCAGAAGCTGCGGCTGTTCAGATAGACAGAGGAGAACTGGCGAATGGTCCGATGTAAGCTCTTCTAAGGTTTTTATGTTTATCAGCCTGTGCGAGACTCTTCTAATAACAGCGAAATCGATAATGTCAGGTTGTTTATTTGGATCTGTGGGCCAGTATGTAGGCCTAGCAGGTGAGACAAAGTCAAGCTTATTACCAGGAGTGATGATAGCGTTGTATAATTGGCGGCCTTTGGGGTTGATAAGACGAGATCCCCAGTGGGGATGCTTTGCGTTATAATCACCGGCAGCTATAAAGCAGCGTCCTAGTGAGTTGTAGAAATTCATAAACTCATTTTCTGCAATACTGAAGCGTGGGGGGCAATATATGGCGGATAGGGTAAGTGGGCCGCCAATTAGGTTTATACGTAGGGATGTGGCCTGCAGGTAGTTAGTAGCGAATGTCTCCAAGGGATGATGTTTTATGCGTTGTTTTATCAGTATACCGGTACCTCCGTGTGCTTTACCGTCCGGGTGGTTGGTCGCGTGGAATATATATCCGATGATATGGAAGTAGTTTTTATTAGTTAGATGGGTTTCAGAAAGTATCATGATATCGATATTGTGGCTGTTTAGGAAATTACCGTTAAATCTTCAAACTATTGAAGAACCAACGTGTAATATTGCAAAACACTCAGCAATGGCCAAAGTTTTAGCGGTATCTAAAATCATCATCTGGGACGAATGCACAATGGCGCATAAACGTGCATTAGAAGCACTTAACCGAACTTTAAAAGATTTACGCAATGACTCGAGACGTTTTGGAGGAGGAATGATATTACTTTCTGGCGATTTCCGCCAAATACTGCCAGTAATTCCAAGATCTACGGCTGCCGACGAAATAAACGCTTGCCTCAAATCGTCAAATCAATGGCGCCATGTGAAGAAACTGCAACTGACAACAAACATGAAAGTTACATTGCTTAATGATACATCTGCTGAAAATTTCTTTGAGCAATTGCTGACTATCGGTAATCGTCAAGTACCTGTCGATGAACCGAGCGGATTAATATCATTTCAAAATAATTTCTGTAAATTTGTCTCATCAAAAGACGAACTTATCCACAATGTATTTCCAGAATTTATTTCTTACTACAAAAATAATGAATGGTTGAGTGAGAGAGCAATTTTAGCTGCTAAGAATAAAGATGTAGATGACCTAAACTACATGATTCAAAATAAGATCATTGGAACAATGCATGCATTCAAATCTGCGTCACAAATGAAGATGAAGCCACCAACTATCCAATTGAATTTTAAACTCTTTGGAGGTGCCTAGCTTACCACCGGACAATTTACACCTAAAGGTTGGCTCCGTAGTAATCATGCTTCGGTGCAACGGTACGCGTTTGGTGGTTAGAAAATTGATGAACAATGTAATTTACGCTACGATAATGATAGGAAAATTCAAAGGTGAGGAAGTTCTCATTCCGAGGATACCGATGATCCCAACCGATATGCCGTTTGAATTTAAAAGTCTTCAATTTCCGATACGTCTTGCATTTGCCATGACCATCAACAAATCACAAGGCCAATCCTTAAAAGTTTGTGGTTTAAATCTAGAACATTAATGTTTTTCCCATGGTCAATTATACATGGCATGTTTACGGGTCGGAAGACCATCTGCCATAAGACACTTGCCATAATGTATGCTCTCTTGCGGTTTAGAGTATATTTATTTTCGGACTGTCATTCACTAGTTCGAATATTGAGCAAAATGGCAGTGTCGTCGGCAAAGGTTGAGATGAGGGTCTGGCGGCTTGTTGGAATGTATGCCGTGTAAAGGATGTACAAGATTGGTCTAAGCACACTTCCTTGGGGTACTCCAGCTTCGATGTTACGGATGGTTGAAGTAAAGGTTTTACATCTCACGGTGAAAACTCTGTTTCTGAGGTATGACTCAAGCAACTTGTGAGTGTTTTCCGGTAGGAGGGTTTTGATTTTGTATACTAGATCGTCGATCCAGACGCGATCAAATGCCTGTGATACGTCCAGAAATAAGGCACTGCAATATTGCTTGTGTTCGAAAGCCGTGCGAATTTCAGATGTTAAGCGGTTTACCTGTTCGATAGTTCCATGCTTTTCCCTAAATCCGAATTGGTGCAGAGGGATCGTTCTGTTGTTTTGAAGATGTGTTACTGGATGAACAAGAAGCAGTTTTTCAAATAGCTTTTATAGACATGGGAGCAGACTGATGGGCCGGTACGAGGAAGGCTGGGATTTGTCTTTTCCTGGCTTCGGGATCATTGTAATGACAGACTTTTTCCATTGGTCAGGAATATATAAATATAAATGCGATGCATCTGACTGCGCATGCAGGTAATTCAATTATCATTTTTGGAGAAATAAAATCGTGACCAGGAGCCTTTTTTGGGTTTATGTGTTTTTTAATAGCCTTAAGTATTGTGCTGGTTTCAAGGGTAACTGGGGAGGACGGCGACGCTAGCGAGACATTCGGTAGAGTGAATTGGTTGGATGGCGGGTGGGGCTTGAAGACGTTTTCCAAGTGATGGGCAAAGGTGTTAGCTCTTTCTTCGTCACTGCGCGCCCAGGCACCTGTTTGTGATCGAATTGGCCAATCGGGATCTATTGGTGGTTGCATGTTTGGGTGAGCTCTCCATAGTGGGAATTTATTACCCGTCGGGGATAGTTTCGCAATGTAGGCCCGTTGGGCCTGGATTCTTTTCGGTAGATAGGGCCTTCGACAATTTTCGAGATGCTTCGTTAAGTCTTTTCTTAGTAGCTGGGGACCGATGAGTCTGCCAGTCTCTGCGAAGTCTACGTTTTTCAAGTAGGAGAGACTCGATCTGGATACTTGAGCGTCCAGTTCTTAGCGGGTTTGTGGATGAGGGTTCTGGCGTAGAATGTTTGGCGGTAGAGGACATTACGTCCGTGAGGTGTTTAAGCGACTTGTCAATGTCAGATTCAGAGGAAATTTCAGGATCAAGCTCGATGTGTGAACTTACATATTTTTTGTACTTCAGCCAGTTTGTTTTGTTTGATGTTAGATGTTGGGGGCGTTCCAGAAGCTGCGGCTGTTCAGATAGACAGAGGAGAACTGGCGAATGGTCCGATGTAAGCTCTTCTAAGGTTTTTATGTTTATCAGCCTGTGCGAGACTCTTCTAATAACAGCGAAATCGATAATGTCAGGTTGTTTATTTGGATCTGTGGGCCAGTATGTAGGCCTAGCAGGTGAGACAAAGTCAAGCTTATTACCAGGAGTGATGATAGCGTTGTATAATTGGCGGCCTTTGGGGTTGATAAGACGAGATCCCCAGTGGGGATGCTTTGCGTTATAATCACCGGCAGCTATAAAGCAGCGTCCTAGTGAGTTGTAGAAATTCATAAACTCATTTTCTGCAATACTGAAGCGTGGGGGGCAATATATGGCGGATAGGGTAAGTGGGCCGCCAATTAGGTTTATACGTAGGGATGTGGCCTGCAGGTAGTTAGTAGCGAATGTCTCCAAGGGATGATGTTTTATGCGTTGTTTTATCAGTATACCGGTACCTCCGTGTGCTTTACCGTCCGGGTGGTTGGTCGCGTGGAATATATATCCGATGATATGGAAGTAGTTTTTATTAGTTAGATGGGTTTCAGAAAGTATCATGATATCGATATTGTGGCTGTTTAGGAAATTACCGTTAAATCTTCAAACTATTGAAGAACCAACGTGTAATATTGCAAAACACTCAGCAATGGCCAAAGTTTTAGCGGTATCTAAAATCATCATCTGGGACGAATGCACAATGGCGCATAAACGTGCATTAGAAGCACTTAACCGAACTTTAAAAGATTTACGCAATGACTCGAGACGTTTTGGAGGAGGAATGATATTACTTTCTGGCGATTTCCGCCAAATACTGCCAGTAATTCCAAGATCTACGGCTGCCGACGAAATAAACGCTTGCCTCAAATCGTCAAATCAATGGCGCCATGTGAAGAAACTGCAACTGACAACAAACATGAAAGTTACATTGCTTAATGATACATCTGCTGAAAATTTCTTTGAGCAATTGCTGACTATCGGTAATCGTCAAGTACCTGTCGATGAACCGAGCGGATTAATATCATTTCAAAATAATTTCTGTAATTTTGTCTCATCAAAAGACGAACTTATCCACAATGTATTTCCAGAATTTATTTCTTACTACAAAAATAATGAATGGTTGAGTGAGAGAGCAATTTTAGCTGCTAAGAATAAAGATGTAGATGACCTAAACTACATGATTCAAAATAAGATCATTGGAACAATGCATGCATTCAAATCTGCGTCACAAATGAAGATGAAGCCACCAACTATCCAATTGAATTTTAAACTCTTTGGAGGTGCCTAGCTTACCACCGGACAATTTACACCTAAAGGTTGGCTCCGTAGTAATCATGCTTCGGTGCAACGGTACGCGTTTGGTGGTTAGAAAATTGATGAACAATGTAATTTACGCTACGATAATGATAGGAAAATTCAAAGGTGAGGAAGTTCTCATTCCGAGGATACCGATGATCCCAACCGATATGCCGTTTGAATTTAAAAGTCTTCAATTTCCGATACGTCTTGCATTTGCCATGACCATCAACAAATCACAAGGCCAATCCTTAAAAGTTTGTGGTTTAAATCTAGAACATTAATGTTTTTCCCATGGTCAATTATACATGGCATGTTTACGGGTCGGAAGACCATCTGCCATAAGACACTTGCCATAATGTATGCTCTCTTGCGGTTTAGAGTATATTTATTTTCGGACTGTCATTCACTAGTTCGAATATTGAGCAAAAAATCAATAAATCCTCGTATTGCTCGTTGGTTGTTGGAAAATTATAAAATTGAACACCGTGCGGGTGAAAGCCTGTCACATGTTGATGCTTTGAGTAAGTAAACAGAATTTTTAAACAGTAGGGTAGAAAGGATAATGGAAAAACCATGCGTAGTTATAGAATCGTCATAGCAGTCAGAAATATTAAAATCTTCAGAGCAGTCAAAAATATTAAAACAGTCAGAGCAGTCAGAAATATTAGAATCGTCGAAGCAGTCAGAAATATTAGTATCGTCAGAGCAGTCAGAAATATTAAAATCGTCAGAGCAGTTAGAAATATTTGAATCGTCAGAGCAGTCAGAAATATTTGAACGATTATATCGATTAAAACGGTGGAATCCGTCAGAAGTGTCCGTAATTTCAGGACTAGCAGACTTGATAAAAGAAGTAAGACTAGTCGATTTGGTTGGTGTAGTGGCGGCTAGCTCAGATGATTTTGAAGTTTGAAACAGAACAAACGTATTTAACAGAAAACTCAGTAAAAATTTTGTTATAATAGACGGTGTTGTGTACCATAAAGATGAGATTGGGAATAGGGCCTTATATGTTTCATTAATCATACAATCAAAATATAACACGCAAAACTAGGTCATTTGGCTGTTGATAAGTTTTACAACCATATGAAATCTAAGTAACGGAAACCAACCGTTAATGAGAACAAGAATAGAGTCAACGCGTAACTCTCTGAAATGCATTGTACACTCTGTTCCAAAATCTGTCAATAAACAAGTATTGCACAGAATACCCAAAGCGCCAATTCAATTTTATACGATTATAGATCGTTTGGGACCTTTGCCTTATATAAATTCTAAATGAAAGCATTTATTAGTAATATTCTATTCTTTTACAAAGTTTGTGAAACTAATTCCTGTTAATTCTACAAGTAGCCGAGAAGTAAATGCTAGTTTAGCAAGATACTTCGAATTTTAAAGTAGACCACGTAGAATTATCTCTGATAGAGCTAGCTGTTTTACGTTAATGGAATTCCGCGAGTTTTTAGCAAACCGTAACACTGGACATAATAGTAGCCTCCTTTGCACCCCAGGCAAACGGACGGGTTGAGAGAGTGAATCGAGTTCTAACTCGAATGCTAGAAACATTATCAAATCCCATTAATCAAGCTGACTGGCATAAACTAATACACAAGGTTGAACATGCAATCAATAATTCTGTCCATTCTAGTACACTAAAACACCTAGTACTCTTTTATTTGGAGTAGATCAAAGAGGTCCAGTAATTTATGAGTTATATGAGTATTTAGAATATAAATTAGGTATAGATAAGGAGAAAAATTTGACAGACATTAGGGACAAAGCAAATATAAATATTACACCTGGCACATGTAAAAAAATTGAAATTTTTTAAAATGATAGATATGAAGGAACAGAGGTAGATCTATTTGTCAGGTTGACCGAGTTGTAAACATAGTTGTTATGCGGTCTTCCCACAGCGATCCATCCATTATCCGTTGAACGGATGGTCCATAAGGTTTTGCCGTTCCGAAAATTCCCAGTTAGTTCCCCAACCAAATTTTAAGGACTTTTTTATGCGATAGTTAGGTGCAACTCTGAGTTCTTCTTCTTGACAGTAAAAACTGAAACATTCACTACGAAAACGTAAACAATAATGACGGGTAACTTTTAAAATGGAAGGCGCCAAATCAATAAATTCTGTTTAGAGTTGTTATAATTAATTAATTACTCCTCCATCCGTGTGGCAGCATTAAGAGTTGCTCCACTTTTTTTCAGGCGCATACCGTATTCACAACATCACAACATAGCAGAACACCTTGGAGAACGAGAGTATCTCCCCAGACTTATATTTATGGCCCCTGCAATGCGCGCAAAGGTGGACCACAAGGCTGAGCTTGTGGAGATAACGCTCGAGAGTGGCTGGAGGAGCAGCGAGCGCAGACCGAGATCATGTCATGGAATTAAGCTTGGCTGTCTGCCATCCTTGACATTCAAAATAAATCAGAAAACAAACACTTTTGTATTAAATATACTTGATTTGTACCAATTAGACAATAATGGGCAATAGCTGTTCATATTTTTTCTTCAGGCTGGCAATAGCATTTATAGCACTGTTGTGCTCATTTTAAATGTGGTGCAAAATGCAACAGGCTAGAATGATTAGCCACAACTGTTCAGATTAGCTATTATCGGATGGTGGATGATGGATGTGCTCTACGGGAAGAGGGTATTAGGTATGCATATATTGCAACATGTTGTAACATGATGCGAACTATTAAGTACGTATAAAGAGTTAAGGTTATTGTGTTAGAGATAAGTATTGATAATGTGAAGCTTGTTTGGGGTCGATTAACCTTTCGTAGGCAGCAAAGCTGCAAAGGGAGAGAAGAAAGAACACTCGGCGCGAAGTATAAACGGAAGCGAATTAAAAACACTGTTGGGTTTTCGTCAGAAATTGCGCGGAGCCGGGCGGTGTTTATTCACTGATAGTCGTTAGCATACTACTTAAACATAATTAGCCCGATGCCCTTCCGAGCGTGCTGGAAACTTCACGGTGACCTCATGGAGAGCCTGGAAGCGCAGGCAGCCAAAGTTGGCGATCGGAGCGGACAAGAGCGGGCGAAAAAACAGGGTGCTTCGTGGCCTGAATATTCCGCCCCCTTGCAATCGCTAGCGTTGCAACGAATCGTGATAAATTACGGCTGTCTGCAGGCGCCGGACAGGATCCAGCCGAACGACGTCTTCTGGGCCACGGGTAGTCCCTCGTCGACTAGGTGGAATCCTGGTTGGATGACCTTTGCATAAACATCCGCACCCAGGACCAGGGAGATCGTCGCCGGCAGGTAGAACCGCTTGTCGGCCAGCGGAAGATCCTTGAAGGGGGTCAACGACCCCCTCAGGAATGGCTCGGATTGGGGTGCGGATGCGGGCGTTCGGCTCAACTTTCAGCACAACCTCCAACTTGGTCCCTTCGTCGATTTTCGAACGAATCGTCGCCGTGCACACCTGCTCGTCCCCGACACTGGTTGTGGGCAACCGAAAGGCGGATGCCAGCGACGCGTCGATACAACTCGTCGGGGTGCACGGGTCGATTAGGACGGCGGTGTCGAATGTCATCGGCCTGGTCTCCAGGATGAGGACATTTGTGCTGTGCTGTTGCAGGAGGGATGAGAGTGGTAGACCCGGCGTCGAGGAGGCTGAGCGCGGCGGAGAGGCGAGTGCTCGGCGAGTTGGCGTATCTTGCCGGCGCGAACGCTGCTGAAAAGAGGCACGTCGCTGGGCGCTGGGAGGCAGCGTGTGGTGACTCCAGTTGCAAATTTTTCACCGGTCATCGCTGCGACAGCTCCCTTGCGAATGCTCATGGGCAAGGCAGTTCGCGCAGTACTTATTGATAAGCACTGCTCGGAGCCGCGCTCAGCTTTTGGAACCTCTGACACCTTTTTAGAGGGTGGATTCCACGGCAGACTCGGCACGGGTAGGACTGTGCACCTTGAGTACACGTGGGCCATGTTTAATGGATCTGTGATTCATGGAAAATAAAAAAACAAATTGAGAAGTTTGAGGCTGTAGTGGTGCGTGCTTAGGAACTATGGGGCACGGCCTGTGATTCGTCACTAAAAGGGGTGCAAACATGCATTACAAAGGCTCTCAGGAGGATGATAGATAAAAAAAAAAAAAAAGGAATGCTAGGTCGAAGATGTGGAAGGCGCTCCCGATAAGAGAACAACCTTCGTTATCGAACGCCGGACAACGCCGCGTGCCGTACGAATGTCGACTACGCGGACGTTACCATCAGCTCCTAGAAAGACGGAATTGATTCTACCTTGTCATCACTCATTTGAGGGCAGATTGTCGTCCTTGATGACGACGAATGAACTGCCAGTTGAACTGCTGATGACTATACGCATCAGTCACAGACTCTTTTACGGCTTGTAAAAACTCTCGGGAGAGCAGGGTGGCAGCGCCGACGAAGGTTTTCCCATTGTCGGACTGAACGTGACGGGGACACCCTCTTCTGGATACGAACCGAGCGAAAGCGGGAAGAAATTTCTCGGTCGTCAAATCGGACGTAGGCTCTAGATGGATGCCCTTTGTGGAAAAACAGACGAAAACCAACACATACTCTTTTGTAATGAGAAAAGCTGTTCCAGTGTAATTCTTAATGTCAAAAGGGCCGGTGTAGTCCATCTCTGTGTGCGTGAATGGCCTGGAAAAAGGAACTCGCTCTTTTGGAAAATTTCCCATCATCTGGACTTGCAATCTCTCCTTGTGGATAACGCAGACCTTGCAGGAGTTAATAACTGCCTTCACCAAGTTCTTTATCTTCGGAACCCAATATCTTGAACGGGTGAGACGTACCACTAACTGGTTACCTCCGTGTAACGTTATGAGATGCGTACACATGCGCGGACACAGGAAGCTTTTGACTCAAGCAGCGATATTCATTAGCCAAATATCTGCGCGGCGTGCCAATGACCATGAGTCGTTCAGTGGCGACAAGTTCTTGGACCTCTGGACGGACCCCTGGAAGTGGCGACTGTTTTCTACATCGCGCGTCTTGGCTGTGAGAAGATGCACTACAGAAGTATGCCCCATCTCTACGCGCACATAGATCGCAGCACCCTATGCCTTTTGAGAAGCGTCACAGAATCCATGATGCTCTGCTCGAAATTCTGCGCGAAAGGAAACCCATCTTGGAATTCGGACCTGATCTAGGACCGAGTAACATTGGAGAAAGTCGCGCCACCTTTGGCACAGCTCAGTCAAATCTCTTGCATTAAGATTTTGGCACATACAACAAATGGAGCTAGCCAGCCTGCTGGATCAAACAGCTTGGCAATTTGGGAAAGGACCTGGCAGATCTTCTCGATATCTGCACTATCGACGTATCGGAAATAACGCCATTTCAGGATTTGAATGGTTAAGTCGGACTGTAAGACTGGGCCAGCATGAAGGCTGTCATTTAGGCTGACCCCATTTTCTGAAGGGCTGGAGGCGTTGAATACCACCCGACGCTTGGTGGTCGTACTTTCCGGCTTGAGCACGGCATGATGCGGAAGGTAATAGCTGGCAGCATCATGGGTGGGATGTACCTCTCTCATGTGGTTAAGATCGAGATATTCCTGTATCACGGAGTCGTACTTAGCTTTCTGATGACTGTCCCTTTTTAGGCGTTGCTCATTCCTTAAAAATTGGGCTAACGCATATGATCTGGAGTATCCTAGGGCGGACTTTAAGTTTTCGGACATGCAAGCACGGGTGCCTCCGTGAGTTTACTTAAGTTCCTCGAATGCATCTTGTTGCTCCTGCTGCCATTGCCACTTTCTCCCTTTCTTGAGAAGTCCGGACATGGGTTGAACAATGCTCGCGAAGTTTTGTACAAATCGCCTGTACCAAGAGGCGATTCCGAGACAATGTGGTGGGTGGACTCAGTTGGCGCACGGCCGCGATCTTCTCTGGATCCGTGTGGGTTCCTTCCTCGCTAATGACATGTCCTAAATATACCAGACTACGCTTGAAGAAACTGCATTTCTTCGAATTGAGGAGAAGGTTCGCCTTTTGTAGCCGTTGGAATACTTCCGTAGGTAAAGAACATGATCCTCGAGTGTGGCTCCTATGACAATAATGTCATCCAAGTACGCAAATGCATAGGGCTCGCTGAAGCGTCGCTGGTGCCGAGTGTAGGCCAAATGGCATAACCTTCCCGTGATAGATTCCTCTCCCTGGCACTGTAAAGGCTGTGCACTCGAGACTAGCCTTGGCCACCGGCATCTGCCAGTACCCACTCTTTAAATCTAGGGTAGATATATACTTCGTGTCGTAATTGTTATCATAGGTAATGGGTACACGTCTGGTACCGAATATGCATTTAGTTGCCGAAAATCAACGCATAATCTCATTTCTCCTGATTTCTTGCCTACTAGTACAATTGGGGCGCTATGTGGACTCCATGCAGGCTCTGTACAATCGTTGCGCAACAGTTCCTCTAGAAACTGGATCGCCCCGTCGTCTCGGGGTGGAAGAATATTGATCGGCCCCAGGGCCTCGTGGTTTCTGTGTCGAGGCTGCTCAGGCTGGTCTCGTGGTTCTGGTTCTTGGTGATAGTATTTGGCGACTGGCGAAATGCAGTCGATGAAAGAGGGGACAGTACTAAATTGGTCGTGGCTGTACCTAAGTAAAGGGGACAGAATTGCAAAGACTCACGTCCACATTGCAGAGTGGCGGACACGCCTCCAAGAAAATCCATGCCTAATAAAACTTCTTCCGTTATCGAGGGTAATACTAACAGTGCAAATTTAACCTATCGCCGGTCTAACTGGACTTTTGCTACGAGTGACTTGGTGATTTCCTTCTTGGAACCTTCCGCGAGACTTACTTGTGTTCGTTCCGCCCGTACATTATCTGCAGTGCCGACGAGTTGGATAACTCGTTCACTCACGAAACTCCTGCTGGCGCCTGTATCAATAGTGGTGTTGAAGAGCTGGCCTTCGATGCTTACTTGTGCTATGATGCGGCCTGCCTGAACTTCCAGTACCGTATCTAATTCCGGGGATTCATCCTTGTAGTCTCCGCCCGCTCCCCGAGGGGGCGAAGACTCCTCGCGTTTCCCGATCAAAGGCGACGGCAGCATTCTCGGGTGTATATCCCGCGGCGTCCACAATTCCAACAGAAATTTTGTTTTTTTTGCGCGGAGTCCCATGGCTTACTTACCCAACCAGCCGACCGAGGGGCGCAGCCGAGTATCGTTCGGCACGACTCGCGAGAAGATAGACGCGAGATAAGGAAATATAGGTAAAAGTCCGGGGAAAAAATTAATGGTAAGATCAATTTTGTGCCAATGAAGTTAGTATTAATCGTTTTAAGAGAGGCAGAGAGTCAAGATTTGAGATTATAGGAAGGATGAGGAACTTGAAAAATGTGCACTAACTGTGGAATGGAGTCAGCTGCAGGTTTTTATTTATGACTAGCAGGGTGCCCGCAGCTTCGCTTGCGATGGATAACCCCAATATCCTACTTTTCTTTTGTAATAGGTTTGCAGTAGAACTATGTAATTTTGCATTTCAAATACTTTAAATATATTTGTAGTTTCGGCTGAAACTTTAATTAACCCTCATCCACTACCCGGAGGTAGAGGATACGGCGCGTTTTTTTTAACGTGGTTTCCCCTAAATAGGCCTAGTCTACAATATAAGTTCAAATATTTTTAAAAGTTATTTTAAAACCTCTCTGTAAGCAACATTTTTTGTTTGGCCATCAGGAGATTAAGCTCATTGCTGAGCTAACTCTTGAACAGGCCACATAAAATTGACCATGGGAAAAACAATCGTCCCTAAGATCTAATCCAGCTACTTTTAAAGTCTGCCCTTGTGACTTATTTATTATAATGGCAAAACAGACCTTTACAGGAAACTGTAGACGTTTAAACTCAAATGGTAAGTTGGATGACGTTAAGGGAATTCTTGGTATGAATACTGTCTCTCCTTTGGCACAGCCGGTAAAAATAACGGCTTCAATAACAAATTTGTGAAGAGCTTTCACTTGCAATCTCGATCCATTGCATAACTTTGGGGGACTTAAGTTTCTTAGCAACATTATTGGTGTACAAATTTTAAGCGTAAGAACGTGAAAAGGCATTCCTGCTGGATTCTGCATGTTAAGAAATTCAGTAACAGTGTCAACTGATTTGTATGTAACTTCCTCAAAATTAAATGATTTTGAAAGATGATTATTTATTGAAGCAGCTATCATTTCTTGAAGCTAATATTGCTCTTTCTGATAGCCAGTCCAATGACTTGTGAGCGATATTTGAAATATCTAGAAACATTTTTGATGTAAGTTCTTCCAAAGTGTTAACAACTGTACCTAAGCTTGATGAAATTATTATTTTTCCATCAACAGTTGGATAATCTCCATCTCCTATTTTAAGTAAAGTTTGGGCAAAAACACCGGCCGTTCTATCACCTAGTAAGTGCACACGCATATTTTTCGTAAGAGCAAATTTTTGAATTTTGGACCACAAAATGGAAGATTTTATGCAAGATTTTATTTCATCGGCCCTTGTTCCACGGAGTACAACTGGGAGAGTTTGTCGAAAATCTCCAGCCAATAGAGCAGTTATACCTCCCATTAATAAGTCATTGCCTCTTATATTCTTTAAAATTTGATCGAGAGCTTCAAGTCCCCCTTTATGATCAATAGTACATTCATCCCAAACAATGAGTTTACAATTTTTAAGAACGAAAGCAATGTTGGACTGTTTGGCAATGTTATTTTTTTTTTTTTTTTTTTTTCGCGCGGAGTCCCACGGCCCACATACCCGCCCAACCGACCGAGGGGCGCAGCCGTGTATCGTACGGCACGATTCGCGAGAAGATAGACGCGAGATAGGAAAATAAAGGTAAAGGTACGGGGAAAAAAGTAATAGTTAGATCAATCTTGTGCCAATGAAGCAAGTATTAATCGTTTTAGGAGCGGCAGAGAGTCAAGATTTGAGATTATAAGAAAAGTCTATTATAGTCAGAACATAATACTCTGAAAGGCTCATGCAAGGCATTGTTAGATCTACAATGATTTAATATTAGGGGAATATAATTTCTAGTTAATCTACTTGGCACAGAAAAGTTTAGCCGGCTTAACAAGTCGGGGAAGTCAATATCACCATGTATAAGTTTATAAATGAAGACTGTACCAAGCATCGTTCTACGGTTGGCAAGGGAGGGTAAATTAATCAACAGAAGTCTACTAGAATAAGAAGGTAAGTTAAGATTTGCATCCCAGTTTAGGCGCCGTAAAGCAAAAATAAGAAAGTTTTTTTGTACTGATTCAATACGACCAATATGTATTCCGTATTGTGTACTCCAGACGGTGGGTCTGCCGACACTACTCCAGAATCGGACAGACTAAGGAAATAAAAAAGTTTTAGTTAAATAAGGATCATCGACTTCTTTTGACCACCTTTTAATAAATTCAAGCACTCCTCTGGCCTTATTAACTATGGACGAAATGAGGTTTAGGGTCCAAGAGAACGCCAAGATCGTTTACAGGAGTTATTCTATTCAAAGAGCTGCCACTTAACGTGTAAGTCGCGTATATCGGATTGGCCCGATAAAAAGTCATCAGCTTGCACTTGGAACCGTTTAAATTTAGTAAATTATTTGGGACCAGTTTTGAAAATTAACTAGATCGGATTCCAAGTCTAAATTGCAGGAAATGTCCTTATACTGCAGGCGCAACTTAACATCATCTGCGTACATAAGTACGCGAGAATGACTTATAATTGAGGGAAGATCGTTAATAATGTAAAAAGTACCGGACCCAAATGGCTACCTTGCGGGACCCGGAGGTAACACGGAGAATTTCAGAAATTGAATTCTTAAAAAGGACCGTTTGTGACCTGCCATTCAGATAACTGGAAATCCATTTAAGCAGATCAACTGGAAACCTAACAGGTCAAGTTTTTGAACAAGAAGTAAGTGATTTACAGAGTCAAATGCTTTACTAAAGTCAGTGTAAATGACGTCTGTTTAAAAACTAAAATTGAAGCCCTTTATCACAAATGTAGTGAGCTCTAGAAGGTCTGTGATTGTTTATTTACGTTTAATATATCCGTGTTGACAGGGAGAAATGATTGATCTACAAATGTGCTGCAAATAAGGAGTAATGATTTTTTAAAAAAGCTTAGGAATAGCTGACAACTTAGAAATACCTCTGTAGTTACTGGCTTCTAACTTGTTACCTTTTTTGAAAAGAGGAATAACAAACGATTCCTTCCAAATATTTGGGAATTGGGAAGTTTCTAGAGATAAGGTAAACAACTTGTGTAGAGGTTTGCACAGGACCTTACCGCAATACCTAAGAACGCACCCAGGAATACCATCGGGCTCTGGCGAATAAACAGGCTTAATACGAAGAAGATCCAATAGAAGAGAGCTTTCTGTTAAAGTGGGACAGAATATGAGGTTTGACTTGGATATGGTGTAAGAATAAGGCTGTGATGAATAATCTAAAGTAGAGTAAGTCTTTTGAAAAAATTGGACAAATAAATCGGCCATTGCCTGATCTGTGGTTGCGATCATGTTTTCGAACGACAGCGAGGAAGGAAAAGAATTAGATTATAACTATTATAACACAGAGTATTAAGCACGGTAAATATTGACCGAGCCCTTAAATATCTAGTAAAAACAGATTGAGAACCGGTATTTTTATATTTCATAAAAAGTGTGGACTTTACATTTCTTAAGTGCTAAACCAAGGTGATTTATTGGAAATTGACGAATAGTACCACGGAACACAGGAATTAATAAATGAGTTTATTGCAGTGTATTATTAAAAACATTAACTGCATCGGAAATATTATTGTATAAGTAAAGATCAGACCAATTAAAGCCAGAAATAAAATTATTTAGCCTCAGAAAGACTGCCTTGCGAAAACAATGTATTCGTTTGATGATTTTTCTGATTTTTCTGCTATAACTCTACCCATATCAAATGAAAGTTCGATTGTAGGGTGATATGGATCTTCAGGTTGCGTGAGTGGTTCTACTCTGGACAGAAACACACCTTCAGGATTTGATACAAAACACAAATCAAGTAGGCGACCTAAAGAATTTCGAACATGGTTTACTTGAGATAAAGATATGTCAAGCAGGCGGTCAATAAAATCATGCTGTGCTATATTACTACTTACATTCGATCCATCCTCAGTGGACCAAGTAACTCCAGGTATATTAAAATCACCTAGAACTACCAACTGATCCCTATCGGAAAGCTTATTTGCAGCAGACTTAATAACGGATAGGTGATTGAAATAATCAGGAAGTTCAGACAACGGCGGAATTTATGAGCAAGTTATGTATATAGAGCTACCAGGAAGCGATAACTTTACACAAATAAATTCAATGGTATTGAATTCATCAAAAAATAACTCCTCAGACGGGAGGTTTGAATCAACTCCAATTAAGACTCCACCTCCCCGTCTAGAGGGACGGTCATACCTATATATTGTGTACTTACCTGGAAAAACTTCGGAGCTAAAGATCTCCGGCTTTAACCAGGTTTCTGTAAACACAATAATATGGGATGCAAAGGAAAGGCTATCGGAATACAATTTAGTGAGCTTGCTACGCAAGCCTCTTGCATTCTGATAGAAAAGAAGGAAGTTAGAAGTTAGTTTTTTGAAATTGAAATTGGTACACTGGTTTGACCTCGACTAGGAAGTTTTACTCCCTGGGGACCCTTTTTTATCATAGCCTCGAACTCTTTTACAACCATATTATCCGGCCAAAAGTCGCCCGAGCATATGGCTTCAAAAAGCTCGTTAGGGACAGTTATCTTGAAAGATGAAATGTCTCTAGCATAAGAAAACTTAAACTTTTCAACCTTTACACTATTACAATCGGCTTTAGTTTTGTCTTGTATATAAGACAATACATGAGAAGATGTTTGATCAGGGAAAAGCCGAGAAACGAAAATTTGTTTCTTTAGTGGAACCACTAAAAGGGATTTTGGTGGAGCAGACATTGTTTCTGCAAAACCAACTTGAGCCGGTTTTCCGGACTCAGTTGTCCCTTGTGGTGGAGATGCTACATTCTGAGAGATAGGTGGATCCACTAATTGTGAAACCACTACGGACAAATCGGAATTCTTAGAAGTCCCTGGTTGCATGCATTCTGTTACGGATTGTTCGGATACCGAATCTTTTTTAGCTGCTGATCTTAGCAACATTTGAGGGTTTGCTGAAATCAACTGCTGATCCGCCGGAATGCTCTGTTGATCTTTTAATTTCGGTTGCGGGGTGTTGCCCTTTTGCTCCTTACCACCAGCGGCCTTTTTGCGCTTAGGGGACTCTTCTAATAGCTTACGACTATTAAACTGCGAATCCAGCGCAGAGAGGAGATCATCAGCTCGGCGAAAACTATCTCTAGCAACTCCGATACAGCTAATCAGCCACATCAGGCCGCCTTTAGTTTGGCGCATGAAGGATTTCATCTCGTTCGCAACCTGGACACAAGCTTCACAACAAAACTGCAAATTGGGCCCCTTTGAAAGCTCGTCACTTGTCCGGGCAGTAAAACCTGCGCACTTGGTGTGCACCATATTTTCACACAGCCAGCAAGTCAGCCCTGATTACGATGCTGCATTTTTTGCAGAAGCAGACAAAATTATTATTACTCATTTTACCTATTGGAACCACTGTACCAAGAAAAATAATTGAAATTGAAATTGAATTGAAATGCAGAAAGTGCACGCTTATAACTTCCAAAGCAAAGAGAGCGATAAAGCGGGAGCGTAAATTAGTTAAAGTGCATGCAAAAGCAACACTAATAACAGCACAACGACTTACGACGATCAACGCACAAAAGAGAATCGACGGGGTTACAAGAAAAGAAAACACAGAACAGAATTACGAAATTAAAAAAAAATTGTAGTATTATTACACAAGTGCACAAAGATTTATAGTTCACTCGCGAAGCGAACGGAATTTAAATGTATGTTTTAATTAAGTGAAAATTGTAAGAAAATGAAAATTGTTTTGATAAAACCCACCGATGGGAAAAAACGAAATAAAAATATAAAGTCGGAGCGCAGAAAAATACCACGACCGTTCACTTTGAAAGTCACCGAGTAATTGGCTCGTTCCAAAGCAATGTTCCGCTGTCTCTGTCAAACGTCCTAGTATCGCTTGTGGCATCTTTTCCACGTTGACTTCGTAGCCATTGGCCTGCTCCTCGAGATGCTGAATAAAGGTGATGGGATCCGTTGTTCCATCGAACGTTATTCCCCAGTTACGTAATTTTTCTGCCAGTGTAGCTGCGGTCATCTCGGTTTTCCGAGGGAAAATATCCTGTGTGGCCAAATTATAAAAATTAAATTTAAGCTGGTTCTTCCTGTCAATGGTATTTTCTTTGCTGATCTGGTCGGCTGTCAGCTTCGGGTGCCGGAGAGACAATGAGAGAGCCAAACAAAATGGCGGTTGCTGTGAGAGTACACGTTAGATTCTCCCTGCCTCGTGCTTTAAGTTTCCCGACTCGAATGGCGTACCGGTAGAGAGTTTTGTCCGCTCTCTCTCTGCAATGCTATATATCTATGTACTCGTGCTACTATGTTTATCTCGCTTTGGCTCATTGGTTTCCTTCTTATATATTTATTTTCCTCGTGGTTACTGTGGTTTTTTTCCGTTCGCTTCGCGAGTGCATCGTGATTAACTTGTGTTTAGTAAATAAAAAGTTTTTTATCATAATTTAATTCGGTGCTGGTTTGTTGTTATTGTTTTCTATTGCCCCTCTTTTCAGTCTTTCTCTTCGTCGTTAAGCGCTGTTGGAACGGCACGCACTCCAACGGTAATATCTCTCAGAGGTGTTTTATACCGGAGTTAATCGGTTTATAATCCCGCTCTCTCTCTCTCTTTTCGTTTCTATCTCGTTTCGTAGTGCCTAACATCAAAGTTATTCGGTGTTTCGCTCCCGCTCTGTCGCTCCCTTTGTTCTCTCATTAAAAAGTTCTTGAGCGCTTTCAATTTTTTTTTTGTCCGCTATAGTGAACAGTGTGTAGCAGCGACTGAAGTTCACGGAAGTCAGATTTATATTTTTTTTCCGTTTCTGTGTTTTTTATAATGAATATCTTCTAGCATATAATTTTTAAACGATATTAATCGAACCAGGATTCGATATCGATTAAAGCTAGATGAGCTAAACTGGTGATGCCAGCTCGGGATACGATCAGCTGTTGCAGGGTAGCTTCTATCAAGCTCACATGTCAGACTTCTTAGCTGTCTAGAATTTCCGCCAAAAGCGACGCTTACCGCATGTACATCTAGAACTTTCTTTCTTTATCCAACCGACGTGGCAGTCAGATGAAAAAACAAGTGCATCGTACCAACGCGATAAAGTTTGTTTCAATAAACTGCATGTGGCAGATCGTTTCTCGACTACGACTTAAAAGTTAATTAAAAGAATAGAAGAAGTGAGTTTTCTGTTTTGCCCAATTGGGGTGTGTGTTAATTTATTGATTTTTTTAGGCTGAAAGTCTACGCTTTCCTTCACGGCCGAGGCGGCAACAAGCAGCGCTAGGGAAAATTGCAAGGTCGGTAGTACATTATATTTTTGTGATCGTAGGCTCTTTCTCACGCGGAGGATATTTTTGCTAGGTTTGTCCAGCTTGGAAGACCCCGACCGCCGGTCCTGGGGAGCACCCTCATTGGTCGGCAAGTCTCAGGTGCCATGCGGAGCACCCTGCGATCAACAAGTTGCAGTGCCCAGCGGAGCCCTGCAAACAGTATTGCTACTTGGAGCACCCCGCGATCAGCAAGTTTCAGTGCCCAGAGGAGCCCTGCAAACAGTATTGCTACATGGAGCACCCTGCGATCAGCAAGTTGCAGTGCCCAGCGGAGCCCTGCAAACAGTATTGCTGCTTGGAGCACCCTGCAAAACAGTATTGCTACTTGGAGAACCCTGCGATCAGCACGTTGCAGTGCCCAGCGGAGCCCTGCAAACAGTATTGCTACTTGGAGCCCCCTGCGATCAGCAAGCTGTAGTGTCCAGCGGAGCACCCCTTCGTTCAAAGGATTCCGCAAAGCCGCTAGGCCCAATTATTATTTAAATTTCCCAGGAGGCCGAATTAAAACAAACCACTAGGCCAAACTAATACCTACACTTTTCCGGATGGCGAACTAAAAATCTCAGGCCAAATATTACTTAAACTTCAGGCGAAGAAACTAAAAGCCGCTAGGCCCAATTTTTATTTTAATTTCCCAGGAGGCCGAATTAAAACAAACCACTAGGCCAAACTTATACCTACACTTTTCCGGATGGCGAACTAAAAATCTCAGGCCAAATAATACTTAAACTTCCGGCGAAGAAACTAAAAGCCACTAGGCCGAATTAATACCTTAAATTTAGCAAGATGAGAAATTAATTATCACACCTAAATTTTGTTAAATTTCTTTCGCCGGATTTACATCATTGTTAACCTGCATTTATGTAAAGTCATTCCATAAGTACTTAATTCAATTTACAATTAATTCATTCTGGCCAAGGTTTTCTTAAAAATAATTTGATTCGATCCCATGTTTGAAAGTATAAGTGTACATATACCAAAAATGTCAAAGCGAGAAAATCGCCTTGATTTTTTTTCCAGCCTACCTGCGTCGGGAGATTGATCATCCGCCGAGGAATCAGCTGTGTGAGTTGTAACTTTTCCTTATAATTTATATACTTAATAACACTTGTTTCAAACCAACTGAGACACACTAAAAGAAATTTAATGATGAAAATTTAAGAAACCTGAACCTTAAAGTAAACTTAACATGTTAACCAATTACAGATTTGAATTTTAAAAGAATTTATATATATATATATTATATTCCGTTTTCACACATAACGTAAACGTAAATAGATAGTTTGAGCCACTGGCATGAAGAAAATTTAAATAATTTTTATATTTCTGCTTATATTTAGTAATTTAAGAAAGAAATCATTGAAGTGCTATAAATCTAAAATTTAGTTTATCACTGCTATTAGTCAGTATTATTTAAAAATCAACATTTTAGTATATAATCATTTAAAATTATCTTTACACACATGTTTACTTGTTTATCTACATTTTTTCTACAAATATATTTGCATTTAATGTTCGAAAGCCAAATATGCGTTTCTGTGTTTTTTATAATGAATATCTTCTGGCATATAATTTTTAGTAGTTTTGTTAAATTTAAGAATGTTATTCTCCTAAAAAAATATTATTAAAATGAAAGCGTCAGATTATATTAACTGAACTCGGCTGATGTTTCTACGGTCCTAGGGTATATAAGGGATCACCAGAGTCTTGCTCTAGCGGCAGATGATCGTAGGTAGGGTGGGCGTACTGCGAGCACAATACCACCTGTGTTCTGCGAAAGTCTTTTATTAAATTCTCGGTCTCTTTTCCTTTTGCCCATCTTTATGCATTTATTTATATAATTCTTCCGGTTTAGTATCTAGCTTCTCTTTTGTCGCAGCACGCTCAATTCTAGTCTTATCAATAATAATTTGTAGCAAGTGTGTGGATCTACACAAGCGAGACCTCCACCCCCAAAGCCGGATTCTAAAGCGTGCCCCGCGAGTGTACTTTTGTCCCATCCAGAACACAAATGCTATAATGTTACACGCTACAGAATAATTTATTATTATTAATAAGAACAAGAGAGAACGCTATAGTCGGGTGCCCCGACTATCAGATACCCGTTACTCAGGTAAAGGGAGTGCGAGGGAGATGGAGATAGAAACTTTGATCACGCATAACTTTTTAACGAATGGTCCGATTTGAAAAATTTCTTCTACATTTCGATAGGTATTGATAAACACAATAAAACTGCATTTTTACTTTTCCGAAATATTTAAATTTTTAAAATCGTATATAAGCGATTGTGGGCGTTAAAGGGGGCGTGGCACCATTTTGAAACAAACTTGCGCTGCGTAGGAACTTCTAAAATCTACATGCAAAATGCCAATCTTCTAGCTTTTATAGTTTCCGAGATCTCAGCGTTCATACGGACAGACAGACAGACAGACAGACAGACAGACAGACAGACAGACAGACAGACGGACAGACAGACGGACAGACGGACAGACGGACATGGCTAGATCGACTCGGCTAGTGATCCTGATCAAGAATATATATACTTTATAGGGTCGGAAACGCTTCCTTCTAGCTGTTACATACTTTTGCACGAATACAATATACCCTTTTACTCTACGAGTAACGGGTATAAAAAGGTGGCGCCCAACGTGTGGGGCCTTAGTGAAGAAATTCATTAAGACTCGCAAATAAATAAATTTTTTTTTTCAGTTTTTTTTTACTTTCTTACTTCCAAAATGTTTGCTTTATCGTTTATGCTCTTGGAACTCAAGCAATTGAATATTAGTATTCTCGGCTGACCGGAATAATAAACCCTAACGCATAAATTTTCCTCAATCTATCATTAGCGACTTGGAGTTTTAGTCCCAGGAAAACAGATTGTTAAAACTTAGGTTGATTTTCTGTCCAAGGAAAAACCCAAATCGCTTATTATCAAAACATTCGGTTTGAAAACAAATATAGTCCATTCAATTTGTAGAAATATTGGCATTACTTAAGGTGCCATATCCTCAAAGAGAAGACGATCTTTTTGAAACCTCTTTTAAGAAAAGGTTACTTTAAGGCTGGAATACATGTGTAAAGGTCTAAATACACTGTCCAAGACTTGTTAAGAATGCAGTTCTTGTTAAAAAGTCCAAGCAAATGAAGTTATTCTTTTCTAAATTCTTTACAACTTTTCGAGAATTTTAACATTTAGACATAGGCCCATTGACAGTAGAACGTCAAGCTAGAGTTCAGGTTATCTATTACGTTATCTTTTATTTTTTTGTTGTTTTTTTAGTTGTGATATATATTTTTTTATTTAATTTGAGCAATATGGGGTTAGATCGATCGCCAAAGAGGGGGTCTAAGAGTGTCTCGAATAGGGTTTGCCCAATTTGTGAAGCCGATATTAATTCCCCAGACACATATGTAACGACTTGCAAGCATGATTTCCACAAACTGTGCATTGAAACACATTTCGAGACAAGCGAGAAATGTCCGTTGTGCGAATCGGAGTGTAGACCGAGAGCTTCAAGACCTGCAGAGAGCAGAGGGTGCGGCACGCGTACCAAATCAAAATCTCGACCGCAGGTTAATATCCCATTAGACGAGAGCCCTTCGGTATCGGGACGTAGCTCTGGCACTAACAATACTAATACAAATATGAGTGTCATTACTGCTAACGCGATTACCTAGCCATGGAGCGAAGGCTATTAGCCACGCTCTTAGAGAAAATGTCTGAGCTAATACAAAACTCGATTGCTGAAAGTGTGCATAGGTAACTCAAAACACGCCTCTGGCTAACGCTAGAAGTGAAGTACTTTCTCAGCAGTCGATCGAGGAAGTTGCTGATAGGGCCGAGACGCCAGATAAGGTAGTTCATATACTGAACTGATGGAAATTAAAATTTTCCGGGTGGGTGTTTCAGTCGACAATTTTATATATAGAGTAGAGGCCCTAACAAAACAAACGTTAAACGGAAACTTTACGGTGCTGTGTAGGAATGCTAGTGTTTTATTCGAAGGCAAAGCTAACGAATTTTACTGGCGATACCATAAAGCAAATGGCGAAAATCGCTGGGAGCAATTTTGTACAGCACTACGACTACAATTTCGAACTAGCAGGGATGACGGGGACATAGAAGAGCTTATAAGGAATACTAAGCAGAAGCCAACAGAATCGTTTGATAGTTTCCACGAGACCATATCAGGTTTATTCGACCAATTGGAGCAACCATGGCCGACTAGTAAACTTGTACGAGTGCTTAAAAGCAACCTCCGTCCCGAAATTCGACATGAAATTTTAAATATAGACATAAGCACGCACCCAGGAATACCATCGGGCCCTGGCGAATAAACAGGCTTAATACGAAGAAGATCCAAAAGAAGAGAGCTTTCTGTTAAAGTGGGACAGAATATGAGGTTTGACTTGGACATGGTGTAAGAATAAGGCTGTGATGAATAATCTAAAGTAGAGTAAGTCGTTTGAAAAAATTGGGCAAATAAATCGCCTATTGCCTGATCTGTGGTTGCCGTCATGTTTTCGAGCGAGGAAGAAAAGAATTAGATTTACGCTTGGTGTTAACGAAATTATAAAACTGTTTCGGGTCCTAAGAGAACTGGACCTTACAACGGTTTAAGTAACTATTATAACACTGAGCATTAAGCACGGTAAATCTTGACCGAACACTTAAATATTTAGTAAAAACAGATTGAGAACCGGTATTTTTATATTTCCTAAAAAGTCTGGACTTAACATTTCTTAAGTGTGTCAACTCTTTGCTAAACCAACGTGTTTTATTGGAAGTTGACGGATAGTACCACGTAACACAGGAATTAAAAAATGAGTTTATTGCAGTGTAAAAAACATTAACTGCATCGGACATATTAATGCATAAGTAAAGATCAGACCAATTAAAGCCAGAAATAAAATTATTTAGCCTCAGAAAGTCTGCCTTGCGAAAACAATGCATTCGTTTGGATTTTTCTGATTTTTCTTCTATAACTCTACCCGTATCAAATGAAAGTTCGATTGTTGGGTGATATGGATCTTCAAGTTGCGTGAGTGGTGCTACTCTGGACAGAAACACACCTTCAGGATTTAATACAAAACACAAATCAAGTAGGCGACCTAATGAATTTCGAACATGGTTTACTTGAGATAGAGATATGTCAAGCAGGCCATCAATAAAATCATGCTGTGCCATAGGTAGTATCCGTCCTCAGTGGACCAAGTAACTCCAGGTATATTAAAATCACCTAGAACTATCATCTGATCCCTATCGGAAAGCGTATTTGCAACGGACTTAATAACGGATAGGTGATTTAAATAATCAGGAAGTTCAGACAACGGCGGAATATATGAGCAAGTTATGTATATAAAGTTACCAGGAAGCGATAACTTTACACAAATAAATTCAATGGTATTGAATTCATCAAAAATAACTCCTCAGACGGGAAGTTTGAATCAACTCCAATTAAGACTCCACCTCCCCGACTAGAGTGACGGTCATACCTATATATTGTGTACTTACCTGGAAAAACTTCGGAGCTAAAGATCTCCGGCTTTAACCAGGTTTCTGTGAACACAATAATATGAGATGCAAAGGAAAGGCTATCAGAATACAATTTAGTGAGTTTGCTACGCAAACCTCTTGCATTCTGATAGGAAAGAAGGAGGTTAGAAGTTAGTTTTTTTAAATTGGTACACTGGTTTGGCCTCGACTAGGAAGTTTCACTCCCGCGGGCCCCTTCTTCTTTATCTTAGCCTCGAACTCTTTTACAACCATATTATCCGGCCAAAAGTCGCCCGAGCATATGACTTCAAAAAGCTCGTTAGGGACAGTTATCTTGAAAGATGAAATGTCTCTAGCATAAGAAAACTTAAACTTTTCCACCTTTACACTATTACAATCGGCTTTAGTTTTGTCTTGTATATAAGACAATACATCAGAAGATGTTTGATCAGGGGAAAGCCGAGAAACGAAAATTTGTTTCTTTAGTGGAACCACTAAAAGGGATTTTGGTGGAGCAGACATTGTTTCTGCAAAACCAACTTGAGCCGGTTGTACGGACTCAGTTGTCCCTTGTGGTGGAGATGCTACATTCTGAGAGATAGGTGGATCCACTAATTGTGAAACCACTACGGACAAATCGGAATTCTTAGAAGTCCCTGGTTGCATGCATTCTGTAACGGATTGTTCGGATACCGAATCTTTTTTAGATGCTGATCTTAGCAACATTTGAGGGTTTGCTGAAATCAACTGCTGATCCGCTGGAATACTCTGTTGATCTTTTGATTTCGGTTGCGGGGTGTTCCCCGTTTGCTCCTTACCACCAGCGGCCTTTTTGCGCTTTGGGGACTCTTCTAATAGCTTACGACTATTAAACTGCGAGTCCAGCGCAGAGAGGAGATCATCAGCTCGGCGAAAACTATCTCTAGCCACTCCGAACCAGCTAATCAGCCCCATCAGGCCGCCTTTAGTTTGGCGCATGAACGATTTCATCTCGTTCGCAACCTCGACACAAGCGTCACAACAAAACTGCAAATTGGGCCCCTTTGAAAGGTCATCACTTGTCCGGCCAGTAAAACCGGCGCACTTGGTGTGCACCATATTTTCACACAGCCAGCAAGTCATATTAGACTGGTCAGCCCTGATTACGAGGCTGCATTTTTTGCAGAAGCAGACTAAATTTTTATTATTAATTTTATTTATTTACCACTGTACCAAGAAAGCGAATTGAAATTTATAAGCGAGCAGTTATAAGTACCGCAAGAGCGCAGAAACTGCACGCTTAGAACTTTCAAAGCAAAGATAGCAAGAGAGCGGGAGCGTAAATAAGTTAAAGTGCATGCACAAAAGAGAAACGGCGGGGATATAAGAAAAGAAAAAACAGATAAGAATTACGAAAAACTAAAACAATTTATTAGTATTAAATACAAAGTGCACTCGCGAAGCGAACGGAGTTTAAATTTATGTTTTAATAAACCCGAAGAGAATTAAAATTGTTTTGATAAAACCCACCGATGGGAATAAACGAAAACAAAATGCAAAATTCGATGCGCAGAAAAAAAACACGACCGTTCACTTTGAAAGTCAAAGACGATAATGTCGACATAATTTTCATTCAGACACGCCACATGGTTATTCCCAGATTTGCCATCAATTATTTGGACTGCCTAGCTGCAAGAATCTGTAACACCATGTTCTGGTTAGCATGGTCGTTTTTATGAAGGACATCAATTTCATCATATTAGTTGCATAGTAACTATCATAGCTTCCAGTGTGCTTTGTGACTATCCTGCTGAATGTTTCCCAGATTAGAGTGGAGTGGGGTTTCTGTTCCTGTTCGAAGGGCATCGGCATATGAGAATCCCTCCTGGGTCTCGAAAAATACTTCCGACGTCGTTTTTGAGTAAGTGTACACGTTCTTAGTGTTTTGATGGCGCGTTGTTGTCACTTGTCGCATGCGGTTTTTCAACTCCTTATAGACCACATAGTCCCTGTAGATTGCCGTGTGATTTCCTCCGCAGTTTCCACATTTCCTCTATTATAAACTACAAAGACTTATCGAAATGTGCATGTGTATGTCCTGGTGTGTCAATGCTCCTGACAGTTTGTACATTGCACTGGGCCGTTCCTTTTATGTGGCTCTTCCACCTTAATTCTTCAGAGCAATAGGTATTGTATGTTATAAATGACTCAGACTCTGCTGTCCCGCTCCAGCTCTACCTTGAAGAGTGGTTGCGGCTTTTTGTTCCTGTTAATGAAGTTACTAACGTTTTTTGCAGAAAACCCATTTTCTTTAACCCATTCGGTAACGGTAATCGTTTCTTCTATTATTGTCTGCTCATTCTTCGACATAACGGTGCTTGTATGTGTGTACTCATAATGCGACCAAACAAAATCTAATTTGCACATCATTTGACGAAATTGTTTTCAACAGACTGGACGTGCGTCGTGAAAAAAATTGTTGTGAAATTCTGAAGAATATTTAAGTTGACTGATTAACTCATAAAATATATAAAAAAAGGCTAAAAGTACACATGAAATATTGTTAATCAATGAATAAGCAAAACTTTGCTAATATTTAATTTTATTAATTTTCAATAATAAGGAGGTGACAAATTCTCAAAGTTGTAAAGTTGCTTGTGGGCATCTTTGGACCATTGCAATACACAATATATATACACCATAGTATGAGACCGAACGAGAAAGGTTTATCAAATGATGACATTGAGAGGATTATCAACTTCGATTGGGATGCCTCCACTGACGAAGAAAGTGATGATGAAATGGAAGATATCTCTGCAGTGCTCGGAAAGATTTTAAAAGATATCGTGGACAGAGGGGAATCAATAGAGATTGAATATATTGACAACTTTATCAAAGAACAATGTAAGCAGGAACCTAGTGCTGTGGCTAAGAGTTGCTTTGAAAAAGTTGATCCCCAGACATTAAAATGGAGAACAAGGCCATTTGAAGCCCCAAAAAGTATTTGGGAAGCAGACGATAAACTCCAAGTCGGTAGCGTGATGACACCTGAAGAATATTTATGCACCTTTTTTGATATCAAAGTAATTGACTTGATAACAAATCAAACGAATTTGAATGGGTTGCAAGAGCACGGCATAGAGCTTCAATGAACCGGAGATCTTATCAAGCGATATTTTGGAATTTTGTTATACTTGGAAGTAATAAAAATTCCGCAACTGAAAATGGCTTGGTCAAAAGAGTTAAAGCTTACTTCTATATCAGATTCAATGCCACGAGGAAGGTTTGAAAAAATTTAACAATGTTTACATTTCAACGATAACACTTAACAATCCAAAAAAGGAGATGTGAATTATGATAAGCTGTACAAGATATGCCCTTTACTAGACATTCTCAAAGAAAGTTTCGGTAAACTACCCCAAGAAGAGCATCAAGGGGTTGATGAGCAAATCATTGCGTACAAAGTTATTCAAATTTAAATTTTATAAGAAAATATATCTTCAATTAAAATTTTGGTCAATCGTCATATAAGCAATATAATCCAGCTATGCCTCACAAATGGGGTCTGAAAATGTTTACTCGTGCTGAAACATTTCGAATAGTTTACAACTTTACGCTGTATGTTGGTGAAGGCACCTGCCTTTGTTTTGGATTGGGAATATCATCGGATGTAGTATTATATTTAGAAAAGGGCTTCCCGAAGGCAAACCTTTTAAACTTTATTTTGACAATTGGTTTACGTCAGTTAGCCTTTTGATTGCATTGAAGGAAATGGACATATTTGCAACTGGAACTATCCGCTAAAATCGCGAAAGCAATTGCCAACTTCTTTCAGATGCAGAATTGGAAAAACGTGAAAGATACAAAATATGAAGTTAACAAAAATCTTGCATGTGTAAAATAATTTGACAATAAGTTAGTTCAACTTCTATCTTTGTGTGAGGACCATCAACCAGTTGGGATATGCAAACGATGGAGTCCGAAAGATAAAGCTTACATTGATGTAGCAAAGCCTGCTATTGTAGCTTCGCATAATAAGGGTTATGACGGTTTGTCGCTGTAGGATGGCTCAGGGTTCGTCACAGAAATTTGTTTGTGTCAGGCGTGGTTTCTGAAAGAGAATTCCGACCCAGCCCAGAGTAGAAGTCGTGGAGAATTACACAGTAATTGATTATAACTAGGTTTATTTCGGTAAGATTCTTGACATTTGATTGATTCTGACCAACGGATTCCCCTGACTTGCGGTGTGCCGCCCTTGCTGCTTTCGTTTCCCTCGCCCAATCCGACTGCCGGGTGGCGGGAGCCGTCCAGCTGCTCGAGAGGAGCAGCATGGGATTACGACTGCAGGTAGAATAGACCCCAGGGCTGGTTGCCACGTAGAGAGCCGGGACCTGAAATGAGAGTATCCGACGGCCCTTGGCCGGTAATCACCCGCCTACGGGCGATGATTTGGGTGCTTGTGGACCCTGAAGTCAGCCACAAGAGAGAGAGAATAGGTTGCTTGGGGGACCCTAAAGTCAGCCGCAAGAGCGAGAGAGAGTATTTTGCTTGGGGACCCTAAAGTCAGCCGCAAGAGAGAGAGAGTATGGTGCTTGGGGACCCTACAGTCAGCCGCAAGAGAGACACGGTTCGGTGATTGGGGACCCTAAAGTCAGCCGCAAGAGAGAGAGTATGTTGCTTGGGGACCCTAAAGTCAGCCACAATAGAGAGAGATCCTGATCCTGAAATCAAACGTCTCTTAGTGAAATCTTCGGATCGGCAAGCCGAGCCGGGGTTAAGGAGGTTAGAGGGAGAGTGAAGTAGTACGGGAACTGACTTCAATTTATAAGCGAACTTAGATCGAATGATCCAGTCCACCGAAAATGACTTTGCTGCTCACCACCACTGGTTTGAATTTGAAATTAACGCTCATTTAACTTTTTTAGTCTTTTTATTTTCATATCGATTTGTGCGCGCCCAGCATCGCCTAGCTTGGCTGCTTTCCCGATCTGCGTTCTGCCTAGCTTGGGTGTTCTGCGTCTCCTGCTTGGCCGCTTCTGCTGACTGGCCGCGCCTGGCCGCGTGCTGAGTGGCCTGGGTTTCTACCGGTGCCTGGGCCTGCACGCCCTGGGCCTGATCCTTCGGGGTATGCGCGATCCGTTTTTTCCCGGTCCAGAGTTGCGCCGTCTGCGTCTTCGCCTCGGTGTTACTTCGCTATGCTTGCTACCCTTCATCCTTGCTGGTGCCGTCCGCTTTCGTGCGGTTGCCGCCACTGGTGTCGGCTCCACCAACTTGGCCCTGGTCTGCGCTGCTGCCATCATCGCAAGCTTTTCGCGGAACTTCCGCGCTGTCTCCGTGAACTTGTGCATGTTTCGGTGTTCGTTCTGTATTGTATTTGTTCCTACGTACGGCTTAGTGTCTCCGATCTCTGGTTTCGAATCCCTTTTCCGCAGGTTGTAATGATGTTTCTGTTGTTCCGCGGCCTCTTCCATATGTTGTGTTGCCTCCTTTCGCACGCCTTTTAATCTATTCCATCTTTGTTCCTTGGTTTCATCCTGTAACCCCGATCCCTTTGTTACCCTGTCATACGTTGTATTTGGTAATCTTAACTCTTTCCCGAATACCCACTGAGCGTGGCTATATCTTGTAGATTCCGACACACTGCTATTGTATGCTAGCATTAATTCTGACAAATGTTCGTCCCACGTTGTCTGATCCTCTCCTGCTAGCTGCGCGATCATCGTTTTGACTGTTCGATTTGTTCGCTCGGTGGGGTTCTCCTGGGGCGTATACGGCGCCGTCAACTGTTTCCGTATCCCCCATTTTTCCATGGCATTTCTCGTTTTTCGTCCTGTGAATTGGACTCCATTGTTCGAGATTACGGTTTTTGGCGATCCGACTCTTGCAATTACCCTTTCTCGAAAGAATGCGTCCGCTGTAGCCTGTCGGATTGCGGCAAGTTCTACCCATTTCGAGAATTTGTCCACGATAACTAATAGTGTGGTGTTACCGTGCTTCGATCTGGGTAGGGGTCCCACAAAATCCACACTTATGGTTTCCCACGGTGCTTCTGCCACTTTTGTCAGCATATTCCCTGCTTTTCTCTGCTGTGATACCTTGTATTTCTGCCAGCAATCGCATTTTTGTACGTATTCTTTTACGTCTTTGCTCATTCGTGGCCAGAAATATCGGTTCTTCACCCTTCTCAGTGTTTTGAACATTCCCAGGTGACCTGCTTCTGCTGTAGTGGTTTTCCGTCAGTACTTGTTGAATTTCAGCCCCAGTTACGCACAGTTTCCATGGTTGTGGGTCTCTCCGACCGCCACTCAGCTTATATAGCCTGTCTGCTTCTATCTTGAACTCTGTGCTTTGCGGTTCTCCCTATTTCCTTGTATTTTTCATCGATCCAGTTCTCCGAGTACTCTATTGTTTTCAACTCGTCCTGTGGTGCTCTGGATAAGGCGTCTGCTACCGCATTCCATTTTCCCTTTCTATACTGGACGTCAAATTGGAATGGTTGTAGGCCTAGCGCCCATCTGGCCACTCATTCCCGACGGACTTTCTATTGAGTTTTGCCACTTCAAAGCCATGTAGTCTGTTACCACTATGAACTGATAGCCTTCTAGGTACATCTTGTACTTATTGATGCCCCAATATATCGCTAGGAATTCTTTTTCGGTTGCACTATAGTGTCCTCTTCGTCCTGTGTTAGGACTGCGCCTACGCCTAAGTCACTGGCATCCGTTTGCAGTTTAAACTGATTTGTGAAATCGGGACTTGCCAGTACCGGCGCTTTTGTTAGGCTCGTTTTTAGTTGGTCAAACGATTCCTGGTGCTCTTCGGTCCATTCAAACTTCAGTCCTTTCTTGATTAAGCTTTGCAGCGCTCCTGCCTGTTCGGTGAAATTTGGTATGAATCGTCGGTACCATGATGCCATTCCTAAAAAGCTGTGTACTTCCTTTGTGGTCCTCGGCGCTGTTGGTCTCGAATTGCCGTTACTTTGTTCGGGTCTGTCCGAATGCCCCGATCGCTTATGACGTGTCCTAGTTACTTTAGCTCCTTCTGGAAGAAGTGGCATTTGTCCGGATTAATTCGCAGGTTCGCGTTTTGTAGTCTCCTGAATACTTCTTTTAGTTTCTCCAATGTTCACGTTTGCTCCGGCCAATAACCACTATGTCGTCCAGATACGCAAATGCGAATGGTTCCATTACTGGCCCTATTATTGTGTCCAATAGACCGTTGCTGGGGCTGTGGTTAGCCCAAATGGCATGACTTTCCATTGGAAAAGTCCACGTCCGAGAACTGTAATTGCTGTATATTGCCTACTATCCCTCTCCATTGGTATCTGCCAGTATCCTGACTTGAGATCTATCGTGCTGATAAACTTTGCCTCTCTTAACTGGTCGAAGGATTTTTTTTTTTTTAAATATATACTTTATTTATGGAATCTTCTCTATATGAGACTAACAATAAGTATATCAAATCTTAAGAATATAACTTAATTTACAGTCATGTAGACTGAATTTAGACTAACGGGGCCTAATATTTATTGCTGGGCTGGTAGATCGTTACGATACAGACGAGTTCTGTTCGAAACCCGTGTTAGGTTCCTTGCGAGATTATTTAGGTGCAGTGTAAGCTTGTTATGGTAGGCCGCTTTCTGCTTTGCCATTTCATTTTTGACCGGTGGTATGCCCAGATCCCTGTGGATGTTTTCGTTCCGAACATACCATGGTGCCCCAGTGATTGTTCGCAGGATTTTTGATTGTGAGCGCTGTATGATGTCAACGTTGCTGTTGCTCGCGTTCCCCCAGAGCTGGGAGTTCATTCTTGGTACTGGATAAGCGTCTTTTTCTGTCGTTCAGGAGTCGATAGTCAACACACATTCTCGATTCGTTGTTTTTCTTTCTTACTAGCACTTCTGGTGTGCTTTACGAGCTACGTGATGGTTCTATGAGTCCCAGTGCCAACAGCTCGTTAACCTGTTCATTTATACTTATTTATAGCTCTAAGCCTCCACACCTCAGCGTGCTGCGTGCCCCGACTAGAAAGTCCATTCCTAACAGTATTCCTCCTGCCACTTCTGTTAGTATCATGAACGTTAACCTGAACGATCTTCCTCAAAATTGGATTTCTGCCGCGAATTTTCCTCTCGTCTTCTGCGTTGCTCCGTTGGCCAGTGTTATTTTTGCTCGGGTTCCACTCCATTCGCCTTGTTGTCTCAGATCTAGATATCTGCTTCTGCTTATCGCGCTTCTCGATGCTCCTGTGTCAACGACTCCTTTTGCTGTCTTGTTTCCGACCCTTATCCGGGCTACTATTTGGAACCCGTCGCAACACAGCTGTCCCCCTGCTGCTCTTTTATGGCCGCCTGAGCTGCCAGCTTCATCTACTCAGGCCTCCTGCGCTTCCCGGCCCTGACCTGCAGCACTCCGTGGTTCTCGTACCGATTCTTCCACAGAGCCAGCAAAACAGCCTCGGCGGATTGCTACACGTGCGTGCCGCATGTCCGGTTTCTCCGCAGCGCATGCATATCTCCGGTCTTAGTTGCTGCTGTGCAGGTTGGCTTGCCCGTGTCAGGTTCTCTGCTTCTATTTCTTCTATTTCCTCCGCTAGTTTGAGGAATTCTGTCAACGAGTTGAATCCTGACCTCCTAGTGTATAGCTTTATCATGCTCCTGCTGTTTTGGAATACTCGGTCCAGTTTTGCTTCTTCCGAGAGTTTTGTGAATTGCATCAGTTTTCTTAGTCCCATTGCGTATTCTCTTAAGGGCTCCGTTTCTCTCTGTTTCATCTGTGCAATTTGAGTCTCCAACTGTTCCTCATACCTCGGCGGCAAAATGTATTCCAGCAGTTCCGTTCTGAGATGAGTCCTCGTTACGATCCTGGTCGGCGTGGTGTTCCACCAATCGCTCGCGACCCCCTGCAGGATGAATGGCAAAGTTTGCATCAGCTGGTCCTCCCAGATTTCGTATCCGCCTGCCCACTGTTCCATTTTGCTTAGGAACTCCAGTGGGTTTGTTGTTCCTTGGTACCGGATGCCCCAACCGCGTACCCGGTCTACGACTTCTGTTTCCATTTTCCTCTACATTTTTTTCTTTCTCTTCATCCATTTTGTCACTTAGACTTGTTTCTTTGGTGGCTATTATCCCAGCTGTCGTACTGGCTGATGAGCCTTCGTTGCTGTTCCCCTTCTCTTCCCTGGTTACAACAATCGTTGTATTTGTTTCTTTTGCCGGACTTTTTTCTCTCTTATATTTTTCTGTCAGCTCTGTGAGTCTTTGTCCGACTGTTTCTGAATCTTTTTTTTTTTTTTTTTTTGGACGTTGATGCACTATGATCAATCACTATGAAGCAAACACCAAGCAGTGCTTGTTACGCGCGGAGCCTAATAGGCGTAAAAACGAGATCGCGAGAAGTTAAAAGCACAATGTAGAAGCGGACAGACTAAGTTAGAAATACGTACGAGACTAATACTAATACTAATTTTGTGCTAAGTAAGATAAAACAAGAGAGAACGCTATAGTCGGGTGCCCCGACTATCAGATACCCGTTACTCAGGTAAAGGGAGTGCGAGGGAGATGGAGATAGAAACTTTGATCACGCATAACTTTTTAACGAATGGTCCGATTTGAAAAATTTCTTCTACATTTCGATAGGTATTGATAAACACAATAAAATTGCATTTTTACTTTTCCGAAATATTTAAATTTTTAAAATCGTATATAAGCGATTGTGGGCGTTAAAGGGGGCGTGTCACCTTTTTGAAACAAACTTGCGCTGCGTAGCTTTTATAGTTTCCGAGATCTCAGCGTTCATACGGACAGACAGACAGACGGACATGCCTATATCGACTCGGCTAGTGACCCTGATCAAGAATATATATACTTTATAGGGTCGGAAACGCTTCCTTCTAGCTGTTACATACTTTTGCACGAATACAATATACCCTTTTACTCTACGAGTAACGGGTATAATTAATGAGTACTCTAAACGGTTCATGCATATCAAAGTTAGATCTACAAATATTTAATGTAAGAGTTCCTGGTAATTCTATTAGGCACGGAGAAGCTTATGCGACCCAGTAACTTGGGACTCTCCACATCCCCATGAATAAGTTTATAGATAAAAGTTGTGCCAAGCATCGTTCTACGGTTTACTAAGGATGGTAGATTAATTAGGAGAAGTCTACTAGAGTATGATGGTAAAATAAGGCTTGCATTCCAGTTAAGGCCCCGTAGAGCAAATAATAAAAAGTTATTTTGCACAGACACTATCCGGTCTATATGTACACCATACTGAGGACTCCAAACTGCTGAACAGTACTCCAGGATTGGACGGACTAGTGAAATAAACAGAGTCTTTGTAACATAGGGATCATCGAATTCCTTTGACCACCTTTTAATAAATCCAAGTACTCCCCTGGCTTTATTCACCATAGAAGTAATATGGTTACAAAACTTAAGTTTAGGGTCAAGGAGGACGCCAAGGTCATCAACATGCGTAATTCTAGAAAACGCGCAGCCACCCGCGTATACGTTGCATATTGTGGGTTCACCCGAAAAAATGACATTATTTTGCACTTAGCGCTATTTAAATCCAAAAGATTTTCACAACACCATGTTTGAAAAGCGTTTAGGTCAGATTGTAAGTCTGAACTGCTAGAAATTTCGTTATATTGCAGGCATAACTTAACGTCATCTGCGTACATAAGGACACGCGACTTTGTCAAAACTAGAGGGAGATCGTTTATAAATAAAGTAAAAAGAAGTGGGTCAAGGTGGCTTCCTTGTGGGACGCCTGAAGTAACTCGGATCAAATCAGAGATCGAGTTTTTAAAGAGGACTCGTTGAGTCCTACCACTCAGATAACTTGAGATCCATGTTAGAAGATCACATGGAAACCCTAACAAGTCTAGCTTTAATACAAGAAGCGAGTGATTTACTGAATCAAACGCTTTACTAAAATCAGTGTAAACTACGGCAGTCTGCATGTTCTTTCTGAAGCCATTTATTACAAAAGACGTTAGCTCCAAGAGGTTTCTTGTCGTAGATCTTCGCCTTATAAATCCATGTTGACATGGAGATATAATCGATCTACAAAGATGTTGCAAATGGGGTGTAATGGTGTTTTCGAAAAGCTTTGGGATGGCGGATAATTTGGATATGCCTCTGTAATTACTTGTATTGCATTTATTTCCTTTCTTATGAAGGGGAATGACAAATGACTCCTTCCAAATAAGAGGGAAATTAGATGTTTTTAAAGACAAGGTAAACAATTTGTACAGAGGTCTACACAGAGTTTCAGCACAGTACCTCAGCACGCAGCCTGGAACTCCGTCCGGACCCGGTGAATAGACAGGCTTAACTTTATGGAGATCCATAAGAAGGGAGCTTTCGCTTAACTTCGGACAAAAAATCAAGTTCGACTTGGGTATGGCATTTGAATAAGACGGATTTGGACGGGATGAAACAGAATATGTTGTCTGGAAAAACTGGGCAAATAGATCGGCAATTGCCTGATCAGAATTTGCCGTAGAGTTTTCAAATGATAGTGATGCAGGGTAACAGGCTGATTTACGCTTAGTGTTAACAAAATTATAAAACTGTTTTGGATCTTGTGAAAATTGGACCCTACAACGAGTCAAATAGCTTTTATAACACCGGGCGTTAAGCACGATAAAATTTGACCGAGCCCTTAGGTACCGAGAGAAGGCAGATTGTGAACCGCACATTTTAAATTTATTGAAAAGTCTGGACTTAATATTTTTTAGGTGGGACAACTCTTTATTAAACCACGGAGGTTTATTTGAAATTGACGGATAGTATAACGGAACACACAGATAAAAGAAGGAATTCAATGCATTATAAAAGATATTAACGGCCTTAGCCACGTTAGTGCATGAATAAAATTCGGACCAGTCATAGCCGGATATAAAAGAATTTAAAAGATGAAAGTTTGCCTTACGAAAGCAGCGGATTCGTTTAACCGACTTTTCGGATTTTTTATTCAGCTCTGTTCTAGCGTCTACAGTCAGCTCTAGAGTTGGATGATAAGGATCTTCCGGTTGTGTAAGTGGTGACGTTCTTGATAGGCAAACGCCTTCTGATTTTGAAACAAAACACAAGTCCAGTAAACGTCCTAAGGAGTTCTTAACATGGTTCACTTGGGATAGCGCAATGTCAAGCAAGCCGTCAATAAAGTCATGCTGCGCTAAAGGAAGTAAAATGTTAGAGTTTTCGTCAGGGGACCATGTCGCACTAGGTATATTAAAATCACCCAATACTATTAGCTGATCTCGATCTGACAGTTTTTTGGAAATGGACTGAATAACGGAAAGATGATTTGCGTAAATAGGGAACTCAGATGATGGTGGGATATATGAACAAGTAATATATACAAAACTACCGGGAAACGATAATTTTATACCTAGGAGTTCGATGTCATAAAATTCTTCGAAAGTTAGTAATTCAGACGAAAAGGTGGAGTCGACAGCAATCAGGTCTCCACCTCCCCGTCTGGACTGACGATCAAGCCTATAAATTGTGTACTTACCCGGGGGAATTTCGGAGCTAAGAATATCCGGCCTTAACCAGGTCTCTGTACATACCATAATATTATATGGGAAAGAAAAACTATCCGAATACAATTTAGTCAGCTTACTAAGTAAGCCTCTTGTATTCTGATAGCAAAGAAGAAAGGAGGAGGCTAATTTTTTGGGACAGAAGAGGATGTGGAGGGCGCTGGGGATGGTTCTTTAATGGTATTTTCCATTTCCCCTGAACTATTCTTTTTATACCCGTTACTCGTAGAGTAAAAGGGTATATTGTATTCGTGCAAAAGTATGTAACAGCTAGAAGGAAGCGTTTCCGACCCTATAAAGTATATATATTCAGGGTCACTAGCCGAGTCGATATAGCCATGTCCGTCTGTCCGTCTGTCTGTCTGTCCGTCTGTCCGTCTGTCCGTCCGTATGAACGCTGAGATCTCGGAAACTATAAAAGCTAGAAGATTGGCATTTTGCATGCAGATTCTAAGAGTTCCTACGCAGCGCAAGTTTGTTTCAAAAAGGTGCCACGCCCCCTTTAACGCCCACAATCGCTTATATACGATTTTAAAAATTTAAATATTTCGGAAAAGTATAAATGCAGTTTTATTGTGTTTATCAATACCTATCGAAATGTAGAAGAAATTTTTCAAATCGGACCATTCGTTAAAAAGTTATGCGTGATCAAAGTTTCTATCTCCATCTCCCTCGCACTCCCTTTACGTGAGTAACGGGTATCTGATAGTCGGGGCACCCGACTAAAGCGTTCTCTCTTGTTTCTCTTAGCTTCGTACTCTTTTACAAATATGCCCTCGGGCCAGAAACTGGTGGAACACACAGATGCAAAAAGAGCACAAGGAATACCAATCTTAAATGATGATACTTTCCTAGCATAAGAAAATTTAAATTGTTCGACCTTCAAATCATCAACTTGGATTTTGTTACGGATATAAGCCGTCTGGGGCGAGCCGTGAAACAAATACATGTTTTAGCTGGGGCACCCGAACACAAGTAACCGTTTTTAGTACAACACATGTAACCCTTTTTGGTACTACAGAATTTGTATCTGTACTACCAGTATCGGCCGGTAATCCGGACGTTAAGTCTACATGAGGTGTTGGGGCCACTACTTTATTTTGATCGGACAGAGCGGAAGTACCTAGCGGAGCCACATCGATTCCAGCAACTTCGGATACCGAATCACTTTTTGCCCCCGATCTTAGTACCATTTGAGTGGCCCTTAAGATTGGCAGCTGAGCTGGAGTCGAATCGCGGGCAGCAGGTTGCACAGCACCTGCCATAGAATGCCCACCGACCGCGACTTTTTTGCGCTATGGGGAATCGGGATCAGCTAGCATGCGGCTAGTGAGCTGAGATTCAAGCGCCACGAGCAGGTCCGTATTTTTACGGCAGTTCCGGATTAATTCCGTAACACTGCTTTTTGTGAGCCGCCTAATAGTTATTGCCTGGTTTTCGTATACAATGCATTCATCGCAGTAGTAGCGTAGGCCACTCCTCTTATCGATGGCATCACGAACCAGGCCAGAATAGCCAAGACACTTTGCGTGATAAATTTTATCACATGTATGGCAGGGAATACTTTGCTGTCCAGCCGAGATAACTTTCTTGCAATTTTTTAATGAACAGAAAGCCATTTTCACTGACCGCGGACCACTGTGCACTATAGCGGACAAAAATATCGAAAGCGCTCAAGAACTTTTTAATGAGAGATCAAGCAGAACGACAGAGCGGGAGCGAAACACCGAATAACTTTGATGTTAGGCACCACGAAACGATATAGAAACGAAAAGAGAGAGAGAGCGGGATTATTAACCGATTAACTCCGGTATAAAACACCTCTGAGAGATATGACCGTTGGAGTGCGTGCCGTTCCAAACAGCGCTCAACGACGAAGAGAAAGACTGAAAAGAGGGGCAATGGAACACAATAACAACAAACCAGCACCGAATTAAATTATGATAAAAACTTTTTGTTTACTAAACACAAGTTAATCACGATGCACTCGCGAAGCGAACGGAAAGTTGTTAGAAAACACTTAAAGGTGTAGAAACGTTTAAGAGATTTAAGTAAACCCCGGTGGTTTCAATAAGAAAATGAAAATTCGGAGCGCAAAACAAAAATACGACCGTTCTCTGTGAAGACGCACAAAAGTTTTTTTTTTGTTTTTTATGATCCGTTCTTTTGGCGAACGCTGCCAATAAACGTCTTAAATCTCCGCTTCTTTCTGCCGTTTCTAATCCGAACTCTTCCGTGTATTCCGTTAGTTCGCTCTTTGGTGCCAGATATACCCAGCTCGACATTACTTCGCCGGTGTCGGTCTATCTCTTGCAACCACGTTAACCTGTTCGCGCACCACTATGACGGTTTGTCGCTGTAGGATGGCTCAGGGATGTAGAATGACCCAGGGTTCGTCACAGAAATTTGTTTGTGTCAGGCGTGGTTGCTGAAAGAGAATTCCGACCCAGCCCAGAGTAGAAGTCGTGGAAAATTACACAGTAATTGATTATAACTAGGTTTATTTCGGTAAGATTCTTGACATTTGATTGATTCTGACCAACGGATTCCCCTGACTGGCGGTGTGCCGCCCTTGCTGATTTCGTTTCCCTCGTCCAATCCGACTGCCGGGTGGCGGGAGCCGTCCAGCTGCTCGAGAGGAATAGCACGGGATTACGGCTTCTGGTAGAATAGACCACAGGGCTGGTTGCCACGTAGAGGGCCGGGACCTGAAATGAGAGTATCGGACGGCCCATGGCTGGTAATCACCCGCCAACCGGCGATGATTTGGGTGCTTGGAGACCCTGAAGTCAGCCACAAGAGAGAGAGAATAGGTTGCTTGGGGGACCCTAAAGTCAGCCGCAAGAGCGAGAGAGAGTATGTTGTTTGGGGATCCTGAAGTCAGCCACAAGAGAGGCGGCTTGGTGCTTGGGGACCCTAAAGTCAGCCGCAAGAGAGAGAGAGTATGTTGCTTGGGGACCCTACAGTCAGCCGCAAGAGAGAGACGGTTCGGTGCTTGGAGACCCTAAAGAGTGAATATTATTTCTCAGCTCGGGTTTATGTATACCCTCGATGCTCGAAAATGTCTGGTTCAGCTAACACAAATTTGCGTAATTCTCAGTGTAAGTATGTATGAAGTAAATAGTATGTTGGTATTTGGTGTCAGCAACCGATGTTGCGACAGACCTACATCCTGCTTGTTGTTGACGTCACACTTTCTTGTTGGAGTGGGTGGCCATGTACCGATCGCTGGTCGCCATCCAGGGTAGCACGAGGTGGTTTTGGGGTCCGTAGTGTAGGTTACTCGGGCACCGGAAATCTTTTTTTTTATTTTAAACTTTGCTTTTATTTATTGAATTTTCTCTTAATTTTACGCATCTTAAAATTAAAATTTAAATAACAGTATAATAAGACTGCATTCTGGTTGCGCGTCCCTCAAGTCGTTCGCTGGGTGAGTAAGTCATTGCGACGAAGGCGTAATTGGTTGATCAACCTTGTAAGACCTCTCGCCAGGTGGTTAGGGTGCAACGATATATAGTACTTTTCCTTCTGTTCTGGGATCACTTCTTTGACAGGTAGAATGTTTAAGTCGCGATATATGTTTTCGTTGCGAACGTACCACCGGTGATTTTTCTCAAGATCTTCGACTGATCTCGCTGGACTATGTCAATATTGCTATTGCTGGCATTCCCCCATAACTGAGAGCCGTACATCCATATAGGTTTTAGTACCGAGTTATACAGCATGACTTTATATTCAAGGCTAAGGGGGGACCGATCGTTGATAAGCCAATGAAGGCTACTGGCTTTTAGTTTTTGGTGTGTTCTTTTGGCTTCAATGTGCCGGCGCCATGTGAGCCCTCTGTCGAGGTGTACTCCTAGATATGTAATTTCGTTTGCTTGCGGGAGTAGAGTATGGTTTAACATGAGCGGCGGGCAGTTTAGCCTGTTCACTTAAATTCGCCAATCTGAAAGCCATTTTTCAACATCGACCAGATGAATAGCTAGCTGCCCAGTTCGATCATTTTGAGCGATTGAGAATAGCTGTATCATCAGCAAACGTAGATGTTGTTAGTCGTGTGCTTGTTGGGATGTCTGCTTTGTAGAGGACATATAATGTTGGCCCAAGCACGCTACCTTGTGGAACTCCAGCTCCAATAGTGAAATCGTCAGTTATAGTAGTGTTGCATCTCACAGGAAATTTTCTGCCGTAGAGGTAAGACTCTAAAAGCTTGTGGGTGTTGTAGGGAAGCATTGTCTTCATCTTGTACATTAGATCTTCTAGCCAAATTCTATCAAATGCTTGAGAGACATCTAAAAATATGGCAGTACAGTAATCTCGTTTTTCGAACGCATTCCGAATTTCTGATGTTATCCGGTTGACCTGTTCAATTCTTCCGTGCTTTTCAAGAATCCCAAAATGATGTGACGGAATTCCTTCCTGGATTCTTAGGTATGTGTTTATCCGAGTCAATACGCATTTTTCAAAGAGTTTAGATAAGCATGAAAGTAGGCTTATAGGTCTATACGACGTGGGGATTGTGTAGTCTTTTCCCGGCATTGCTATAATTATTATAATCGACTTTTTCCATCTCACTGGAAAGTGGCCAAGGTTTGCGAGTCAATACGCATTTTTCAAAGAGTTTAGATAAGCATGAAAGTAGGCTTATAGGTCTATACGACGTGGGGATTGTGTGGTCTTTTCCCGGCTTTGCTATCATTATTATAATCGACTTTTTCCATCTCACTGGAATGTGGCCAAGCTTTGCGATGGCGTTGAAAAGCTGGGTAATAGTGTTATTAGGAGTTATGAGGTCGCAGCCCGGTGATTTTTTCGGATTCAGCTGATTTTTGATGATGTTAACGATTTCGTTTGGGTGAAACTCAGTTGGCTCATGTTGAAGATGAGGCTCATATGGTAAAGTCGGCAAAGTGAACGTACTAGTGCAAGATTTGGTTGGAAGACATTTTTAAGGTGGTTGGCAAACGTGCTGGCTCTGTCTGCATCGCTGCGCGCCTAGCCGCCTGTGGGATTTCCAATAGGTATCACAGTTACTTTCGGTGAGCTTAGAGTTGGGTGAGCTCCCCATAGTGAGTGTTTTGTACTGGATGTTGACAATTGCTCTATGTAGCGACGGTGGACATATGCTTCTTCTAGCTGTAAAGCTTTAGTGAGTTGACGTGAGGCATGTTTTAAGCGTTGCCTAACAGAAGTAGATCTGTGGAATTGCCACTCTCGACGCAAGCGTCGCTTTGTCGTAGATTTGTCTTCTTATGTTTGCATAGTGTACTTGTAGTTTAAGGTGTTGAAACTCGAGCTGCAGCGATGAGTACAGAGTATTAACAAAGCTGTCTACGTTGGCTTCATTGATGAGATGAGGACTTAGCTCAATGTCTGAGCTAATATATTTCCTGTACTTAACCCAATTGGTTTTCTGTGATGTCAATTTAAACGATTGTTCCAATGCTCCTGGATGTCGGAGTAGAATAAACAGGAAAGGCAAGTGATCAGATAAAAGATCCGAAAGGCATTCGGCGCTTATTAGATTTTTTGGAATGTTTTTGGTAATTGCAAATAGGAGAAAAAAAGTTCAGCTTGTTCTTGGCTTTTATAACTCCATTATAGAGCTGCTTTCCTTTTGGAGTCACGAGACGTGATCCCCAGTGTGTGTGCTTGGCATTGTAGTCTCCTGCTGCTATGAAGTGATCTCCTAGTGAGTTGAAAAACTGCATAAACTCATTCTCTGCAGTCCCACCATGTGCTATACCATCTGCATGAGCTCGAACTGCATAAACTCATCTTCTGCTATAGTGAAGCGAGGTGGGCAGTATACGGCGGCTAGTGTAAGTTGATTGCCAGTATTTATTTGTATATTTATAGATGTGGCCTGTAGATAGATTTTAGCAAATTTGTTATGATAGTGGTGCTTAATACGGCTTCTGATCAGAATTGCAGTCACTCCATGTTCTTTACCATCTGGATGATTTGTTCCGTAGATCGAATAGCCTCGTAGTTGAAAATTGTATTTGTTTGAAAGGTGTGTTTCTAAAAGCGGCATTACGTCGAAATGATTATCGAGTAGGAATTGAGCTAACTCAAGTTTATCTGTGAAACGCCGTTAGCGTTCCACGTAGATATCCTTAGGGAAGTCATAATATGGATTATTGTGAAGCCAGTATTTAAATCAATAGATTTTGGTTTCGCATTAAATCTTGCCTAGTTGTGCGCATAAACGATATAAACTCCGTAAGGCTTTGTTGCTGGCTGCATATCATAGCTTCAAAGTTGCTTTTTGGCTGCACCGGCTGAGCCGTGTTCGGTTCTTGGTATGCTGATTGCAGAAATGAACTTTTTGAGACAGGGTTAGCCAGTCCTGATTTTAAGGCGCTTGCGTATGTCACATTTTTATCAGAGTTTAAGGGTCCTAGAGAGGATCTGGCTGCAGTCGAAAAGAAGACTTCAGGGTTTGATCTGGAAGATGTCATCTGTATATTTTGGGTGCGGGCAGTAGTTCCTCTCTGGTGGATGCGACTTTTCAGCTCCTTAGGAACTGCGGCTTTCTATCCCTCTTAAGGATAGAGCGCTAAATCCCTCGTAGTGCCTTTGTTATCTCTGCAGGCGTTACGTCGGACTCTATGCCCTTAAGAACGACTTGCAGGCCCTTCTACTTTTTAGCTGATATGCGTAAAAGTTCTTTTTATTCTCGGTAAGATAATTCGATAATACTCTGTAATTATCTTCAGACTTCATTTGAACCTTTGTCTCTTGGATTTTGCCCTTTACAAGAGGTATTATGTGGAAGTTATTCTTTCCAATAAGCTCAATAATTTTGTTGACAAGAACATTGGAACTTTTTTCTCGAATATAAATAGGCGGAGACTTTGGCTTCCTTTTGCCAAGATTTTAAGTCGGTTTGAGTTCATGGGCGTTTCTATTCCAGCTAGGCTAACATTGCCACGGTTATTTTAGAATTTAGAGGGCTCAGCTTCCTCTTGATTTGGATGTAGGGATCCATACCAGTCTGCACCGCTGGCTTTACACATTCATTGTTTTTGTTTTGTATTTATATTGTATTTATATTCGAGAAAAAAGTTCGAATGTTCTTGTCAACAAAATTATTGAGCTTATTGGAAAGGATAACTTCCACATAATACCTCTTGTAAAGGGCAAAATCCAAGAGACAAAGGTTCAAATGAAGTCTGAAGATAATTACAGAGTATTATCGAATTATCTTACCGAGAATAAAAAGAACTTTTACGCGTATCAGCTAAAAAGTAGCAAGGGCCTTCAAGTCGTACTTAAGGGCATAGAGTCCGACGTAACGCCTGCAGAGATAACAAAGGCACTACGAGGGACTTAGCGCTCTATCCTTAACAGGGATAGAAAGCCGCAGTTCCTAAGGAGCTGAAAAGTCGCATCCACCAGAGAGGAACTACTGCCCGCACCCAAAATATACAGATGACAGCTTCCAGATCAAACCCTGAAGTCTTCTTTTCGACTGCAGCCAGATCCTCTCTAGGACCCATAAACTCTGATAAAAATGTGACATACGCAAGCGCCTTAAAATCAGGACTGGCTAACCCTGTCTCAAAAAGTTCATTTCTGCAATCAGCATACCAAGAACCGAACACGGCTCAGCCGGTGCAGCCAAAAAGCAACTTTGAAGCTATGATATGCAGCCAGCAGCAAAGCCTTACGGAGTTTATATTGTTTATGCGCACAACTAGGCAAGATTTAATGCGAAACCAAAATCTATTGATTTAAATGCTGCCTTCACAATAATTCATATTATGACTTCCCTAAGGATATCTACGTGGAACGCTAACGGCGTTTCACAGCATAAGCTTGAGTTAGCTCAATTCCTACTCGACAATCATTTCGACGTAATGCCGCTTTCAGAAACACACCTTACAAACAAATACAATTTTCAACGACGAGGCTATTCGATCTACGGAAAAAATCATCCAGATGGTAAAGAACATGGAGTGACTGCAATTCTGATCAGAAGCCGTATTAAGCACCACTATCATAACAAATTTGCTAAAAACTATCTACAGGCCACATCTATAAATATACAAATAAATACTCGCAATCAACTTACACTAGCCGCCGTATACTGCCCACCACGCTTCACTGTAGCAGAAGATGAGTTTATGCAGTTTGAGCTCATGCAGATGGTATAGCACATGGTGGGACTGCAGAAGATGAGTTTATGCAGTTTTTCAACTCACTAGGAGATCACTTCATAGCAGCAGGAGACTACAATGCCAAGCACACACACTGGGGATCACGTCTCGTGACTCCAAAAGGAAAGCAGCTCTATAATGGAGTTATAAAAGCCAAGAACAAGCTGAACTTTTTTTCTCCTATTTCCAATTACCAAAAACATTCCAAACAAGAAAGGAAAGCTTACTTCGGGCGGAGCCGAAGTTGATATACCCTTGCAGAATACTCTGTAAATTATATTCTCCAAAATTATTCATATGATGCATTCTTAATACTCATAAAAAATCCCAACTTCCTAACTTTAAAAACACCAAAGTTATAGCATTTCCAATCGTTCAGTTATATGGCAGCTATAAGATATAGCCGATCCTTATGAACTTTGGTAGGTCGGATTGATTGGCCAAAAATAAAACCCATAGAAAATCCCAACTTCCTAACTTAACAAACACCAAAGTTAATGCAAAGATCAATCAGTTATATGGCGGCTATAGGATATAGTCGTCCGATCCTTATGAAATTTGGTGGGTCGGATTGATTGGCCAAATATAAAACCGATAGAAAATCCCAACTTCCTAACTTTACAAACACCAAAGTTATGGCATTTCCGATCAATCAGTTATATGGCAGCTATATTCTGCGTGCAAAGGAAAGAAGGCTGTGTGCAAAGTTTCAGCTCGATAGCTTTAAAACTGAGAGACTAGTTTGCGTAGAAACAGACAGACGGACATGGCTATATCAACTCAGGAGGTGATCCTGATCAAGAATATATATACTTTATAGGGTCGGAGATGTCTCCTTCACTGCGTTGCTCACTTTTGACCAAAATTATAATACCCTCTGCAAGGGTATAAAAATCTAATAAGCGCCGAATGCCTTTCGGATCTTTCATCTGATCACTTGCCTGTCCTGTTTATTCTACTCCGACATCCAGGAGCATTGGAACAATCGTTTAAATTGACATCACAGAAAACCAATTGGATTAAGTACAGGAAATATATTAGCTCAGACATTGAGCTAAGTCCTTAACAATCTTAACAATGAAGCCAACGTAGACAGCTTTGTTAATACTCTGTACTCATCGCTGCAGCTCGAGTTTCAACACCTTAAACTACAAGTACACTATGCAAAAAGAAGAAGACAAATCTACAAATCGCACAGCTCGTCCTCGAAAAGCGACGCTTACGTCGAGAGTGGCAATTCCACAGATCTACTTCGGTTAGGCAACGCTTAAAACATGCCTCACGTCAACTCACTAAAGCTTTACAGCTAGAAGAAGCATATGTCCACCGTCGCTACATAGAGAAATTGTCAACATCCAGTACAAAACACTCACTATGGGGAGCTCACCCAACTCTAAGCTCACCGAAAGTAACTGTGATGCCTATTAGAAATCCCACAGGCGGCTAGGCGCGCAGCGATGCAGACAGAGCCAGCACGATTTAGCGATTTAATCGCAGAAAACGTCTTTTAGCGTTAAGTAGATTTATTAAACCAGTCACTGCACTTTTATGATTTTATTGAATACTTTTTCCCGGAGCACAATAAATACACGTCTGCATGCGACGACTGTTTAACTCAATCTCTGACGTACTTAATTTTCAGCCTCCACGTCTCAAACGCTTTGACCAACTCATCAAGCAGCGGTTCGTCCTATTGAACTCCTCTCCGCCAAATCTCACGCAACAACAATTTGGCTGTCACCATTAAGCAGCTCAAGAATCCTATCGGGTCTACTGTCGACATGACTACGCTTAGGAATTCTCACTTGGTAGTGCACGTTCCACAGTCATCAAGCTGCCGGGAGCCTTTTGGTACTTATGCTCAATTTAAAGTCATACGTCGCTGGCTGCCAGTATAAGCCTAATATTTTCCCCTCAGCTTTGGTCCATTCAACATTTTTATTGGATCTTAGTGGGTTCAAAGCCTTGACCACACTTTCCGAATCGTGTTGATACAATAGCTTCTTTCTTCTCTGAGAAACTATCCATTTAGTCATATTGGTACTCATTAATAGCCTGTACCGCGCGAAGATCTGCTTGGGCGTATCTTAAGGCTTTTTGTCTTCACGTGATGCGCTGAGCACGGCGAACAAGCGGCACCGAACGTTCCTGGCCCAGTCCAACCTTTTGCTTAGGGGTAGCTTGGCGAACAACTCGTCTATTAATGTAGGATTTCCCCGTTCGGTGTTGTCTGTAGAAACGTGTGGCAAATGGCACAATCTTTATCTTGTTGTGCTCTTGGATCAGCTGTACCTCTCCCACGCTTTCCAATTGTCTACTTATTAATTGCTCCGGACTTCCACATCGGAAACGTAGCTGATCCATTACAGCATGAACGTTATTTGGGTATGGTATAAGCAGCGACTTGTCAGGTGTTTGGGCTTCACCTTTCAGGGCTTTTACTAGCCTTTGTTTGTTTTCCAACGCAGTACAATTATACGCCGCCGTTGTCTTCGTGAACGCGCATTGGAATATTGGCCATCCTTCAGACTGACCTTCGAAATGCGATTTAACGGGCTCGGCGAAGCTATTCCGTAGGAAACACCCGATTGCGGAAGTAGCAACAGGTTAGGTAAGGGTTCCCGTGGTGCCTGCACGTAATTCAGTGCGCGATGCACCGTAGCCGACACGCAACATGGTGTAGAATAGCTTAGCGTTCTACAACTTGTGTTGAGTGTGACTTGTTGCCTAATTGCCATATTTCCATTCGATTACGACGGAATATTTCCCCTCAATAATGGAGGCAACTGTTCATGCAGAAATGGCGTCACAGACTCAAAAAAATTCGTCGCCAGATGTCTACTCAATAATGGCGGCAGATTTCCAATCAAGTTCGACACTAGTGTTTCACTCAAATATGCCCCGCTTGCACCAGTACCACTTGATCCGTTTCTAGTGGGATCACTTGCGGATTCATTCTGCCCTTCACCTGACCTTGGCTTTTCAAGCTCCTTTTCCAACGTTGCGATCCTTGCATTTAGATCCGCAAACTTGGTGTGGCATCCAAGACCTGGCCTGATCTATCAGGCTTAGGTCCGGCACTTGCCTTTGGAGTCCGTGGCCGCTGCAACTCGCCGCCAGATGCACCCTGCACATTCCTCAGTGTGCCGGCTAATGTGGTCGTGGTAGTCGCAGTCGCCGTTGCAGTCGCGGTAGTCCTCTTGTGTCCAATTCTAGAGCTCCACCAGGGTGAATGTGAAGTCGGCATTACACGATAAAGGAGTGCGAATAAAATAAATGACTCCGACCGGTAGAGATTCCGTGGGAGTTGCCTCTAACCACTAACCATACCACATATAGACTGGTCATTTCATACAACGAAAATGGACACAAAAATTATTTTGCGGCAGGCCCCGGACACTTCGTGTGCCTTCGGGTTTTTTGCGCTCTCATTCTTATTCTCTTTTTGCGGCTCGCGCACATATTGCACGAGTTCGGTCGTTCAGTCGCAGAGACAAGCATTTTGAAGAAGGTTGCCCTGCGCTTGAATTGGTCTTTGTATGTATGCGTGTTTATGCATTCTCATACAGGGGTGCATGTGTGCGTTTATTTCAATTCGATGCAGAAAGAAAATTAAATTTTGTGTAATTATACATAAAAAAAAAAGATTAGCTATATGTAATCAATTTAAAAATATCAGCTGTAGTATATAGTATATTTAATAATAATTATTACCCTGATCAAGGTATGCATAGCGAGTATCGCAACACTTAAATATACAATTTTATTGCCCAACCCTTTACGTTTTTATAAAAATACATTAAATATAAAATACATTTTGAGCAATTATAAATAAAAAAAAATTTAATTTTGTGAAATTATACATAAAAAAAAATACATATTGTGTAATTATATATTTTAAAAAACTTTAATTTCGAGAAATCTTTACATATCAAAGAAAGTCGTGTTAGTTACGTGTTAGTTACTTCACTTATTACTCAAGAACGGCTGAACCGATTAAGCTGAAAATTGGCAGGGAGGTAGTTTAGAGCCAGGAGAAGGACTTTTATCCCGTTCGACAGCATACCCGTTGAGGAGATAAATAATCGTGCTTTAGTTTTGATCGAAGATATGTGTTACCTCATGTGCGGTAATTTATTAATCAGGTTAGGAATGCCAGCACCATATCGTGAAAGGAATGACGCATTTAATCGAGAATTGGAACGGGAACGTGAATATGATCACCAGGAATTAGATTTAGTAGTTCAAACGAGTGTACCCCTGTTGAATTACCAACAAAAGGAAGTTTCTGATACTTTAATGAAGGTAATCGATGATGAAAATGGTGGATTAAATTTCCTAGATGCCCCTGGTGGAACTGGAAAGTTTTAGCAACTGTTCGGGCGAGATCTAACAAAGCGGTTGCAGTTGCTTCTTCTGGAATAGCAGCCACATTTTTAGAAGGATGCCGTACGGCTCATTCAGCATTCAAATTACCGTTAAATCTTCAAACTATTGAAGAACCAACGTGTAATATTGCAAAACACTCAGCAATGGCCAAAGTTTTAGCGGTATCTAAAATCATCATCTGAGACGAATGCACAATGGCGCATAATCGTGCATTAGAAGCACTTAACCGAACCTTAAAAGATTTACGCAATGACTCGAGATGTTTTGGAGGAGGAATGATTTTACTTTCTGGCGATTTCCGCCAAATACTGCCAGTAATTCCAAGATATATGGCTGCCGACGAAATAAACGCTTGCCTCAAATCGTCAAATCAATGGCGCCATGTGAAGAAACTGCAACTGACAACAAACATGAGAGTTACATTGCTTAATGATACATCTGCTGAAGATTTCTCGGAGCAATTGCTGACTATCGGTAATGGTCAAGTACCTGTCGATGAATCGAGCGGATTAATATCATGTGAGGAACCGTAAAACGGCCCTCACAATTTATTTTGTAGCCATGAAGGATTTTGTAGCCATGTAGGAATATTTTTAGTTTAGCTTTTTAATAGCCAACGCACGCAACACATTTGAACCATCGAACGCCTGAGCGCAACCAACACGCTCTCGCTTTATCCTACACACACTTCAAACATCAGCAGCTGCACACATTTGAACCATCGAACGCCTGAGCGCAACCAACACGCTCTCGCTCTCTCCTACACACACTTCAATCATCAGCAGCTGCACATATTTGAACCATCGAACGCCTGAGCGCAACCAACACGCTCTCGCTCTCTTCTACACACACTTCGAACATCAGCGGCTGCACACATTTGAACCATCGAACGCCTGAGCGCAACCAACACACTCTCGCCCTCTTCGAACAGTTTGAACACCTGCACAAAGCCAACACACACTTAAGCTTTTCGTCGCACGATCGAACCAAATTGCAACCAACCCGACCGATGTTTTCGAGCAAGGGGAAAATAATTTCGCACGATCGAACCAAGTTGCAACCAACCCGACCGATGTTTTCGAGCAAGGGGAAAATAATTTCGCACGATCGAACCAAATTGCAACCAACCCGACCGATGTTTTCGAGCAAGGGGAAATAATTCTGCCTGAAAACTGCCGAAGCGCAAGCGCAGCGGCAGCGACGCCAACGCAATGCATGGGGAACGTGCGCCAATATCAAAGAGGGGAAAGGCAATTACTCTTGAGGCTGTCTCGACCTATGTGTCAGGCTAACCGGTTGTGTTTATTTTAGAGCTCCCGTATTTAACAAAAAAAAAAAAGTTTTATACAAAATTCTGTTTTCCTGAGTTTTTACGATTTTTCTTTTGACTTTCTTAACAAAACATTTGCCGGCCTTGCCTTCGGTTGGCAGGCCGGCTGCTGCGGTAAACTTTCTTTTTCTTTATTTTCTTAGTTCATTACGCTAGTACAATGTCAGGTGCTGGTACAGTTCCCAAACAAGATGTCTTCCAATTTCAAGCCATCTCGACGAAAGGTTGTCGTGAAATCAATCATGACTCTCATGTGGCTCGGTCTTTGCTAAGGACCAAGTTACGCGACCACCAGTCAATACAGATGAAGCTGCTAAAGTAGCTGTTATGAATGCCTCTAGGAATGCAAAGGCGACTGCCTTTGATGCCAATAGGTGCCTCTCTGATACTTCTGATGAATTTGATGATTCCAATTTTTCAGATACCTCATCTATGACCATTTTTACCCCCAAGTGGATTAGTAAGAATGCTGCCGATGATGAACGCTTTACTCAGGTAAATAACCTAAGGAAAAGACGAAATCTTGACATACTCGGAAGTAGTAATATCAACAAATCATCGCTGCCAAACGCTGTTGGCGACCATAAACGTCCAACCATACAATCACATTCTTCAAGTCAAGAAGACTCTACCTACTTAGGAAAGAACAATAGCTTTGCTATTTTTTCTGACGATGATGATGATACAATGACTTCCACTCATAATAATGAATCAATCAGCACCTCTAAACTTGGTCATGGATTGTCTGAGCCTGTTGAAGCTAACTTGCATTCGGTGTCCCCACGCAATGCCTCTTCTCAAGCTAAAACCAAGAAACGTGATCCCCGTCCGCCACCCTTCCTTTTGAGGGGAATCACTGTTTTTAGGCAAATAATTTCCTTACTATCTTCTGTGACCAATGGTTTTCGCCTTGTGGGGGCCAGAAAAAAATAGAAGATAAAATTTGACCGAAATTGTGTAAGACATACAAAGTCGAGTATGCCTCGAAACGAAAGGCAGAGTATAGGGCAAGCAAGTCTCGAACGCACTCTCCTTAGTACAGTCGACCAAGCGGGAATAAGTAAAAAGAAGGAAAAGAGAAAATCAAGACTTTGGTAAAATTCCGCTGAAGTTTGACAACGTCGCGTTACCCAGGCAGACGAGTATCAGCTAGCTAGATCACTCACTCGTATGAGCGTACTCGCATAGTGTGTTCTCGCTCGCGCAACACCGATAGTGCGTAGAGAGGGAAATGTGAATGAGAACTGAAAGGATTCCGTTATTCGAAGCTTAGCGACGATGCGTCGATGCAGACGGCAACGCGTGCCAAAGCATTCACTTCATTTCAAATCGTTAAAGAAGACGCACGTAAACGCTGCGCTAGCCAAAGTGTTTCATAGAAAGAACTGTACCACTCGTGACTGTGAAGAATTATTTAGAATCAACTATAAATAACTTAGAGTGCTTTAGACCACCAACAGGTAAATACCAGTAATACGATCAGGTCAGTTGAGTGAATTGCTATTTAGTTGCAGTAGGCCAAGAAGACTACGGACGTGTACGTCAAAGCCGGCCAGTGAGACAGGGTTTTCCCCGACTGGTCGGTAGACAAAAAGAGGATCTGCGATAAGAGACAACCTAAAGGTCTTTTTTTTTTACAAACCACCTGCGCGACTCCAAAGCGAAAAGAGAGCCACGCGCGGCACCCCTACAGACTGCGCAACTCCAAAGCGAAGAGCACGCCACGCGCGGCCATGAAAATCTAGGATCATCCAGAATCTTGTAAAGTTATTGAGCTGACTGCAATCTCATAACCTCACCAACTCACGCCACGTGCGGCCACGATGATATAAAATCATCCAAAATTTTGGAAGGTTTTTGAGCCGACTGCAATCTCATAACCTCAACAACGCAAACCACGTGCGGCCACGATGATATAGAATCATCCAGAATCTTGTAAAGTTATTGAGCTGACTGCGATCTCATAACCTCACCAACGCACGCCACGTGGGGCCTGACTACATAAAAAGAGAAAAGCGCCAAACGTGCGGCCACGATGATGTAATTCTGCTAATGCGACAGGAGTAAAGGAAGAAGGCGTGATCACTCTAGCCGATCATGCTTCAGCACCACTAGGAGAAGAGAACCTGGGATACGGTGGATGTAGTGAGCTGTCCACGAACAGTATCCGAAGGAAGGTCACAGGAATGAGATTTGAGATTTATGGACGTGATGTGACTATTTCAATTAATTAAATATTTTTATATATATATAGATATTAGGAACTTGATTGGACAATCTAAATTTGAGTTCGTCAGTAATTGGTAGAGTCATTTGTAAATTCCAATCGTGCAAACCACACACGCTCGGTCCATCAGGAAATCATATTTTCTAATATCTTTGCATGAAGTGATCTACTGCAGCATCTTCGATGGGCCCAACGAACCTGCTTCTACGGAATCGTAAGTAAGTCAAACAGAAACTTTATATTTCCTGACTGATATATTTGGGGATAAGCATGTGTGTGTCGATGCAGCGGATAGGATGTTTTCGAATGCATTAAGTTTGTAATTTTATAGTCTTTTTCTAATATAATTATATCTATAAGAAAAACCACATATATATATATATAAAAGTAATGACGTAGCTTTAATGTGAAACAATTGATTTAAAATGACAGAACGCACTGAAGGCGCGAAAAGAATATTTTGTTTGATAAAGTAGAATTTTAATGGAAATACAATGATGTGTAAATAACTGAAATTCATAGGTCCATTGCTTGGATTATAATGCTGCTGTTACATAGATTTAATAAGTAAATATGTAAATAAATTGAATAAGGGATAACCACAAAATTTATCACGTGTTATCAAGGTAGGGAGGGTATAGAACGGGGAGTGAATAACACCTAGCTACCCCGAACTCTTAATATGTTGCTTGATCCGCTTAGCCTTCACGGTCCGTCCGCTTGTAAAAATGTCCGTTCACATCCTTGATTTGTTTGGAACCTTTTAGAGTACCGTTTAGTGCACTTAAAACTTTCTTTATTTATGGGACAGTGTACATCATATAGAGGACGAGGAAAGAACCCCACCCCATCCGACGAGTTTAGTACCGAGCAACGCTAGAAGTGCACGACTCCGAATCCTCTATACACTGGATGGTCCGTACCTCCGGTGCTGTCTACTACAGCCTCAAGACAACTGGTAAATCTTCCTGTAGGGTTACTGTGGATGACGGCAATGTTTACCGTGTAGTCCAGAAGCTTTTCAAGGATAATGGAATTCCTGTCAGCACTTTTCAGTTTAAAAATGATCGAGCCTTTCGAGTCGTCATCAAGGGACTTCACGCTTCCACTGAAATAGCCGAAATTACTGCAAAACTTAAAGCTTTGGGACACAACCCTCGGAATGTATTCAACCCCCCTGGTGAAAATGGGAAGGCGAACCGGGATATATTGTTTGTGGAGCTGGAACCAGCTAAAAATAACAAAAATGTATATGATATCCAGATAATTGACTACCAGGTGGTTAAAGTGGAACCGCAGCTTCAGAGAAAGGGTCCTTTAAGGTGCTTCAGATGTGCTGGTGACCATGAAACAAAAGACAAGGAGAGGTGCTTGGCCATAAATGAGAAACAACTCAAGTGCATTAACTGTGGTTCTAATCATAGTGCGTCTTCCCGTCGATGTCCTGCCTAATAGACTATTCCATATCATTTCTACTACCGACTCTTTGCCAAGCCTAAAAGCATTAATTTTATCTTACTTAGCACAAAATTAGTATTAGTATTAGTCTCGTACGTATTTCTAATCTTAGTCTGTCCGCTTCTACATTGTGCTTTTTAACTTCTCGCGATCTCGTTTTTACGCCTATTAGGCTCCGCGCGTAACAAGCACTGCTTGGTGTTGTAAGGGCCACTTGTTTGCGCTGATCATAGTGCATCAACGTCCGAATATTGTGGCCCCATCCATGGCCTCGCTCCTGCAGCACAGGAGTCTACATATTCTGCCGACGGCCATTGTGGTCATCGACACAGGGGCCAACTGCTATGAGACGGGCGCGCTCATCGACCCGTGTACCCCCGTGAGCAGTATCGACAGCTCGCTGGCAGAAGCATTTCGGCTGCCGACCACGAATGTTGAAGACGAACGAGTGTGCTCAACGACCATCCGGTCGAGGTCGGGCGACTTTAACATTGCATTGGTCCTGAAGATCGACAACAGTCTGTGGATCCGAACACCGATTCGTGCGCTGAGCGATGAGGTTCGGGCCAAATTCAATGACGTCCGATTAGCCGATGACCAGTTCCATCGTCCGGTCACCATCTCCCTGGTGTTGGGATCCGACGTGTACCCGAAAGTGATCCAACCCGGGTTTCTAAATCTTCAAGATGGGCTGCCCATCGCTCAGAGCACGGCGTTTGGATGGATCGTGTCGGGAGCTGTCCCGCAGGGGGGGAGAATGTTCGCGCCAAAGCGGTCCTTAGCGTTTCGTGGGAACCGGCCCCGGTCCTAACAGTCTAGAGAACAGTTTTTTCCAGATCTTCGCATCTCGCTCTCTCGCACTGTTAAGTGTCTCCACTCCTCTCTCCAAGCGGCTCTTGAAACCTCAACCCTGTAGCTTTAAGTCAGTTCTAATTTACAAGTGTAAAAGTGAAGATCAATTGTGAAGTTTATAACGTGAAGGAAAAACCGCCCCTCGCCATTTCAGTAAGGTTTGAGTCCACGGAAATTAAGATCCCACCGTCTGGATGGGCGGTCTAGTCTATATGTTGTGAAATTACGTGAAAAAGGGCTTTTACAAGGTTTCTGTAAACACGATTACATGAGATGAAAAGAAAAAGCCCATCAGAATACATTTAGTTAGCCTTCTACGCAAGTCTGTTGAATTCTGATACGATAGAAGGAGGTTAAAACTTAGTTTTTTGAGAGAGAAATCTAAATAAAGTGATAGTACACTGACTTGACTTTGACCAGGAAGTCTTACTCATAAGGACCACTAGTCCTTTTTATCTTAGCTTCGAACCCTCTAATACAGTTTTTCTGACCAAAAGAGCATATTGATTCAAATATCTCGTTAAGGAAAGTGAATTGGAAAGATGACATGTCCCTTTGGTAATAAACCTTTAATTTTTCCACAACTCCCTGATCCTGCTCTTTCTGATGTTTATGGAGCTATAATAATATATTATTGTTATCGTCTGTTTGACAAGTGGATTGATTTTCCGATTGCCTATCAAATTCGAAGTCGCACCTATTAATAATTATCTTAGCTCTCTGGCAGTATTGATATCGAGATATGAGTAAAAAAAAGGAACTATATATTTAATAAATAATTATACGCAGAGTACTCAGAGGTCGAAGAAGAACTTCCTAACACTCTTAACATTTTCTACTGGTGATTGGCTATCAAATATTGCCTATGGAAACAGTATATCGGATTTTTTATATAGAGCCCAACATACGTTATATAAAAAGTTCGAACGCGAACGTCGGAGTGCTGGCTCCGTTTTAGGGCAGAGTTGTGTTCTTGGCCTAGCTTTTTGTATACATAAAGAGTATTAATTGTGTTAAATAATATATAAAAGAATATACCAAATCATCATATGCGCTTTACTAAACTAAGGTTGATCTTTAAAAACTGATGTCATTTTTTTTTTATATGAAATTCTAATGATTTCAAAATGCAAATGTATTTCTATTTAGAGCGCGGAAGTTGGAATGCGAAGCATTGTTATGTTGGATGAGCAAGGAGGTAAGATATTTTGAGAAGTACAAGTTTTATAGAAACAAATTATAAATTTTCGTATTTAAGATGAATTTGGCTAGAAACAATAGAATAGAATAGAAACTCCAGATTCTATTTAAAATTGATTTGACTACTAACACTAACAGGCACAACATTCTTTCTTAATGAGGTTGCCCTTAACAAGAATTCACTTAAAAAAATATTTGATGTGAATTGGATAAATCGGCTTTAGTTGTGTACAGTATATTGGCTATGGTTAGTCAGAAGAGATCACTACGGCGATACTCAAGACATTTTTAAAAGCGCTTTACGATGCTAGGACGGACTTTTGCCTTCATTAACTAAGTGTTAGTTCTTGACCATGATGCTGATCGAGGCTTTGAACTAGCTGCAACCCCTGCATTGATCAGATGGTACTTGATCGAATAAGGATAATAAAAAAAGCTATATCTGACTCATTGGATGAAAAATTCAAGCCTTTCGACCGCCACAAAAAATGAAACACCGGCTAAGAAATTAAGCATGATTTCAGGCTGCTAAAGCCGAGCAAGGCCCCTGAGATTGACAGTGTGAATGGAAAACTGGCCAACGCCTTGCCAGTCTGAGCGCCATCGGATTTTGAGTATTCATTTATTCCAGGATGTAATTCCGGACCATAAGTTTGGTTTTGCTGAAACTAGTTGTGCTAGCTCTGCCGATCAGATGCATCGTAATAGCAATCATATCCTTAATTCCTTAGAGACGTGAAGCAAGCCTTTGATCGTTTTTGGCACTGCGCCATACTCTTTAAGCGTAAGTCTATACTTCTTTCAACATACTTTAATCTCTTTGCTCATTTCTTGTTGGCAGAAACTTCCAAGTAGATGTTCGTGGCTTCAAGGTCTACAGTGACGTTTGCAAGTGACACTCCATTTTTGGGGACGGGTGCACTCCTAGATGATGCCACGGACAAGCTGCAAGACATGTTAAATGAGTCTGGGCGTTGGTGTTGAATTTCGCCGTAAATTTTGCGAGTCTCAGCATGCCACTTTTTTGCCCAACAGGCTGAACACATATCGCCTTACACTGGTCGGGGTTTCCATTAAGCCCTTTGCCACGGTTAGGTTTCCTGGACTTACCCTAGACAATCGACTTACCTGGAAGCAGCAATAAGCTGGAAAGATGAGATGACTCCAAGTGCAATTATTGAAAACATTTTTTGTTGCTTAATAAATTGTACAAAATCGATTCGATCTTTATTATAAAAGATTAGTCAAATATGTTTAAAAAAATAACGAATAAATATTACTTTCCCTTAGTGAGAAACATTTGATATAAAAAAAATGCTACCAGCGCTTTTTATTTTTTTTCCAACACTATATTAAAAAACCGTACAGTGATATCACGAACCAAACATTTTTTTTGTAACTTTGAGGCAAAGCATGGTACCAGCAAAACAGAAAGACTTCTGGGAGTTCATTGAGCGCTGACAGTCAGAAAAGTGATTTCGAAAGGCTTTGCGGAAAAGAGTAAAATCGAATCACTTAAAATCGAAAATAAGAAAGTTTCCTTGTCGACAAATATTTCAATAATCTGGTATTAAAATGTCCATTTTATAACTGAGGAACCTGCCATTACTTTTTCTTATAATTACTTTTTCCTTGAATCTCATTAAGCTGTTTTATGAGAAACTCGAACATGACACTGTAACGACCTGATTCTTTATTTTCTGCTCGCTACGTAAACGTGCGGCTAGCTCAGAGAGGTTGTGAGTTCGTTCCACCAAATTTATATCGAGTGACCGCCCGTGACCAAAGGATAACGCCAGAAATGATAAGGTTGGTGCTGGTTTATTGATTCTCTAAAATATAGCCTTATTGCTATTATTCTGCTGCCCGTTGTCGCTGTCTCCTGCTGCGTTGCTCCTGGCTCGCTGCTGCTCTGCTCCTGGCGTGCTGCTGCGTCGCTCCTGGCTTATCGCTGCGTCGCTCCTGGCCTGCTACTGCGTTGCTTCGGCTTGCTGCTCCGGGTGACTGAGATCGGGACGACTCCACCAAAACCCTGGATGTTATGCGAGCTTCCCTACCGGGTCCGGCAAGGTGTATCGCCTAGCAGGTGAACCGAAGTTACGCCTTATCGCCTAGCCACCTTTATCGCCTGGCTTCCGGAGTTCAGCCTGGACTTTGTCGGCAAGGTGTATCGCCTAGCAGGAAGAACAAAGTTCTTCCTTATCGCCTAGCCACCTTTATCGCCTGACACCGCGCAAGGACTCCCTAAGCTTGACTGTACCACGACCTAGCACCGTTGGATCTCAGCGTTGTAGCCTCAGCCTTGTAGACTTGTCCTCGTTCGGCGTCTCGACTTTGCGATCTTGATCCTTGGGCACTTCGGTTTCGATGTTTACTTATTCCGCGTTCACGCACTCGCTCTGATTCTCGCACTCGAACTGTCCCGAGCTGCGCTTGCGCCGTCCTTTTTATAGGCGCTGTAGGTGCCGTTATTTCCCTCGGGTCCAAGGTCCACTGAGGTACCGTTAATTCACGGTGTCTCCTCTTTGGGCGGGTCCGAAGTCCGCCAATTTACCGTATGACCCCGTTGCCCTTGCCGGGCGCGGGTCCAAGGTCCATCGAGGTACCGTTAATTCACGGTGTGTCCTCTTTAGGCGGGTCCGAAGTCCGCCAATTCACCGTTTGACCTCGTTGCCCTTGCCATATGAGGGTCCAAGGTCCGAATGTTTCCCGTTTGACCTGGATGCCCTTCATTTCTCCGGCTTTCTCGCCTCCTCCGCTGTTGCTAGGCCGATCTCCTGCATCGGGATTTGTGGGGAGTTTAAGACTCCACACATTTCCCCCTTCCTTCGGAAATATAATGAAAGTGGTGACTTTCCCCGCCCTTTATGTTTATACTACTCGAATTCCCCGCCTGACTTGCGTGTTAGATGTTCCCCAGACAGTTCCCCGAAAGACTTAACCTTTCCCCAGACTGCTCTTCTAAACGACTTCACTCGTACAGCTCCTTGAAAGACTTGAACTTTCCCGCGACTGTTTCCCTAAAAGACTTTTCCAAGCAGCTCCTTGAAAGATTATTTCCCCAGACTGTTTCCCTGTTCCCCAGATAGTTCACAGTTCCCATTTCCCAGACCGTTCCCAGTTCCCCAGATAGTTCACAGTTCCCCAGATAGTTCCCAGTTCCCCAGACAGTTCCCTGCGTGAAATTCGAATTTTCCCGCCCAGACATTTCCCCAAACTAAAAGTCACCATTTCGCTTTCCCTCGGTCCGGCAACTCCCTGGAATCTCACCACGATCGCGTTTATCGATTGTGGGTTCCAGTGTTGCCATCGTTGTTGCCTTTTCGTTGTCTTAAGTTGCCATTTGAATTCTTGAACATAGAAATAACCAATTTTGTTAACCCGTCGATCGCAACTATCGATCGACCGCCTATCTCGGCGCCCCCGTCCCTATTACCTATGTCCGGCAGCCCGTTACCCAAAAATGTAAATAAACAAATCAATTTGTGTGTTACAACCATAAAAGGCCTTTTATTGGGCCCTCAAGACCCTTACTATCCCCGCTTGCCACCCGGATGCGGTAGCGGACGCCATCCACCACTATCAATTTGGCCCAGCGACTGCTCCGAGCCCTCTGTACCTGCCTGCCAGCCTCGGATGCTACCCTCGGCGGCCACCCTCCCTCGGCCACCTCCTCCCAGCGGCTGCTGTCCGCCGACTGCTGGCGACTCATACGCGGCCTTGCTGGAGGGGACCGAAACTCCGGGCATGACGACAGCCGGGCTAGTTTTGACGGCCGTGCGGCTGGCTCCCCTGGCGGCGGCCACACCCAGGGTCCCTTCTCCAGACCCTCCGGGTCCCCACCGAGCCGTTTAGCTGGCAACGGCGATGGCGTTGGCACCCACGGCGGCGGTGGTGTCTCCGCTCCGTGCCGTGGTGCCTGGGATGGCCGTGGTGCCTGCGGCGGTGACGGTGGCGGCGTTGATGTCCGGGGCGGCGACGGTGGTGGCGGTGGCGGTGCTGCTCCCCGGGGCGGCGACGGTGGTGGCGGTGGCGGTGCTGCTGCCCGGGGCGGCGACGGTGGTGGCGGTGGCGGAGCTGTTGCCCGGAGCGGCGACGGTGGTGGCGGTGGCGGTGTTGATGCCCGCGACGGCGACGGCAGTGGTGGCGGCTGCGACAGCGGTGGCGACGGCGGTGGAGGTGTTTGCAGCGGCGGCTGCTCCGGAGGGCCTGGCCGTGCCCATATCGCTGCCTCTTCGGCCTCAGCCTCGTCCAGCCGCTTTTGCCTGGCTGCTGCGGCTGCCCGTGCCACCACCCGCTGCGCGAACACTCGCCGCACCACCTCTGCCCGGGTTGCGAATATACGCATTGCCTCCTCCGGGCGGCCCGATAGCGCTGCGTCGCCCAACCGGATCCGCCCGAATCCGGCTGCGGCCCTCTTTATCCGGCGGAATGCCATCCGGGCCTTCGCCGCCCGACGTGGCTCGTCCTCCTCGTCCGAGGAGACCTCTGGACTCACCGTCTCCGTCCCGGTGTCCTCCTTGTTTTCCTCCTCCTCCTCCTCGGATGACGACAGGTCGATAGTCACCTCGGCCTCCTGCCCTGCCGGACGGACGCCGGCCTCCTCCTCCTCCTCCAGCTCTACATCCGTTCGTCGTCCTCCCATTCGGGGTTCGGCGACGGGGACCGCGACACCAGGGGGGACGCCAGCAGCTGGAGTGCGGAACCTGAGTCCCGCCTCCATCTCGCCGCTGGCTGTTGCCCGGTGCTGCCTCCCCGCCCCTCTCCCCTCATGACTTGACTGTTGCTGCTGCTGCCCGTCTTGTGGCGTTCGCGCGCTGACGAAACCTCGGTTGCCCATGTTTCCGGTTCCGTTATCCGCGGCGGCCTTTGGACTTTCCCTTGCTACGGGCTCCGACGGGTCCCCGCTTTGGTATGCGTTACCCGGTAACGGTATCCGCATCCTATGACCCTCCCTCTCCCGCTCTCGCGCTCCTAATGCATCTGTGTGAGTTCGATACTGTGTATCGTCCTCTCCCTCTCTTCGGATTCACAGTGCGCCCCCGCTAAGTCCGACTTCGATCCTTTGTTTTGGCCATCAATAAATTGTTTTTTTAATTGGCTAACGTGGGCGGTTTTTCTTTGCCAGTCTTTTCATGCCGCAAATTGCATATCACAGGCGAATTAAAATTTATTATCTTAAAAGCCCGTCATATTTTGGTGCCAATTTTGCAGCGAATCCTTCTGCGGCCTTGGACAGATGATGTTCTTTAGCCCAGACTGTGTCACCGATGTTCGGTTTCCATGGGCGTCAACGCAGATTGTAGTGGCGTGCCTGATCCTGCGCTGCCTTTTCCATACGTTGCCCTGCGCATTGGCACCATTTCGATCCACTTGGAGAACCTATCTACCAGCACTAGTAGCATAAAATTCCCGTGTTTGGAGCGGGGTAGTGGCCCGACGAAATCTGCGCACACAGTGGCCCACAGCTCTTCCGGTATTTGGGTCAGCATTTTTCCGGCCCCCTGTAGTTGGCTTGGCTTATATCGTAGGCAGCTCTCGCAGTTTTGCACATATTTCCTTATGTCGCGGTGCATTCCCGGCCAATGGCATCTTGCTGCGACTCTGGCAATTGTTTTCCGACTGCCCATGTGGCCAGCTGTCGGTGAGTTGTGGTTCTCCGACATTACCCGCCGCCTGGACCCCGTTGGCACGCACAGCTTCCATGATGTGACATCCTCGTTGCCTGCTCTGTGCGGTATGTGGCGATATAGCTGGTCGGCTTCTGTCATGTAGTCTGGATATTTTTGGGGATTTTGGGAAATCTTGCTCCGCATATCCCTTATCCAGCTACACTCGCCGGTTTCCTTGTGCTGTTCCTGTGTTTTTACCCGTCGACATGTTTCTGGCAGTGGCTGTCGTGATAGTGCGTCTGCTACTATATTCAGCTGGCCCTTTCTGTACGCGATCTCAAAGTCATATTGCTGCAGTTCCAGCGCCCATCGTGCGATTCTTCCGGTTGGGCTCTCGATGCTATTCAACCACTTCAGTGCCATATGATCCGTGATCACTTTGAAGTGGTAGCCCTCCAAGTATGGCCTTAACTTGCGTATGGCCCACACAATTGCCAGGCATTCCTTCTCAATCGCTGAGAAATTTCTTTCCGAACCATTTAGGGACCTACTGGAATACGAGATCACCCTCTCGCCTTGGTCGGAATTCTGTGTGAGAATAGCACCGAGCCCGTAATCGCTGGCGTCGGTCTGCAGCACAAATGTCTTTGTGAAATCTGGGCATGCTAAGATTGGGTCTGCGATTAGCCTGGCCTTGACAGCTTCAAACGCCTGTTGATGGTCCTCTGTCCATTCCCATTTTGTGCTTTTCCGGAGCAGGCTATTCAACGGATGCACCAACGTTGCAAAATCTGGCACAAAACGCCTGTACCACGACGCCACTCCCAAATATTGTCGTAACTCCTTAACGTTGGCCGGTGGTTTTATTAAGGCAATTGCCGACACTTTTTCTGGGTCTGTTCCGATGCCTTGGTCTGTTATGCGATGCCCCAAGAATTGCAGTTGCTTTCTAAAAAATTTGCATTTTTCCGCATTTACTTTCAGGTTGGCAGCCCGTAGTCTCCTAAACACTTCCTTCAGGTTTTCCATATGCTCTTCGGGCGTTCGTCCGATGACGATAATGTCGTCCTGATACGCGAAGGCATGCGGCATCATTTCTGGTCCAATGACTTGATAATAATGCCCGCTGGAATGTTGCCGACGGGAGTGTAGGCCAAATGGCATCACCTTCCATTGGAACAGGCCCTTCCCTGGTACAGTAAACGCCGTATACTGCCTGCTGTCTGCCTCCAAGGGGATCTGCCAGTAACCGTCCTTTAGATCGAGACTGCTGATGTACTTCGCCTCTCGCAGCTGGTCCAGGATGTAATTTATCATCGGCATCGGGTATGCGTCCTTTATGGACCTCGCATTTATTTGCCGGAAATCCACACACAGCCTCCACTTTCCAGTCTTCTTTCTCACCATGACTATTGGTGAGCTGTAGGGACTCCTGGACGGCTCGATACATCCTTTTTCCAGCAGCTCGTCTACCTTGGCATTTATCTCACCCTGCATTTTTGGATTTTTAGGGTAGTACCGTTGTTTAACTGGTTTGTCGTCCTTCATGGTGATCCTATGTACGGCCACGTTGGATGTACCATTTATTCCTTCCAGTTCGTCCAACTCGGCTTTTAAAAATCCCTCCACATCCTTTTCCGCAAATCTTTTGGGTGTTTCAACTATTGCCACTGACAGTTTTTCCTCCAGCCATCCTCCTCGTCTATTCTTTGTCGGTATCGACGCGCTGTGTCCTGCGCACTCGACTTCGGCCCCGATTCTGGTGAGGAAATTCCATCCCAACACCAGGGCGTCGATCAGTCCTGGTAAAATCAGCAGCTCCATTGAAATTGTTTTCGTTCCCAGTCCAATTCTGGTCTCCAGCTGTGATCTTATTTTCCCGCAGCGACCGTCTGCCATCCGTACTTGCCTTCTCGTGGGTCCGACCCTTCCTGCCGCCTGCAGCCTGTCCGCCAGCTCTTCGCTGATGAAACTCGCCGTGGCGCCGGTATCCACCGTGGCCTTAATCTTACTTTCACCTATGAGCACCGTGGCGGACAGTTGCATTTCTTCCGCCTGCAGGTCGCCCATTAATTTCGAGAGGCAGCACCTTGCGATCCCTGGCCGCCCCTCGGAGGCTGGGGTCGCTGGGCGTTTCCCGACCCGGAACAGCACTGAACCGTCCGAACTCCTATTTTTCCGCATCGCCAGCAGAACGTAAGCCGTTGGTTTCGGCATTCCTTCGCCCAGTGGTCTGGACCCCCGCATCTGCGGCAGGCCTGGGTAGGATTTGATACGTATCCGCCGCGATTAGCAAACGCTGGTTCGTGGCCGAGCGGCGTACTTCGTGGTTGTGCGTCCGGGTCCTCCTGGCATCGCCTGCACACCGCACCCTGGTCTGATCTTGGCCTTGGTACTGGGTGGCTCTGCCCTTGCTGCTTGCGGGGATTGTTTTCCAGCTCGAATTTCTCCCTCTGCTGGTCGTGCTCCTCAAATTCGTCTGCCAGCGCCATCAATGTATCCAAATTCTTACATTCATATGGGCGAACGAACATTCTGAGTGCCGGCGTGCTGTTTTCTTTTATCCTCTCCAGCGTTTCTCTGGTTGACATATTCAGTGGCCGCATCAGGGTCTGCATATCCACCATAAAATCTTTGAAGCTCTCCCCGTAGGCTTGCTTCCTCTGTTTGACCTGGTCCGCCAGCTTCGCCATGTATCCTCGGGGTAGAAAGTAATTTTGGAAGCTGTAGATGAAGTCTCCCCAGGTCTCCCAGTGCCGATTGTTGGCGATGAACCACTTCAAGGCTCTGCCTTGGAGCAGCTCCGGCATTGCTCGTGGGATCTGGTTTATGTCGAGACCGTAAGTCACGACTGACCACTCTACTTGCTCCAAAAATTCCAGCGGCTTGTCGTTTCCGTCGTAGCGGAAATTCCACTCCCGGACCTGCTTGGCCACCTTCGCGTAGTCCTGCGTGTGCGTCCTGGAACTCTCCTTTCTTTCCCGGCTATTTTCCCGCTGCCGGCTTGCGTGGCTTGCGATGCTCGACACATCCAAGCTCGCTATCAGGCCCTCGGCACTTGCGGTTGTGATTTTGAATTTTGGCGTGGGCATTTTCCGGAATTTCTTTTCCAGGCCCATTACCAAATCGGCGATGTCTGGCTCCTCTGCTGTCTGGTCGACGAAGTCTCCCAGAGTCTTCCTCATCGAATCGACTGAGCCCTCCAGTTCTATTCCCAGAACTTGACTCACCTCGTCGAAGTCCTCCTTCCTGAGATTATAAATCCAGGACTTCCCCATCTTGGAACTTTTGTTTCCTTGGTCAGGACAATCACTCTTGGGCGCCAGATGTAACGACCTGATTCTTTATTTTCTGCTCGCTACGTAAACGTGCGGCTAGCTCAGAGAGGTTGTGAGTTCGTTCCACCAAATTTATATCGAGTGACCGCCCGTGACCAAAGGATAACGCCAGAAATGATAAGGTTGGTGCTGGTTTATTGATTCTCTAAAATATAGCCTTATTGCTATTATTCTGCTGCCCGTTGTCGCTGTCTCCTGCTGCGTTGCTCCTGGCTCGCTGCTGCTCTGCTCCTGGCGTGCTGCTGCGTCGCTCCTGGCTTATCGCTGCGTCGCTCCTGGCCTGCTACTGCGTTGCTTCGGCTTGCTGCTCCGGGTGACTGAGATCGGGACGACTCCACCAAAACCCTGGATGTTATGCGAGCTTCCCTACCGGGTCCGGCAAGGTGTATCGCCTAGCAGGTGAACCGAAGTTACGCCTTATCGCCTAGCCACCTTTATCGATTGGCTTCCGGAGTTCAGCCTGGACTTTGTCGGCAAGGTGTATCGCCTAGCAGGAAGAACAAAGTTCTCCCTTATCGCCTAGCCACCTTTATCGCCTGACACCGCGCAAGGACTCCCTAAGCATGACTGTACCACGACCTAGCACCGTTGGATCTCAGCGTTGTAGCCTCAGCCTTGTAGACTTGTCGTCGTTCGGCGTCTCGACTTTGCGATCTTGATCCTTGGGCACTTCGGTTTCGATGTTTACTTATTCCGCGTTCACGCACTCGCTCTGATTCTCGCACTCGTACTGTCCCGAGCTGCGCTTTGCGCCGTCCTTTTTATAGGCGCTGTAGGTGCCGTTATTTCCCTCGGGTCCAAGGTCCACTGAGGTACCGTTAATTCACGGTGTCTCCTCTTTGGGCGGGTCCGAAGTCCGCCAATTTACCGTATGACCCCGTTGCCCTTGCCGGGCTGAAAACTTTTAAATTTTTTCCAACCTTGAAGCCAAGCTTATCTTTTTAGGCTAACCCTTACTCAAACACCTTTTAGTTTTGACCTTTAGATGGAAATGCGGACAACATGACAGAAGGACATTGTTTAGGTCAGCGGCCCACTGTACCGCCGCTGCTCACTGAGCTCTCCCGTCCTCGATTTTTCGCAACTTCCGCGCTCGGTAGCGCGGTCCTCGGGTTCTGGTTCGAACTCCACGGTCGGCCGCTACCGATCTCTCGCTTCAGTGGAGTAAAGCGGGCGGGAGCGCGGTTTTATGTTTAAGTTAAGTTTAGTTACATGTATGCAGCAAAATAAAGCTGACCATTAAAGTTTACCACGACGCCCCCGGCTTTTTTTTCTTCGAACCTCTAGCTAGCGTTTCGCGCCGTGGGATTTTTGTGGTGCACCTCCACGGAGTTTTTAGAGGCAGGACAAACATAGAGTCCCCACAAACATTGATCCTTCAAGCCGGATAAGGATATCCTTCCACCGGTTCCGGTGATTTTCCGCTAAAAGATAAGTACGAGCCTCTTCCGTCTCCCTCTCGCTGCCGGTCTTCATCAGTGGTCCGAACATTAAATTTCGTTCACACTGCTGCAAGATAAATTTTTTTTTGTCAACTCCACGTCCGAGTTTTCCCGACACAACGGCAGTCGAGAAATGTCTCCGCTTTGTGTGCGTCACCATATGTCTTGCCGTTTTTTTGTTTCCCCGTTGTACATCAACTTTCCAACGGTCAAGGCATGTGTGCATCCAGACATACACACAAATACGCGTGCCAACTTGTTCACATAATTCCGTGCCATTCTGCCTATTCTCTATTCCGTCAATTCAAATACAGTCCACTCCTCGACGCTTTATTGTACCAATACCTGAACGACTTTCCCCTGGCATGTGCCATCGAAACCAAATCCGATCTTCTTGGTGCGTCCACCGACAGTACGGCCACCTCGAAAGTGCTTGAATCCAAGTACTCCCTCTATTCGAGGTGTGTGGTCCAGCTTCAGGGTATAATAGACAAGGCTGCCTCCCAGCCCACTCAGGCTTTCGTCAGTGTTCAACACCCCCGTCTACGGGTTGTCGTTTGCCACCAGTGGACACCGAAGTTTTCGCTGGTTATTATCTTCGTTGGCCCACCTTCAGAGATCTTTTCACCGAGATATCCATCCACAACTCGCTTTTCACACCGCTGGAGAAGTTGTTCCACACATCCAAAACAAGTGGCGATGCGAACGCCCTTGTTTCCAAAGCCCCGCTGAACAATGAAGGATTTATCTCCGCGTGGCGAAGCCTAACCGACCGCTTCGAGAATTGGCGGTTATTAATCAATAGCCAGTTGAAAATTCTCTTCAACATTCAAGCAGTACCCCAAGAGACCGGAGCCACTCTGAAAGAGCTGCACAATCCAAAGTTGCCTGACAGCCTTAGAGATGTCCTCTATTCAATTTGAGACTTGGGATCGTCATGTATATGGTTTCCTTAAAGCTTCCCAAAATCATGCTTTCGATGTGGGAGCAGTCCATTCACAACAAGGCTGAAATTCCGACATGGAATGAGTTAGACTCGTTCTTGACAGAGCGTCATCGTACTCTGAAGGCTATCGATGACATCAGGCCTAGCAGTTCGTGGCAGTTTCCACTAAGGTCGACACCTGCGAGAGCCCCAGCGCGCAGATTTAATTCTTAAGAGGCCAGAGGTACGAGGTGCGATCTCTGCTCCAGGGAGAATCATCCTGTTCGCTTATGACCGCGCTTCCTTGATATGGATGTAAATGGTCGATCCGGCTAAATTAAAAAAAAACATCTTTGCCTGAACTCTTTTGCACCATTCTCGACGCCCTTCTACAAGCGGGACCAGTGTGAATGACCTACTTTACACGGCCCCGGTCTTACAGTCCGACCTTACGATTCAAATCCTAACGTGGCGATACTTTAGGTTCGTTTTCAACGCCGACATCCAACAGCTCGCCGACGACGAAGAGTCGAGGTATCCGTAGGCGAGTCGGATGATCCGACAGTACATGTACGTCGACGACGTAGTAGGGGGGCAGACTATAAAACCGAAGCGCAGGTGGCAATCCGCGAGCTCCAGGGGGGTCCTGGGTTCGGGAGGATTCCCCCTTGGAAAATGGACATCCAATAGTAAGGAAATTTTGGCCAACATTCATTGTGACCATCTCTTTCGTGCTGATTTCCTTGAAATCTACACAGAGAGCACGGCTAAAACTCTCGGCGTGCGGTGGAAGGGGACGTCTGATGAGTTTTTCTTCATTCCCTCCGACTTGACCTTAGGATCGTCGTTCACGAAGCGTCAGGTTCTTCCCAAATTACCAAACTATTTTTTCCAACGGGCTTGGTCGCTGATGGTCATGCAGGACATTTAGCTCCAGAATCTAGGATGGGACCGTGCCCTCCCTTGAGATTTTTACCAAAGATGGCTTGACTTCCTGGAAAATTACTGCGCTCTCGATCAGATCCGCATTACCCGATGGGCCGTTTTCCGACCACATTTGAAAATCGACCATCATGTGTTCTGCGATGCCTCTCAGAACGCATACGGCGCCGCCATTTACGTCCGAGTTGAGGCTGGGTCTGCGGTAGTGCTAACGGCAAAGACGAGGGTGGCAGTAAAAACGGTATCGCTCCCGCGCATCTTGTTATTGTCAAAGATGACCAACGCCGTTCTTCCGAAGATGCCCGGGCCTGCGTCTACCCTACACTGTTGGACTGACTCGGCGTGTCACTGGACAATGTTCGTGGCAAATCGGGTGACCAAGATCACCTAGTTCACCGAGGTGGAGAAATGGGCTCATGTCCGCTACGAGCGTAACCCGACAGATCTCGCTAGACGGGGGAAACGCTTCAAGACCTTGCGGACAGTCAGCTCTGGTGGCGTGGCCCTGCCTGGCTGCCGAGGTCTCGCTGCGAGCGACCCATTCAAGCCTTTTTCCACACTCGACAAGGCGTTGCGAGTCTTTGCTTACGCTCATTGATTCATCCAGCGCTCGCGAAGTTCATGTCTCCGTTTGAAGATCTCTTGAAAGCTCCTAAAATTGCGTCTTCTTTTTGTATATGAGGCATACCTTGCACGAATATATGCAAACGCAACTCATGGAAGACTTACCCAAAGAACGGACGTCCTTCTCGCATCCTTTCACATATACTATTGTGGACTATGCAAAACATAGTCAAAAACTACACGGGACGAGCCTGTCTCATTACAAAGGGGTATGTGTTGGTGTTCGTGTGCTTCGCCACTAAGGCCATCCATTAAGAGCCTACGTCCGACTTTTCGACTGAAAAGTTTCTCGCAGCTTTTGCTCGTTTCGTGTCCCAAAGAGGATTCTCCCCTCAAGTTCAGTCGGACAACGGGAAGATCTTTGTGGGTGCGGCTGCCCTTCTCTCCCACGATTTTCTCCAAGCTCTCAAAGAAGCTGTGAGGTGCCTATAGTCATCAGCAGTTGCTCTGGAAGTTCATTCCTCCGGGAACCCGCCACATGGGAAGCTTACGGGAGGCAGGCGTTTAGAGCTTCAAGGCCCTGTTTTATAGGTCTACGGCCACGCGAAAATACACGTTCGAAGACCTGACCACGCTTCTGGCTAGGATCGAAGCCAGCCTGAATTCCCATCCGCTCGCTCCGGTGTCCGAAGAACCCGCTGACCTGTTGGCACTTACGCCTGGCCACTCTCCTCGCCATGGTTGAAACCGAGACAAAAAGGGTGACCTCATCCATTATAAAACACTGGAAACACTTAAAGGCTCTTCATCAGCAATTTCGTCTTCGATGGAAGGAACGCACTTCATAATCGGAATTCAAGAAATCTTCGTGCAGGGGACATGGTGGTTGTCAAGGAACCTTCAGTCCAATGAGAGTCGATTAGCAAAATTGACGCGGTGTTTCCAGGATCCGAAAGCCATGTTGGTGTGGGCGACTGCCGCACTGCTCGGAAACTCATTAAGCTTCCCATAGCGAAGGTCATCCTTCTTCCGTTGGAAGCGTCCTCCTGTCCGCAATAACTAGTCGCCCCTCAACTCCGCTGTTCTAATTCATCGTTCCGATTCGTAGCTCCAATTCATAGTTTGAACCCGTAGTTCCAACTCGTAGATCTTATCAGAACTGATTCAAATTTATCATCTGTCATATTCCGCCAATGAGATCAGACACGATGTCTCCACGTCCACTCAGAGCGGCGGGTTTCCGCTCGCCGACTACCAACGTTGGAGGAGAACAGATTTGTTTGGCAACCGTGGGATCGACAGCGCTGTCAGGCTTGACGTCGCCATTAAATTAGAGCCTCTCGTGCGCCGGCCTTCCTTAAAATTCAGAATGGAAAACCGGTGGCCCACAGCACCGTGTTTGAGTGGGTCATATCTGGAGCCTGCCACCAGCCGTAAGAATCGCAACCAGGCTATGTTGCAACCCGAGTGGTTGCAAGGGGGGCGGAATGTTTAGGTCAGCGACCCACTGTACCGCCGCTGGTCATTGGGCTCTCCGAGCTTTACCTCTCGCCCCACATGCGCTCCCGCGCTCGCTCTCTCGCAACGTTCGCGCTCCTGAGCGCGGCCTCGGGCTTGGATCCGAACTCCACAGTCGGCCGATGCCGATCTCCCGCTCCCGCTTCAGCAGAGTAAAGCGGGTGAGAGGGCGGTTTTATGTTTAAGCTAAGTTTAGTTACATGTATGCAGCGAAAAAAAGCTGACCACTGAAGTTTACCACGACGCCCCCGAGTTTTTTTTTCTTTGCACCTCTACTTTGCGTTTCGCTCCGTGGCATTTATGGTGCACCTTCAAAGATTTTTGTAGTCTAGTAATTTCAATCAGGAATATATTTACTTTATAGGGACGGAAATGTCTCCTTTATTGCACTGAAAACTGTTAGCTGATATTATAATTTTCTTTGTAAGGGTATTAAACCGTACTATTTAACAATACAATTTATATATTTTTGTTTAAAAATTCGCTTAATTTCTGTTTAAAAAAGCATTTGACTCTGTAAATCACTTACTTCTTGTTTGGAAACTTGACCAGTTAGGTTTTCCAGTGGATCTGCTTATATGGATCTCAAGTTAGCTGAATGGCAAGTGTTAACTCCGGTGTCCCAAAAGGCAGCCATCTGGGTCCGCTTTTTTTACATTAATTATTAACGGTCTTCCCTCAATTAAAAGTCATTTTTGTGTACTTATGTAAGCAGATGATTTTAAGTTATGCCAGCAGTATGAGGACATTTCCCGCCATTTTGACTTACAATCCGATCTAGATAACTTTTAAAACTGGTGCCTATATAATTTACTAAATTTAAACGGTGCTGATGACTTTTTATCGGGTCAAACCGAAATACGCGACTTACGCGTTAAGTGGCTGCTCTTTGGATAGAAGGCCTGTGGTAAACGATATTGGCGTTCTTTTTGACCCTTAATAACAATTTTCCAATCACATTTCGTACATGGTTAATAAAGCCAGGGGAGTGCTCGGTTTTATTAGAAGGTGGTCAAAAAATTCGATTAATAAAACTTCAATGTCACAAAATTGATCTTACTTTTTTCCATGGTCTTTTACCTATATTTTCTTATCTCGCGTCTATCTTCTAGCGAATCGTGCGTACGATACACGACACCGCCCCTCGGTCTGTTGGGCGGGTAAGTGAGCCGTTTGCCTAAGTGCGTAAAACAAAAAATTTGTTCACTTTGTTGATAGATAATAGGTAACTACAGCGGTGGAAAAATAATAGAAACGGCACACTCAAATAAGAATAAATTCTTGTGATCTAGCCAAACTACAAATTATGTGTTTTAAGGTGTTTACAAATATAAACTACTGCCACACGTTACAGAACAAAACTTCTCGCACTTACAAACTGACTTGGACTGATTCTAAGGATGCTCTCTGGCCAAAATACAGTTCTCAGTCGGGTTCAGGAGTTCTTTATAAGAAATTTGTAAGTTTCTGAGACACTGGGCTAAAGTGACCTGTTTATCAAGTGAAGAGTTATTTTTAATTAATTATCTTATCTCTTATCTTCCGCCCACTATGACTGCTCCACCGATGCTCATGAAGATGTACTTGTGGCAGCCAGTATTTCAACACCACTTGTCAAACCAACAGATCGCCATCTTTAAAACGACTGCTTAAGGAAGCAACTCGCACACTAAAGCCCTGAAGAAAGACGCTGAAAATGCACAACTGCGGTACATCGGAAAACTTTTGCCCACCAGTACAAAACATCATCTGTGGAGGGCTCACCCAAATCTGAGCCTTCCAATCGAAACAGTCACACCGATACGATATATATTTCTGGCCTAATAATGAAAATGCAAATGTTTATGATTAAAAATGGTTTTATTGTTTTTCAAAGTATTCTTCAGCAAGACCTATACACTTTTGAACGCGCTCAAACCAATTGTCGAAGCACTTTGTCCACTCCGATTGAGACACCTCCAAAACATTGTTTTTGAACGCTTCAACAGCATCTTCTGGCGTCGAAAATCGTTGACCACGCATTTTTCTCTTGATGTGCGGGAATAAAAAGAAGTCATTGGGTGCCAAGTCAGGGCTGTATGGCGGATGACTTATCAATTCGACATTTGGCCGATCAAAAAGGCGCTGGTTTGAGCTGATGTGTGCGAGCTCGCAGTGTCATGGTGCAGAATGATCCGTCTTTCTCTTGTTCGTTTTTCGAATTTCTCCGAAGTTTTCAGGCAAACAAATTGTGGTGTACCACTCAGAATTGACCTTCCTACGTTGCTCAAGCGGAACAGTCGCCACATGACCTGTTTAGAAACAGGCCACCATTTGCTTCGAATTTCTTCTTCCACGAACAACATTCGTTGGATTTGGCTCGTCTTCGAAGACCCACACGGTCGATTGCTGTTTTGTGTCGGGCTCATAAGCATAGATCCATGATTCGTCCCCTGTGACGATTTTATAAACGTCTTTTAAAACACCGCGATTGTACTTTTTCAAATTTTTTTTGCACGTGGATTGGAGTCTTTTTTTGTCTTTTTTTGAGCGATTGTCAAATTGTGCGGGATCCAACGAGAACAAATTTTTTTTACGACCAAGTGTTCATGCAATATCGAATGTATGTTGGTGGAAAAAATGCCCAAGGAAGCCTCTATCTCACGGTATGTCGCATGACGATCTTGCATTATCAGTTCATGCACGGCGTCAATGTTCTCTGGAACAACGACTGTTTTTGGACGACCTTCGTCTTCGAGCGAGCGTCGGCCACGATTGAATTCATTATACCAGTTTTTCACAGTGCTATAAGATGGTGTCATCGCTATACAAAGATTTAAGTTCATTTATGCACTCTTGTCGTGTTAATTCACGTCGAAAGCCGTGAAAAATGATTGCGCGAAAATGTTCACGAGTTAATTCCATTTTCTGCCAAATTGATTTTTTCAAGTCACTGTAAACAACACAAATTATGACCGCACGTCAAAACGTTCTGAGCACGTTTCTACTAAAACATGTTAAACTTCCCAATGAAAACGTCAGATTGCACCAGGCAACACTTAGTATGGCCTAGGCCAGAAATATATATAGCAGCCCTCGTAAGAAACTTATCAGGTAGCTTGGCCCGCATCGACGAAGATAGAGCCGAAACATTTGCTTCATATCTCGAATTCATAACCGAATTCTTACCAACATTGTTTCAGCCAAAGAAAATCGGTAAAATCATCGGGGATCTGAAACCTCAAAAAGCTCCGGCGGTGACCTAATAACACCAAAAATGATAATAGATAATTAAACTCCACTATCCGAACAATAGAAAGTAATGATACCGAAGCCCGAAAAATACCACACAATTCCCTCATCCTACAGACCAATAAGTTTATTATCGTGCTGTCCAAATTGCTCAAAAACGATTTCTAACACGCATAATACCATATCTGGAAGCGGTCAATGTTATCCAGCTTTCGGGTCATAGAACAATTGAACAAGTTAACAGAATAACATCAGATATATTCACAACCTTCGAGCATCGGGAATATTGCAGCGCAATATTCCTTGATGAATCTCAAGCTTTCGAACGAGTCTGGCTCGATGGCCTCGTTGATAACATCAAAACACACTTGCGTACATACAACAGAGTCTTCGCAGTAAGGTGCAACACACCTAGTCTGACGACTACATCATCAAAGCTGGAGTCCCCCAAGGAAGCGCACTTGGGCCTTCTCAGTTCGTCCTATATACAGCGGATATTTCTACGAACGAGCAGCTAACAGCCTAAGTCGCTCGAGGTGCCCACTCTGAGAACAACATCTGACGACTACATCATCGAAGCTGGTGTCTCCCAAGGAAGCGCACTTGGGCCTTCTCAGTTCGTCCTATATACAGCCGGTATTCCAACAAACGAGCAGCTAACAGCCTAAGTCGCTCGAGGTGCCCACTCCGAGCAACAGCACAACCAGCCAAGCTCTTGTGGGAGACATATGAAAGAACTCCATACTAATTATAACAATAATGATGGGGTCTTGAAAATCGTAAATGCTACGAAAGTGTTGGGATTGGGAGGGGTGTCGCACTCAATTAACAAAATGTTCCGACTCTCGCTCGCCAGCAATTAGGGTGGTATTCTTGCCACGCATCATCGAAGCTTGGAGTGCCTATACTCAATATTTCCATAAAAACTTGAGTGCATAGGACAAGCTTCACTCGGCGTGAGGATCACTACCCATGTCAGCCAAAAAAATGCATTTAAAAAGGAGAGGGGAAGAATTTCTTTGCATTGGATCATGTCCCCGAGCGTCCAAGACCTCAGAGGTTTCGAGGCTTTGATGTCAATAATAGCCTCATGCGTTCGGAGGTCTCAAAGGGTCATATTAACCTTACCTAACAATAAAAAGCATATTAACTTAATATAATAGTATGAAATAAAAATATGGCAATATAAATATAATATCAAATGAATTAAATATAAATGGTAAAGAGCAATTAAAAATATTATATAAATGATACTATAGAGTCTCTTTAGACTTGCCTTTTGCGGGTTAATTTCTTTTTCCTTTACTTCTTTTACTTTATTTAGTTACACTAAAAACATGAAAGGAAAGCTAACTTCGGGCGGAGCCGAAGTTGATATACCCTTGCAGAATACTCTGTAAATTATATTCTCCAAAATTATTCATATGATGCATTCTTAATACTCATAAAAAAACCCCACTTCCTTACTTTAAAAACACCAAAGTTATGGCATAGTTCAGTTATATGGCAGTTTGGTAGGTCGGATTGATTGGCCAAAAATAAAGCCGATCCCGGCCGTTCCGACATATATACTGCGGGCAAAGGAAAGAAGGGTGTGTGCAAAGTTTCAATTCGATAGCTTTAAAACTGAGAGACTAGTTTGCGTAGAAACAGACAGACGGACAGACGGACATGGCTATGTATATCAACTCAGGAGGTGATCCTATTAAGAATATATATACTTTATAGGGTCGGAGATGTCTCCTTCACCATGCTCTGTCTTTTGCACCAATACACCACCAACTCCAGTCTTACTTGCATCCCATTGCACGTAAAAAGATTTGTAAAATCAGCGCTGCGTAGCACTGGAGAGGAACATATCATATCCTTTAGTACGACAAGCGCTTTCTCGCACTCAGGAGTCATTTCGAATTTTTATCTTGGCTTCAACAAATCTGTAAGTGGGGAAGATACTGAGGAATACTAAGGAATTTGCGATAGAACCCCACCATACCGAGAAAACTGCGAAGGGATCTTAAATTCTTAGAAAGTGGAAATTCTGCCATGGCCGAGATTTTCTCTGGATCAGTACGAATTATCCCTTCTTCTACGATTGTAACGGGCATCTATAAAACAAATTAAGTCTCGCTGTTACTGATAGAATTAGAGCGCACGTAAAAATATTACTCGGCTTCGGCTCGTCAGCTAATGAGGTGGATTCTTGCTTTAACTCCCAAGGCTTACTCGATTATTATTAAATACTCAATTTGCGTGCTTCGACAAACCGAAAACTATAACCGGGGAAAGAAAGCACTCCTACACTTGGTCTATTGTCGGGCTCAAAGCCCTTTTCACCTGCTATTGAGTCTGCCGCTTTTCCACCTCAGCTGTTAAGGAGGCGGCGTTCAGCCCACCCTTGTATCGGCCGTTCCATTTTTCCTCTCTTTAGAACGGCCCCTTTGCGGTTGTGGTTTTAAGGGGCCTCATGTACGCCGTTAGATTATCCACATTACAAACATTTTATTTGTTAACTAACAAATTAAAATTCTCATCAAAATATTAAAGCCCAATATACGAAATAAAATTAGCATTGGTATATAGATATTAAATATAAACAAGTAAACAAATAACTAGGGTGGGTAATGTAGATGTAAATTCAATGGTTTTTAATAAATGTGGCATTTAATATTTTAATTGATTAATTTAATTGACATTAACATTAGACTTTGTGAAATTTCTTTTAGCAAAGTAGCGTAGTTTTTCTTTTTGGTTTTTATTTGAGTTCAATTGCAAACAAAAAGAAATAAAACTCAGAGAGTGCCAAGACAATGCCCCTCATCGCAACTCTTGTGTTTTTGCTTGCTCCGCTTTAAAAACTACTGCACTCCGGTCTCCGTAAAATTTTACTTTACTTTTAACATACACTTATTTTAAGTTAAGGGGGTCTTCTACTCTAGAGTCTTGAATTTCGAGCTTTTTTAACAATTAATAAAAAAAAAGCAATAGATATTTTTACTATTTGTTTTTTTATCATTTATACCCTTGCAGAGGGAATTATAATTTCAGTCAAAATTTTGCAACGCAGTGAAGAAGACATTTCCGACCCTATAAAGTCTATATATTCTTGATCAGCATCACCAGGAGAGTCGATCTAGCCATGTCTGTCTGTCCGTCTGTCCGTCCTTCCGTTTTTATGGAAACTAGTTCCTCAGTTTTAAAGCTATCTGCTTGAAACTTTCCCAAAAGTTGTCTTTCTATTGCAGGTAGTATATAAGTCGGAACGAGCCGGATCGGGCGACTATATCATATAGCTGCCATATAACTGAACGATCGGAAAAGCCCTAACTTTGGTGTTTTTAAAGTTAGGAAGCTGGGACTTTTTATGAGTATTAAGAATGCATCATATGAATAATTTTGGAGAATATAATTTACAGAATATTCAGCAAGGGTATATCAACTTCGGCTCCGCCGTTTATTAAACTGTTTATTAAACTTAAAGGAGTACATAAAATCAATTTCAAAAAAAAAATTGTTTTCTTAATGAGTACGAAAGTCGCTATGGCATTAAGCACCAAAACAAAAAAAAATATTGTTCATGGCGGCTACTCAAAGAAAAAAGTTGGTTTTTTTTCACTAATTTTTCCATTTTGTCAAATTTTTAAAAATATTATAAATTTAAAATTTTTATTTTTTGTTGGTTCCGGCGATAGACATATATTTAAAGAAAATTCATGCCAAATTTCAAGTAAATCGACTGATTAGATCTTGAGATATAGTGGCGACCGCATAAAAAAAGGGGTTTCGAGAAAAACGCGTTTAAAGTTTTACGTTAAGTTTCGGGCACGTAACTGATAGAATATTACGTATAAATTACATTCCCTTAATCAGCTATCCCAGCTCCATATATTGATCTTCAAACGATTAGTGTAGTATACTGAAAATAAGGGTATTGTTATAGAAAGAAGGAGAGAAAGTTATTCACACATAGGTAGCCCGGGCTTCCAGCCATTTATGGTTCCAGTCGTTCGCTCAACCAGTCTAGTGGCCACGTCACTGAAACGGCTATAACTTTGAAAATAATTTGAGTTTTGAAAAATCCTGTTAAGTAGATATTTTTGAATATCAAAACTATCGAATTATGAAAAAAAAAATTTCGATTTTCTCAAATTTCTAGACTAGAAGACCCCCTTAAGCAATACCGATTTGGCGACAAGACAAATTTAAATTGCCAACTAACACCACATTTTTAAATATATATATATATATTTTTTTTTTTAATTGCCGCATAATACTATATGGGTTGATTGAAATCACTCACCATTTTCTTTCAGCAAAATCAGTCAAAACGAGGACGGAAGATAACTTCGGCAAGCCGAAGTTGTAATACCCTTGCAGACTTTGACGAAATTGCTAAAACTGAAAAAGCAGCGAAAGGAATAAGGTATACATAAATAAACTAGATTTGCATCGTTTGATGTCAATTGCAGCCTTTAACAATATAAGATATAGACGTCCGATCGGCAAGCGCTTTTACCCTAATCCAGATATGCGTAAATAAATATGACTTGGAAAAATTTATGCCAGTAGCTTACACACTACGCGAAAAATTCAGAAAATCATCAAATTTTGAAAGATTTCACCCTGTTGTTCCTATGGCAGCTATAGGATATGGACGTCCGATCCCCAAGCGCTTTTATCTTGATCAAGGTATGCATAAAAAAATAAGATTTGGAAAGATTTATGTTAATAGCTTTTACACTGCGCGAAAGATCTTCCATTCTTGAAAGTTATATCCGATTGTTCCTATGGGAGCTATAGGATACAGACAACCGATCGGGGCGGTTTTCAAACTTGATCTGCGTACACATGTTTTAGGACAACTGTGAAAGTTTCAGATCGCTAGCTTTTAAACTGAGCTCGCAAACGGTATTGAAACAGACGGACAGACGGACGGACGGACAGACGGACAGACGGACAGACAGACAGACAGACAGACGGACATGGCCATATCGAATCCTCTATAGAATATATATACTTTATGGGGTCGGAAACGTCTCCTTCACTGCGTTACAAACTTCTGACCAAAATTATAATATCCTCTGCAAGGATATAAAAAGCGCTTTGATAGAGGAACCTGAAAATTGCTGCAAGAAAAAATTAAAATATTTTTTTTGTTATGGGCACATAGGGGTCACTTTAAATACTTCCTGTTATATATTTTTTTTAATTGCCGCATAATACTATATGGGTTGATTGAAATCACTCACCATTTTCGTTCTGCAGTATCCGTCAAAGAAAGCGCTTTGATAGAGGAACTTGAAAATTGCTGCTAGAAAAAAATTAAATTTGTTATGGGCACTAGGGGTCACTTTAAATACTTCCTTTGTTTATATTTTTTTATATGGGGTAGGATGGCGAATACATTTTTCTTTAACTTGGAATTTCTTTTCATTTCTTCTCATACAGAGGGCCTGCATAAGTTTTAGAGACCTACAAACAATCACATTATACACTAAAAATACACTTTAAAAACATTTTAAATAAATTACTTATAATTAACTTAAAAAAACCTAATATATTTTTTTATTGGCCGAAAACTCCGACATTTTTCCCTTATTTTTTATTTGTAGTTTTTTATCTAACGTGGTGATGTTAAATTGTTCTTCCTTTTTCACTTTCCTCTTCTCTTCTCTTCTTTTCCCCCACTCTTTTCTTATTAACTATTCATTTATTTTTCTTTCTGGGTTACGGGCACTTCTGGGCAGGAATTTTTAGGTAACAATAATGATATTGGGGACTGGGTCAATACTTATTGCTGCGCTTTTCTCCCGTCGATCCTGGGTGATCGCTTTCTGCGACGTCCGCGTAGACACTGGTCAACAGGGCGAAATGTCAGTTGCACTTTTATTGAAAGCGGTTTTCTTTTCGGCTGTTATTCTGAAATTCTCATCGGAGTGATTTCGCATGCCGTCTCTGCCCTCTCTGCTCGGCCACCAGGCCACAGATGCCGCTTACTCAGATTTGCTGTGGCGGACCAGATTAAGAACAATTCGACTCCCGAAATTCACAAGCAACACGGCGTCGACTGCACGGCGTCAACAACGATGACGACAAATTTGACTACATCACCGTAAATTTGGGTCCAGACGTTGTTGTGACTGCAGAGGACCCACCAGCGGCTAACAAGTATGATACTCTAAAGTCCCGATTGCTCGATAAGTTTGCAGAGTTAGCCGAATCTAAGCTACGTCGTCTACTTCAAGGAGGAGGAACTGCTGGTCTGAAACCTTCGCAAATTCTGGCTCATGTACGTCGTCTGGCTCCTGAGTCAAGCAGTGAGTCAATAATCCGCACACTGTTGCTCGACGAGATGCCCCAGAACATTCGCCCTATATTATCATATGGGAGGAAAACGATCTCGGGAAAATTGCAAAAGTAGCCGACAAAATACAAGAAACCATCAGCTCCTTTGCGATCGACTTGAGCCACGTAACCGCTGGCACTACGGTGAACGCGGTGACGCCGTCCGACGCGTTCAAGAGTATTACCGAATCTTTACGTCAACTGACCAAAAAGGTCGACACAATCCAGACACCATTCTATCAGCCAGACACGCGCTTCGTCTCAGTACCGTTCTGGTTCTCAGCCACGTACTCAATCTCCGAATGACCCTCGTGCCCAGTCGCAGCAGTTTGATGATCAGCAAGAGCTTTGTTATTACCATCGTCGATTTGGAAAGGATGCACGCAAGTGCAAATCTCCTTGCTCTTTTGGACATCCTTTAAACTAATGCAGCTGTCGCCTTCAGGGCTGGAGGGCGGCAGCCAAGCAAGCAACGGCGAACATCCAGTCCAAACTAATATGTTCTCAGAAAACCGTCTTCACATTACCGATCACAACTCACACCGCAGATTCTTCATAGACTCTGTGGTCTCACTTTTTGATGATTTAAAACCAAAGTACCAAACTGTTTATGTATGTAATGTAACTTAAAGCACGCAGAGAAAACTCTACTAAGAAACAAAAAAGATAAAAAGGTTCGGTTTGAATATAGCGACATTAAGCACAAAGAAGGTGGCAATTAGTCTTTTATAAACCATACATTTACCCACAGAGTGTATATGAAGAAATAAATGGCCTAATAAGGAAATGATTAATCAGGGAATAATTCAAAAGTCAAATTTTTTTTCTGTTCAATTGAAAATGAATCCCATAAGTACTGGAGTCATATCTTGAGCATAGAAGTTTCGCAGTGCGATGTAAAGATTTCCTCTCCGAATACCATCCAATAGAAGCTGGAGTACCTCAAGGTAGCGTGCTTGGACCAACACTGTTTATTATTTACACAGCAGACCTTCCGACAACCAGTCTTACAACAACCTCAACATTTGCTGATGATACTGCCATTCTAAGTCGATCTAAGTGCCCCATAAGAGCAACGCAACAGTTATCAGCTGATATCAGGCTTCTAGAGAAATGGCTAGCAGATTGGCGCATTAAGGTTAGCGAGCAAAAGAGTAAACACGTCACCTAAACCGACAAACTTTAGCCCCACTATCTCTGAACAACATTCATGTTCCACAAACAACTGAATTAACATATCTTGGAGTCCACCTTGATAGACGGCTTACTTAGCGAAAGCACATCGAAGCTAAAAGAACACATCTTAAATTAAAAGCAAGAAGCCTAATAAATGCCCGTTCTCCGCTAAAATTGTAGTACAAGGTACTTCTGTACAATGCAGTTCTGAAGCCAATTTTGAAATATGGCTCCGAGCTATGGGGAGCATGCGTTAGCAACCTAGAAGTAATACAGCGAGCTCAATCAAAGATACTGAGAACTATAACTGGTGTACCGTGGTACATACGGAATGAAAACATTCACATAGACTTAAATGTGGGATCTGTTAAAGACGAAATCGACAATGTAAAAGCAAAGTATACGATCAAGCTTGCGCGTTCCTTGACCTGGAACACTAGCCATTCACGACTTAGGTGAAGAGATCTCCCCACCCAGCAACAATAGCTAGGGCCTTTCTCCTAAAAAACTTAATTTTAACTAATTAAATTTATGTATTGTGCTAAGATTTGAATACTTGTCGTTAGTCTCGAAGAGAGAAGATTCAATAAATAAAAAAAACCGTAATTAAACACAAAAAAAATGAAAATGAGAAAAGAAGCATTTTAAAAATTGAAGGTACTAATAACTTTACGCTAGCAGACCCGTAAATGAACATGAAGTAAAAATGAATGAACACGAAATGAACATGAATCATACAATATAGAAATAACTTTTAGCGATAGTGATTTCATAGCTCTTGTATGTATGGCTTAGCAACATCAAAAAACCTAACAAGTTACAAAGGTGGAAAATCAAACACAATGATTTTGCCATTAAAATCAAATACGTCCCACTAAAAGAAAACTACGTAACTTAGATCTGCAAATTATATTCTCCAAAAATTATTCATATGATGCAGTCTTAATACTCATAAAAAATTTGGTAGGTTGGATTGATTTGCCAAAATTAAAATCCATAGAAAATCCCAACTTCCTAACTTTACAAACATCAAAGTTATGGTATTTCCCATCAATCAGTTATATGGCAGCTATACGATATAGTCGGCCGATCCTTATGAAATTTGGTAGGTCGGATTGATTGGCTGAAAATAAAACCCGTAGGAAATCCCAACTTCCTAACTTTACAAACACCAAAGTTATGGCAGTTCCGATCGTTCAGTTATATGGCAGCTATAGGACATAGTCGGCCGATCCCGCCCGTTCCGACTTATATACTGCATGCAAAGGAAAGAAGGGTGTGTGCAAAGATTCAATTCGATATCTTTAAAACTGAGAGACTAGTTTGCGCAGAAACAGACAGACGGACAGACGGTCATGCTTATATCAACTCAAGAGGCGATCCTGATCAAGAATATACATACTTTATAGGGTCGGAAATGTCTCCTTCACTGCGTTGCACACTTTTGACCAAAATTATAATACCCTCAGCAAGGGTATAAAAATAAAAATATCCTCCAAAGGCATGACAGAGGAATTTTCAAAAACCATTATTCCAAAATATGCATGTACAAAAATTTTTTTTTTTTTTTTTTTAACTTTATTCTTATTTATTGGATCTTTTCTATTACTTAAGAGACTAACAATAAGTTTTCAAATCTTAATCTATGTTACGTTAGCTGCTGGCCTTTAGTTTTAAATGGGTCTTCTTTGCTTCTATATGCTTTCTCCAGGTAAGCCTCCTGTCTAGGTGTATGCCGAGATAGGTGACTTCGTCTGCTTGTGGAACCGGCTTGTTGTTTAGCGTCAGTGGTGGGCATTTCGACAAATTTAGTGTTAATGTAATGTGCTTACACTTTTGCTCATTGACTTTGATACGCCAGTCTGCGAGCCATTTTTCTACAGCTACCAGGTGTTCTTTTAAATGGGCTGTAGCTGTTTTTGGGCATTTCGAGCGGCTGACAATGGCAGTGTCGTTAGCAAAGGTTGAGATGAGGGTCTGGCGGCTTGTTGGAATATCTGCCGTGTAAAGGATGTACAAGATTGGTCCAAGCACACTTCTTTGGGGTACTCCAGCTTCGATGTTACGGATGGTTGAAGTAAAGGTTTTACATCTCACGGTGAAAACTCTGTTTCTGAGGTATGACTCAAGCAACTTGTGAGTGTTTTCCGGTAGGAGGGTTTTGATTTTGTATACCAGACCGTCGATCCAGACGCGATCAAATGCCTGTGATACGTCCAGAAATAAGGCACTGCAATATTGCTTGTGTTCGAAAGCCGTGCGAATTTCAGATGTTAAGCGGTTTACCTGTTCGATAGTTCCATGCTTTTCCCTAAATCCGAATTGGTGATCCCGATCCCTCTGTTCTGTTGTTTTGAAGATGTGTTACTAGATGAACAAGAAGCAGTTTTTCAAATAGCTTTGATAGACATGGGAGCAGACTGATGGGCCGGTACGAGGAAGGCTGGGATTTGTCTTTTCCTGGCTTCGGGATCATTGTAATGACAGACTTTTTCCATTGGTCAGGAAAGTAGCCCCATTTCAATATTGAATTAAATATAAATGCGATGCATCTGACTGCGCATGCAGGTAATTCAATTAAAAAAAATTAAAAAATAAAAAAAAATTTAATAAAAAAAATTTTTTTAGCTCAAAAAATTCTATGATTTTTCTCTGATCAGTGAAAAACCGACGGTAGATGTTTTCCGTCTTAGCTTAGAAGTTATTAATTAAATGCCGCTAGTGCGGTGGTCTGAGAACAAGATTCGGTGGTTTAGTCGCCTTACATGTCTTACATGTTTTTCTTTTTTTTTTATGTATCCCGCCGTGAGAAGCCAATGGACTGTTATGAGCTTGGAAAAGGACTTCGGGGACCAGCTCTGATGGTATTCAAAGCTTCCAAGCGAATTCATCGTGTCCCTGTTCTCCAGTCAAATGTTCTGCTTTTCTGTACAAGTACCCATCCTCTGTTTTAAGATCAGGGAAATAATCTTTCTTCTCTTCGACCTTGGCTACTAAATCTTTGAACGCAGCAGAATTAAAGTGGTTCGAAGTTAAATCGACTAACAAACCTTCTCGCAAATCTACTGCCGCGAATTCGTCCTTGTTAACGCGGGACAAGTTATCAGGAACTACGTTCATTGTACCCATACGATGCTCAATTTTAAATCGATATATTTGCAAGGCTAACGCCCATCGAGCTAAACGAGAACTGAGATCATGGTTAGACTTAAGCCATTTAAACGAGGCGTGGTCGGTAATGATCGTGAAATCATGTCCTTCCCCGTAAGGTCTAAAATTCTTCAAGGCTACTTTCGCCGCCAAGCACTCCTGCTCAGTCATGGTATAATCTCTTTGAGCTCTATTAAGTTTTTTCGAGATAAGGGCTATAGGACGTTCGTCTCCTTCCTGAGACACCTGTACTAACACAGCGCCGCAATGGATAGCGAATGGTTTGGAAAAGTCCGGGCTACATAAAACCGGAGCTTCGCTGAGACGACTCTTCAAAATATTAAAGGCTTTCACTGCTTCTGGGGTTAGACTGAACCTTTGTCTGGTTGTCATTAAATCGTTTAAAGGAGAAGCGAGAGAGGCAAAAATCGGAACGAATATGCGGTACCAGCCACATAATCCCATAAAACTCCTCAAAAATCGAAGGGTTTTCGGGACAGGAAACTTGGTGATTGCTTTCACCTTTTCAGGATCTGTTCGGGTTCCGCCATCGCCAATGATATGCACTAATATCGTACACGTCGCATGCAGAAATGACTTTTGCCAATATTGATTGTCAATCCTGCACGCTTGATGTGAACGGCGATCTCCCCAAGTACGTCAAGATGATTTTCAAAGTTTGACGATAATACCAGAAGGTCATCTAAGTATATGAATACCTCGTTCCTGAGATGCGCTGGGACGACTTTATCCATCAAGCGAGACATTGTGCTGGTGGCATTGCAAAGCCCAAAAGGCATTGCTTTAAATTGGTAGAGTGGCATACCGGGGACTGTGAATGCAGTCTTGTCTCGGGATTGGACGCCAATAGGCGTCTTTCAAGTCGAGGCTGGTAATATATTCGGCTTTTGACAACCGACTTAGATGCCGCTGATTTGGGGAAGAGGATAGGCGTCTTTCTTTGTGAAACTATTAACCTTTCGGCAATCTAAACAAATCCTCACTTTGCCAGGTTTAGTAACCATGACCATAGGAGAGGACCAGGCGCTTTCTGGCACTTTAATAACACCTAATTGCAACATTCTGTCTATTTCTGCGTACATACTCTTCTCAACGGCAGGTGAGACAGGGAAATGACGCTGTTTAATTGGGTTGGCAGTACCCACGTCAATTGTATGTGTAATCAAGCCAGTCTGGCCAAGACCTTCCTGGGTGAAAGAAGGAAATGAATTGATAGCATTAGCTAATTTTAACTTTTCTGCCTCAGTCAAGTCGTGTTGATCTACATCGACCTCGCTGCTGACTTTGCTAGATTCTTTAGACTCTAGTTCGGATGTATTCAGATTTTTGGGAAGAAGATCATACAGCCTCCAAAAATCTGTACCCAAGTATAGATCTTGTTTTAGAGATGGTACAATATAAATGTTTAAAGACTTTTGAATGTTTCCATATTCTATGTCAACCTTCATCTTGCCTAACGTTTAACGACTTGGAAGTATTATCCTTCTTCATGAGTTCGCTAGCTAAATCACCTCCAAAACAACTTACGGATGCCCCAGAGTCTAGTAAACCGTACACGGTACGATCTAATAAACGAATTGACAAAAACGGTCGAAGATCTCTTGTTTCTATCGGAACTGAACAAATATATTTCAATCCCAGCCGACAGGTTCTAATGTTTTGCCAAAACGATTTGATTCTTCTAGAACTCCGCGATTGGAATCTTTCAAGGAAGGGTTGTGACAAAATTTTGGATTTGAAATATCAGGTAAATTTTTAACTTTACAATGCAGCAAAGAGCTGGCATTGCCTTTTGGAACGTGAAGGATAGTTTGTGGTGCAATGAATTGTGCATCCGCATCTAATCGGTCATTCTTGACTGGTTGCAATAGGCATTTAAAGATATCGGTTTGTGCGGGAACTTCAAAGCGCCGGACTTGGAGTTTTTTTGCACACTTTACGCAATTCGTCTTGTAAGTGTTATCTGATCCACAGCCGTAACAAAAAAGTCGTTTATCGGCTAAACAATCCTGGTAAAAATGGCCATCTTTGCGGCAGTTCCAGCATTAAGGTACACGCGTCTACTTCTAGATCGTTTTCCGACTCAGAACCTTTATAAGAATCAGATTCTGGAATCAGTTCTGATATTTCGCGTCTAAATGGGTTATCTATACTAAACCCCTGCGCGCGTTTGACGTCGTTGAGATAGATTCGGTTTTATAAAACGAGTTGGTTTTCTTCAAAGAATTTTGTACAGGTTAAACCCAACTGGTCGAAATGCCAAGCTAGGTTAAGACCCTTTACACACGCGGCGCTTTGGTCAAAGAAACGGGCTTAAGATCCGGGATTTGCTGAAGTTATTTTTCGCTCGGAAGTCTCCTAGACGAATGCGCGCATACCTCAAAACTTGGCTAGTGTGCGGATGCGCAGCGCGTTGGGCATCGAGACAGGTTATGTCGTTGGATTAAACCGCCATGGGGTCTTTAGGTCGCTCTACAAGGTCTGCACTTCGGATATTTGACGGTATATAAGGTATTTCAGGTTATTGATCACGCCAAATCATCTCCCGCTGCACAACCAAGCGATTGTTCAATTCAATTAATCACAGGATGTGGCAAAAAAAAGGGTCGTGCAAAACCATACCTAGCGAATGTGCCACGTAACTTGATTGTGGGCATTCGTGTGGCGGTAAATCCTCCAGTGAATTGGCCGAATCAATATGTTGCGCCTTTGGCGGCAACTTCTCACAACACTGACTGCAGTTTCCACCAGAAATTTCAAAATACCTGTAGTGAATTTTGTAGTAGGTTAAACACGCACCAAATTTTAGCCAAATGCAATTGCACTTACGTCGAATTTTCCCTGGCTGATATTTATGGCTGGACCCAGGTTGTTGGCATTACACTTAGTATACTGGATGCCACTCACAATATAATATTTCGGGCTTTTTACCCTTTCAATACTTCAAAATTTTAAGCTGCTGGCACGTCCGTCTCTCTTGCATAAGAAATAAGAAGAACGTAACCGGAATCAGATGGATACCAGCGAGGCTTTTGGCGGAAATATATATCATATGACGACTGACAGGTGTCAAAACTAGAACTTTCCAAAACCACCCTGGCTCAGCTGTTCTAAAATATCGAATAGTCGGGTCATATGACAACCGACAGATGTCAAAACTAGAACTTTCCAAAACCAACCTGGCTCAGCAGTTCAAAATATCAGCTGTTCAAAAAAATGTTTTTTTTGCAAAAATATCAATATAATCAACAGAAATAAAAAGCCGCAACCTCTTTAAGGTTGAACTGGAGCCAGAAAGAAGAGCCTTGAAGAAAACCCAAGTGCACCTAAACTACAAACTGTTGCATAGAAGGTTTACTGTTTAGGAACAGCATAAGCGGAACGGTCCCTTGCAATGCAAAAGATGCCTAGAGTATGAACACACTTGTAACAACTGCGGGCTTCGATCAGTCTGCATAGCTTCCTGTGAAGAGAAGACCTTACCGCAAACTACAGAAGCTGCCCAGTTAAGAAGAAAGCTAAAGAGTCGGATTCCACAAGAAAAAAATCTAAATGCTCCCAAAATCTCAACACCGGAAGAAACCATTGTGCGTACCAACCAATACAAAACTAATCTGCAAATTGAACAACTTGTTCGGGAAAACCACGCCTACGACGCGATTAGCAATACAGAAGATCGCCTCATTCGAAACAACTATTAAACAAAGCCACTTGCAGACAACTTGTTCGGGAAAACAACGCCTACGAAGCGATTGGCAATACAGAAGATCGCCTCATTCGAAACAACTATTTAACAAAGCCACTTGCATCCTCACTAAAAACCTAAAGCATGAAGAAGAGCTTACGCAGCACCGATACATTAAGAAATTATCGCCGTACAGTACAAAGCATTCTTTGTGGAGACTTCATCCAAATTTAAGCTCTACGATAGAATCAGTTCAGTTTTAATGAATTTTGGTTTAAAATTTTGTTGTTCATTTAATTTTTTTTTTAAATTTATTTTGATCTAACCAATTCAATATCATAATGGGGTTAAACCGATCATCAGCTAAAAGCTCACAGGCAGTCACTATGCCAGTCCGCCCAAAATGTAAAGCTGAAATTAAATCACCATCTGATCTTTTCGAAACTGTGTGTCATCATTAGATTCACAAAAAGTGCATTGATACACATTTCAAGAAAAACGACGTGTGTTTAATATGCAAAGTTGCTTGCAGGCCAGTAGTCGGCAAAGGTCGCCAACCAGAAAAATGCTATAATATCGCGGGTTCATCAGGAAAGACACAGGCCTCAACTGTTACTGATTAAGCAAACGTTGTATATGCAATCACGAAGCTCTCAATGGAGTGAATACTGTTTGCACTACTTTCAGACAAAATTATGGAGCCGATACTAGTGGTAAAGCAAAAGTTTCGGCTTTATCTTCGTCGCTGCGGGAGTTTCTTATCGGAGTGACTGTTTCAATTGGAGAGCTCAGATTTGGGTGAGTTTTCCGATGTACCGTAGTTGTGAATTATCAGCGTCTTTCTTCAAGTTGTTTTGAAGATGTTGGCTTGCCAAGCACGCTCTTTTTGCCTCTTTTCCAGTGTTTAGATCAGTGACCCACGGATCTCCGAGCTTTCGCTCTCGTTTTTATGTTTCAAGTCAGTCTCATGTATGCAGCCGAATAAAGCACCCACTGAAGTACACCACGACGCCTCCGACTTATTAATTTCATCTCCCTTTGTAGGCAATTTTGTGTGCCTACAAGAAGTCTTTTTTGTGGCAGGATCGCCCCCTACAACATTTTGGTCCTTCGAGCCGGATGAGGATCTCCAGCCATTCGACCAGCAGCTCCGGTGATTTTTTCCGCAAAAAGATAATTACGAGCATTTTCCGATTCCCTCTCGCTGCCGATTTTCAGCAGTGATTCGAACATTGAATTTCATTCACACTGCTGCAAGATCAATTTTTTCGTGTCAACTCCACTTCCGAGACACAACGGCAGTCGAGAAATTTATATTCCTTCAATTCGAACAAATTTTCTATCCGTCTCCGCTTTGTGTGCGTCGCCATACTCCTTGTCGTTTTTATATATACATACATATACACGCGCGTGACAACTTGTGTACATAGTGCAGTGCAATTCTGCCTCCGAGAGTGAAATTGTGTGGTGAAAAATAAAAAGGCATAACTAATATCAGCCACTCGGTGTGCACTAATTTCAGGAGTTTCCCTGTTCGCCGAACAGTCCGCCGCTGTCGAGATATTTTTTTGTCTTGTGTTTTTTTTCTCTCCACATAATTTCATCTGTTCCGTCACTTCAAGTAGAGTCCCCTCCTCGACGCTGTACTGTACCGATACACTTACACATATCCATAAACGCATGTATACCCATATCTACATAAAACTATTTTCTGCCTCCACATACAGGAACATAAAATAAAATAAATTCAAATCCACACGGGTGCGACCGTTTGTTATACCCTTGCAGAGGGTATTATAATTTCAGTCAAATGTTTGCAACGCAGTGAAGGAGACATTTCCGACCCTATAAAGTATATATATTCTTGATCAGCATCACTACGGGAGTCGATATACCCATGTCCGCAAACTAGTCCCTCAGTTTTAAAGCTATCTGCTTGAAACTTTCCCAAAAGTAGCTTATTTTTGCAGGTAGTATATAAGTCGGAACGACTACCATAACTTTGGTGTTTTTTTATGTTAGGAATTTAGGATTTTCTATGGGTTTTATTTTTGGTCAATGAATCCGACCAACCAAATTTTATAAGGATCGGCTGACTATATCCTATAGCTGCCATATAACTGAACGATCGAAAATGCAATAACAATAGCTGCTATATAACTAAACGATTGGAAATGCCATAACTTTGGTGTTTTTAAAGTTATGAAGTTGGGATTTTTTATTGGTTTTATTTTTGGCCAACCAATATAATTTACAGAATATTCTGCAAGGGTTGTGACGACCCAGCGTCACAAATAATAAAAGAACATTCCAAAAAAACCACAATGATCTTTTATTCTTCCTACGGCACACCACACTCAAAACACGCGCCAAAATCGCGCACTTTCAAAACGCGCACCCAAACGATAAACTGGCCACACTAATATATCGATAGTAGACTACCAAACCTGGCCACAATAACTCCATCGATACATCGTTAGTCGACTACCATCTCTATATTAAAGACCCGATAATGAGTTATCGATATCGGGATTCTCGACATCGACCGCTCTGGGCACACTCAACGGGGCCTATATAAGCAGAAGCCAGACCCCAGATGAGGGACTTGCGTTCCGACGATCATCGAGAAAACCTCAGCAACAAGGAGAAATATACGGGTAAGTGTTCTGGTAGATAGTCTTGGTATTGGTGGTGGATCCGTAAGAACTCGGTTTTTTAAATCGGTTCTGCGACCTGGTGAGGATCACTGGCGTCCCGGTTTGGTTTCCTAGAAATCAGCCCGGACCCAGTCGTGATCACTGAGGCGGCCCGGTTTACGTAATACAGGCCCACCTCAGTTAGTTCCCCCAGACGTCTCGTTTCCGGCTCCCGACCCGGAAGAGAGAGAGATATCAAAGTGAGACCAGACCATCTCAGAAAAGAATATCTTACATGCTATTGAATATACCAAATTATTATAATTAGTTATGAGGTTCCTCAACATCCCGGCCCACCCTGAAAGTAAGTTTCTGAATTAGGCAGGATGGAAGTTCGCAGCTTTACGGCGCGTACCAGCCCGTCCTTGCCTGGATAGACCTCAATTATGCGCGCCATAGTCCAAGCGGCGGGGGGTGTATTTGAATCCTTGATGATCGCCATATCCCCAGTAGAAATATTCTTCCTCTCCGCATTCCACTTAGGGCGCTGTTGAAGTGTAGTGAGGTATTCCAGATGCTATCTCTTCCAAAAGCCTTGTAGCATTGCCTGTACATTCTGCCAGTAATCCAGTATTAGCGGTCCGGCATAGTCGCACCCAGTATTTTCAAATGGGTATGCTTGGCGTACTCGAACAGCTGGCAAGTCCGCCATGTATTGATCAGTTGTTTTGTGGCGTTGGCGAAAACATTTGAGACTAGCATGTGTAAGCTTGCGAATCATGTTGCGTGCGCCAACTATCCAATATTGTTGGCGAACGATGACGAAATGTGCTATCACACCTGGATGAAGATGTATCCTGTGCTCGTATTCCAAAATAAGCAGAGAAATGCGATGATGTTTCGGCAGAATAATTGGATGCTTGACTTCCTCCGGTATTAGCGAGTTTGAGAGGCGCCCACCTACATCACCATGGGTGAGGGTGTTCGAAGTGTTGACGAATTTGCCACAGCTTTTCCCTTTTGCAACAGGTGTAGATCGGATGAGTAGCTTCCTTGAGCCTGCCTTAGACAATAAATGCGGGCCTCGCTGATTTCCTCAAACGTGAGTGTGAGGTTTGACGGAATCCGTTTCTTCATTCTTCGATGCATAAACCGTAAAACATAAGCAGTGCAGCGAATCAGCTTGGTCCAGGAAGAAACTCAAAACTCAATCAGGGACGCTGCAGGTTCAGATTCAACACGGCTGGATAGTGAAAAGGATTTCAGCCCATCCATTATGGGCGTGTCCAAAATTGTTGTGGTATTGTTGCCACTACGCAGCTTTGAAGCAAGCAGATCGTTGAGGTGTAGCCAATGTGGTCCCTTCCACCACAGCTCATAGCTCATGAGATTGGCTGCTAGCATTCCCCTCGATGCGCAATCGGCTGAGTTATCCTTTGAGCCAATGTTATGCCATGCGCTGCGTGGTATGACATCCAGGATCTCCGAAGTACGGTTGGCGATAAAGGTCTTCAACTTCGATGCGGTGTGCGACAGCCACGAAAGGACAATCGTGGAATCGCACCAAGCATGCACAACTATATCCTAGTGATGCAAGCCATCATAACGATTTAGCGTCGCTTGTAAACAGTTGTGTTTACCTTTGTGCTCTGAGTTTTTGTATTTTTTCAGTGATTTTGTGCGAGTGTTTTGTGTTTATTTATTTACAAAGCTTAACTTAATATCTGTGTTAGAAATTTTAAATAGATCTCCCAGTAAACGGGTATGTGTTTATAATTGTTTTAACATTTCTATTAGATTTGTTTAATCTAGTAGCTTTGTCAGTGTAATTTACGCTCTCTATACTTGCTAGAACTCTTGTACTCCATCTCAATCTATCCCGCTCTATTTTATAACTGAAATTTACTCTCTATGAACTTCTGGTAGACTTTTTTCGTTTATTTCTCTAACTCTCTCTTTCTCTCTTGCATGCTTTACATTGCATTTGTTTATTGATTAAAGTTGTTGTGTTGCACAAGCCACGCTCAGTCGATATAAGATTTATTCTCTCGTGCTCTCTTTATTCGATTTAATTCGTGATCTCGCGCTCTTACTTTTTTCGTGTTTTGTCCCCTTGTGGTTTTTGGATTTGATCCCAGTGCCAAATTTACTTTGAGGTATTTTTCATATTCTTATTTTTTTATTTGCTTTAAACTTACAATGGCTCTTGTCTGTTCTAAGAAAAATTGTACTCTTGCGTCTTCAACTAAAGACCCTTATATTTTTTGCTGGCTCTGCGATTCGATGATGCACGTTAAATGTGCAGGATTTACTGGCAGAGTCAAAGATTTCATTGATCTTAATTCTGGTCTCATGTGGTCATGTGGGTCCTGCAAGGAAATGGTAGTTGAGATGAGCGGCTTATGAGGCAGACTCGAGACAGCCTATTGAATATCTCAGGAGCTTTTAAACAACTCAATGAGGGGTTCAATTCCGTCTGTGCCCAGTTTAATAATAAAAAATTATTAACCGAGTCGCCTAAACGTAAAAAAGCCAGTTTAACCGCCGTTAATATGATTGTGGAATCCACCCCAAATCCGAACTTGGTAGCAGCAGTTTCTGTTGACACAGAGGTAAATGAGCCAACTGTGCCTATGGATACAGCTAGTTCGGGTGGAACCTCTGTTTCCAGAATAAAATCTACAGTACTGGCTAAGTCAAAGAACTCGTTGCCGACCGTACCTACAGGTACAGTAGGCACCGTTCCTGGTTCTCAGCCCAGTGTGGTTCAGACTGCTGCTGGGGGGCGTAAGAAACTTTCAGTTGTTCCACAAAGGAAGCAATTATTTGTTTCTAGATTCACCCCAGATACCACATCTGAGGATGTTTTGGAATTTATACGTGAAAAATTCCCATCCGAGGATATTGCAGTTGAACAATTTCGATTTTTTTACGCTCGTAGGATATCGTCTTTTAAAATTTTTGCTCTGCCTGATGTGTTTAATGTGTTACTTTCTGAAAGTTTTTGGCTTAATGATGATTTAGTAATTAAAGAATTTGTTCCAAATAAACCGAGAACAAATAACAGGTTCCACTGTGCCAAAAAACTAAAAAGTTTATTTAAAATGTTAGGGGACTAAATATGAAGCTACACAAGCTTTATGCCGACTCCTCTGCATTCACCGAAGATATTTTGGCTTTTACGGAAACTTGGTTAAAACCAGAGATATCTGACTCTGAAGTTCTGTCAAATAACTTTAATACTTATAGGACCGATCGCCCCTCACGTAGGGGGGGCGGTGTACTGATTGCTGTTACCTCTAGCCTAACATCCGAAAGAATTCTCACTCATATCCCAAACGAAATTGAATTTGTAAGTGTGAAAGTTTCCTTGCAATCTTTATCTATTTTTGTTACATGTTCCTATATTCCACCTGGCTCTGATCTAGTAATTTATGAGCACCATCTGTCTGCAATAAAATCCGTACTATCCCTTCTTTCTAACAGAGACCTTTTGATTGTTTTGGGTGACTTTAATCTACCTGATATTTCTTCGTCTCCTCCCACTGACTCACTTGTCGCTATACCTTTATCCGCCCATGATTTTGTAGATGGCCTTTTAGAATTATGGTTACAGCTTTATACGAAATTCTTTAAATAGACAATTAGATCTTGTGTTTGTTTCAGACCCGTCCGAGGTCACGGTATGTAGAATTGACGCTCTTGTTGTACCTGAAGACCGATATCATCCAACAATGGAATTGACAATTTGCCTCCCCTGCTCTGATACCCTCTCTCCTTTAGTGCCCCCAACTAAAATGAGATGTTTTCGTAAATGTGACTATAATAAACTTAACGATATGATTTCTCATTATAATTGGACAGACTTGTACAATTGTACAGACATTGAAAGTGCCACTGAACTATTCTATATAGCGTTAAATACTTTTTTTTAGGTTTCCTTTAAACCTAAACAGGCCTCCTTGGTTTACCAATGCGCTTCAAAGACTTAAAAACCTTAAATCAAATACTTATAAAAAGTAAAAAAATCGGGTAAGCCATCAGATTTTTCGAAATATGTAGTGGCTCGATCGGATTTTAATGTTCTCAACAGTCATTGCTATTCTATGTATCTAAATCGATGTAAATTTGAATTTTCAAATGATCCGAAACAGTTTTTCAGCTTTGTTAATGCCAAGCGTAAGTCTTCGGCATTGCCTTCATCGGTACGTCTTAACTCAATGGAGGCATCGACGGAGACTGACATTGCTGATTTATTTGCTGAGTTTTTCCAAACCACTTATAGTTCGACAGCTTGGTCAAATTCTAACTACCCTAATCCCTTAAATAGGGCAAATTGTATTTTTAGCCCTTTAATTACTGAAAACTCTCTCTTAATAGATTTAGAAACAACAACGCCGACTTATTCTCCCGGTCCAGATGGACTTCCTGGATGTGTGCTCAAGTTTTGTGCGTCAACCATTTGTAAACCGATTCTTAAACTTTTTAATTTGTCTATTTCATCATCAGTTTTTCCTACTATCTGGAAGGACTCTTTTATTATTCCACTTCATAAAAAGGGTGCGAAGGCTGATGCCAAGAATTATAGAGGTATTTCCAAATTGTCCGCAACTCCTAAAGCATTTGAACGTATTATCACTTCTCATTTGCAACATTTGTGTTCCTCGCTTATATCACCGTGTCAGCATGGTTTTGTTAAGCGAAGAACGACCACAACCAGCCTTCTTGAATTGTCATCTATTGTAATAAATGGATTTCAGAAAAAAATGCAGACTGACGTTATATATAAAGATTTTAGTAAGGCCTTTGACTCCGTCAACCACTCTCTTCTCTTATTCAAATTAGATCTGCTTGGGTTTCCTGGTAATCTATTAACTTGGATTTCAAGTTACTTGAATGATAGGACTCAGAGGGTTATATTCAAGAATTCTGTTTCAAAATTGATCTACGTGACATCTGGAGTCCCTCAGGGAAGTCATCTGGGTCCTTTGCTGTTTACTTTGTTTATCAACGATCTTCCCTCTATCATAACACATTCTCGTGTAATAATGTATGCTGATGATGTTAAGCTTTGTTTATCATATAATGATATAGCGTCGGGATTTAACTTACAGTCAGATATTGATTGTTTTCATGAATGGTGTGAGTACAACCTTTTAAAGTTGAACTACCTTAAATGCAACGTTATGACTTTTTATAGAGGTACTCCTACGTTAATTAGTTATTTTCTTGAAAATACGTCACTCGACCGTATATATTCAGTTAACGATTTAAGTGTTCTTCTGGACCCTAAACTTAAATTTGACTGCCACATAATGTCCACTGTTAATAAAGCCATGAGTGTTCTTGGCTTTATAAAGCGTTGGTCAAAAGAATTTGATGACCCTTATACGACCAAAATTTTATTTACCTCCCTTGTCCGTCCTATTTTGGAATATTGTTCCTCGGTTTGGAGTCCACAATATCAAGTGTACATTGACCGTTTTGAGTCGGTACAGAAAAAATTTCTTCTATTTGCCCTTCGTAGTTTGAACTGGGATCAAAACGTAAGGCTACTTTCCTACCAGAGTAGATTACTGTTGCTTAATTTACCTACACTTGTAAATCGTAGAAAAATGCTTGGTACTATTTTTATGCATAATCTTATAAGAGTTGATATTGATTCTGCAGAACTTGTAAACCGCCTAACTTTCAATGTTCCTGTTAGACTAACACGAAATAATATCCCTCTAAATTTGCCACGATGTTCATCGAATTTTTGTCTGCACGAGCCCTTTGCGTTCTATGTAATACTTATAACAACCTTTATCATCTAATTTGCATTTCCACATCTATCCCGTTATTAAAAACTAATATTTTAACTCATTTGCTTTTCTCTTAATTGTGCCTTTTATTTTCATTTGTGTCTTGTCTCTATTTAATTTATGTATTTTCCTCGCGAACTCGCATTTTTTGCCCAAATTGATAATAGGGCCCGCGCGTGACAAGCACGTGCTTGGTGTCGTTGGGCCACTTGTTTGTACTGCTCGTAGTGCATCAACTTCCATCAGAAAAACAGCTCGGAGAAGGCGAGTGAGCAATAGCGCGCCACAGAGTTTGTTGCTTTAGTGGCGCAACGCTTGTTTTAGTGGCACCAAGCAGGTGCCGTCTGCGTTGCTTACACGGCTGTAAACGACAGCGGTATATGCCTTTATAGATGCATCTGAAAATCCATTTAATTCGATTTTTCCCGATTCGCTGTGTACATAACGTGGAATCCTTAGGTTTGTTATGTAGTTAATATTGTCGCGACAGGTCTGCCACCACTCAGCCAGCTTCGGTGGGAGTTTTGAATCCCAGTCCGGTTCAAGTAGCCAGAGTGGCTGATGACGCTGCTGTTAGACACCCCAAGCTCAAGCTTAGCCTTGGACATGAGCTGGATGAGTTCGTCGCGGCAGCTAAGTAGTTCGTCTTCAGTTTCAGCGCCGGTGAGGACATCGTCTACGTAAAAGTCCTCGAGCACAATTTTTGAGGCTGTGGGAAACTCATCCTGGTGGTCTCGCGCTAGTTGTTCCAGTACTCTGACAGCAAGAAACGTTACACAGCTTGTTCCATAGGTGACTGCACAGAGTTGAAATTGTTGAAGAGGATCTTTCGGAGCTTCTCTCCATACGATCCGTTGAAAGTTGCGGTGCTGAGGGGCAATCCATATCACGCTGCAAGCGACGTTCCACAGCGTGAGACAGCGCCCTGCAGGCTGTCTCTGAACTCTTGGCATTCGTGTTTAAAAGGCAATTCAACGATGTATTTGCCGTCTGGGTCTCGGGAATGTGTGGTCAGAAAGTGCTGCTCCACCTTTTCGTGTTATCCTCGATCTCCCAAAAGCGTTGAATAGAGGCGTTTATGTCAACAGTAGTCATGAGCGTGTTGGCGGTTGATGGATGCGGCATTGCAACGGGAGTGATTATCCATCCAAAGATCGAGCTGATGGCAATAATATTTCCATCGGTGTCATATTTTTTATCACCTGACAAAACGGACCAAATTTGTTCATTTCCCAGTAAAATGTCTACAGGTGACGATGTGTTAAACGAAGTATCGGCTAACTGGAGTTCATTGTAGGTCCTTAAAGCTTTTTGGTCAATTTCGTCCCGTTGAAGTGATGATGTGATTTTGCCCAGCACATGGGCTGCGACAACAATCGTATGCAGTGACACCATTCACTTGATATGCAGCGTTGCCAATCCTCTAGTAATTTCGGCCTTGACGGAAGATATTCCGGAAACTAATATTCTTGAAGGTGAACGTGCAAGCCCAAGTGCGTTGACGCATCGTTCAGAAACGTAGGATAGCTCAGAGCCGCTATCCATATTAATGAGGTGCTGTTTTGCGTCTGGGCGACCAAAGTTGAGCTACATCCAGAAGTTTGAGGACTGGTCTGTGCAGTGTCCGCAGGAGCAACTGTCATGGAATCCATGTTTTCAGGATGTACAACAGAATGATGACGGCCTTTGCAGTGCTTGCACGAATGTTTCGATTGACATTGTGAAGATCGGTGGCCAGGGCGTAGGCAATTGAAGCAAAGCGACTTTCCTTTCACAAAGGAGCGCCGATGTTCAGTGTTCAGATTTTGAAATTGAGAGCATCTATGGTCAGCAGAGCCACACTTACCACAATTGCCACGGTTCATTGCAATAAGTGCGCGCTTCGCTTTGGCAGGCTTGTCCGTGTGGCTGCCAGGATCGAGTTTGATTGCCGATGTAGCTTGGCTTAATTCAAAATCCTCGCAACGGTTATCAAGGAATCTAAACAAGTCTGTAACGGTTGGTGTCGCAGAGCCTCTGGTGTCCTCTATCCACTTCCTTCTAGAGTCGGGATCAATTTTAGCCAGCACAAGATGAATCACCCAGCAGTCACGGCTGGTCTCCCCAACTGCATCTAGCCCACGAATGATTTCATTGGCGCCATTAGTAAGTTTGCGTTGATTAGATACCTCGCCGTTGGGGGCAGAAGCCAGTCCCATGAAAGTATCCAGTAAGGAGTTCACAATATGCCTTGGGCGATCATAGCGATCATTGAGGCGTTCCCATGCTGAATCATAAGCTGATTCCGTAATGGACATGTGACTGAGAAGAACTATGAAAGACTTAAGGTAGTGAAACTTCTGAATCTTTCCCAGGTGGGTCTTGTTGTGGACGGTGCTCTCGTAAATGTCCTTAAAGGCTGGCCATTCCTTGTAGTCTCCACCAAAGGGTTTGATGTGGATTTTCGGCAACGGGTTTTCAGTTAAACAAACTGCAGCAGGCGGCGGCGTGGCCAAGGTTGGTGTTCCGTTCTCAGAAAGTCGCTGCAAAAACTTACTTTCCTGTTGCAGCAATGTGGCCATGTTGTGATCCGCTTGAGGTATGGCGCTTGGCTGAAGTTCGCTCTTTAACGACGCGAATAAGGTAAGCGCGCGCAGGTACTTCTCCTCATACGCTTGGAAGTCTTCGGTAGGATCCTCGAAATCTTCAACGTTATCGTACACGTGCATTTCGTCAGTGATCTCCTCAAGGCTTCTGAAGGCTTGATTTAGCCGTGCCAGCATGGTATCGACTCCGGAGTAAGTGCTCTGTGGAGGTGGATTCTCAATGTAATTGACCAAGCGAGTTACAGTCGCCTTTAGCCGACCACGTGCTTGGGTAAGGCGTTTAAGCGTCTGTTGCTCCATGGTGTGTAGATAAACTTAAAACAGTTTGTAGATGCAGAAGTATTCCGGCTCTCGAAGGACCAGACAATGATGGTGAATAGATCACGCTAACAATGGTTTGTAAGACCACTTTCAAATTGGGTTGATAGAATAATACTCAATTAGTTCACAATAAGAAATTACGCTTTATTTCATGTTTACAGCTCGTGGTCAGGAGGAAGAGAGAGAGATATCAAAGTGAGACCAGACCATCTCAGAAAAGAATATCTTACATGCTATTGAATATACCAAAATATTATAATTAATTATGAGGTTCCTCAACAGTAACCATCATAGCTTCCAGTGTGCTTTGTGATGTGTGTTCTTTGTGTTCTCGGACCTGATGGACGTTTCCTAGATTAAACTGAAGTGGGTTTTCCGTTCCTGCTCGAAGGGCATCGGCGATTGAGAAGCCCTTCTGGGTATTAAGCTAACCAAAGAGGATCTTGGAGCCATCCCGAAAAATACTTCCCGTGCCGTTTTTAAGTAAGTATATACGTTTCGAGTATTTTTATTGCGCGTTGTTGTCACTCGTCGTATATGTTTTTTTGAACTCCTTGTAGAGCACAAAGCCCCTGCAGTTGGCCGTGTGATTTCCTCCGCTGTTTCAACATATCTTCTTTTGGGGGTCTTCCTTGTTGGCAGGCCTGTTAGCGGAATTGTGAAAGTATCCACAAACTACACAGGCTGATCGAAGTGTTCAGTATGTCCTGGTGTGTCTATACTCCTGACAGTACCTGACCTTAATTCTTCGGTTGAAAAGGTATTGCAGGTTATAAATGGGATTCACTTAATTTTTCTTCAAGACTCTGCTGTCTGATTATAGCTCTACCTTGAAGAGTAGTTGCTGTTCATGTTAACGTTCCTTACTGTAAACCTATTTTCTTTGAGTTCATTAACTTCATTAACTTCGGGACTCAGTCGACAACATCGCAGTCGACTCCTATTGCTGCCATATAACTTTTGATCGGAAATGTCATAACTGGGATTTTCTATGGATTTTATATTTGGCCAATCAATCCGACCTACCAAATGTCAAAGGATCGGCCGACTATATCCTATAGCTGCTGTTAGCGTACCACTTGAGTCGCTAAGCCACTTGACGTTCACGGACAGCGCCAGCTCTGCCTGAGCTTCCTTTTCTATTTTTACTAACCCTAGCGTATTAACTCCTTGTGTGGAAGACAATTATGATGACTCTGTACCTTTGTATATCTTAAAACATAAGCAATGCAATGTATTTTTAACTAACAGCCCCATAATACTTATTTGCTATGGTGCCCCCCTTGACTCTGAAAAACGTGTATATAAACCCGACCTTTTGCCCTAATAAAATCAAGTACTCAAGCAATACTTTTGTATTCAACTACTCTGCGTTCTACGAGTGAGCATCGCTGTGTCTTTGGCCCTCATACGCATGATCCCTCCGAGTTAAACCAATTTAAGTGTTGGTTTAGCAACCTATCGTCACTAGAGTATGTTCTAGGGGCAACCATTCCTATAAATAATAAAAATAAAACTACAAACAGCTGCCATATAACTGAACGATTGGAAATGCCATAACATTGGTGTTTTTAAAGTTAGGAAGTTTGGATTTTTATGAGTATTAGGAATGCATCATATGAATAATTTTTGAAAATATAATGTACATATTATTCTGCAAGGGTATATCAATTTCGGCCGAAGTTAGCTTTCTTTTCTTGTTATATATCATTTAATACATCCACTTTCTTTCACTTTTTCCGGAGCTCGCGAGAAACACGTTCGCTCTCTTTGGGTGCATTTTAAATTTTCAAACAATTGAAGGGAATTTCTCAGAAACGCCAGTTGTCTTTATGAGGACCATTCCATTGTATTTTATTGGCGTTGTATTTTAAATTGGTAACAATCCGTTCAAGATTGGAACAGCTAATACTTACAAGATGAATTGTATGAAGTGTGCAAAAAACTCCAAGCTCGGCATTCCGATGTGGATGCACCAATAATGGCAGTTCTCTACTAAATTATAAAATTAAAAACTTTCCTGAAATTTTGTCCCGAACCGCCTTTGGAACAAGCTAAGTCTCGAAGTACCAAAAGATTTAAGTCGAGCAAAACGTTAGAGCCAGAATTATTAGAATACCTTTACTAAAACAAGATTTTAACTTAATATATCTGAGCATGGATCTAAGGAAGCTACAAATTTATCAAGGATGTCGATTTGGATCAACACAACTTGTCGGATTTTAAAAGTCAGAATTAGCCAATGTTATCAATTGTTTCTCTTTATTCACGCAGGAAGGTCTTGGCGAAGACTAATTTGATTACAATTGTCGTGGGCAGTGCAATAACAAGTTCAATCAATAGATTTGCCTGCAAGATGCGTCGGAGAGACTGAACATCTAATCGATAACTTTTCCAACGGATTTAGCGGTACCTGAAGTGCTATTTTATTTGTAAAGAATATTAAATTTAACTCGCACCCAAAATCCAAACAAAATCCAGGAATATTTCAACTGAGCACAATATTATTTAATGAAAAACTGTGCTTATTGACAGTGATAAAAATGTGAATATATTTTTACTTCGCACTGTTGGTCTTTCTAGCTAGGCGGTCACGATGTAAAAGAACGCTCAAAGAGGAATCTGATCAGAGCTAAGTGGAAATTTTTTAAAAGCTCGCAGGCGTGGCTGATGGAAATAACTAACGGAAGTCTGGGATAAATTAGATAGTAAAGATCTGGTCTTACTTTATATCGAGCGTTACAGAAAAGCTTATCCTGAAACAGGAAATACTTTTAGAATAGGCATAAATAGGCCAAGCGCATTACATTTCCCCTTCTTTAGCCTTTGTCCGCAGAATATCAAACGAATCTTTTCTGTTGAACTGTACGCTGCGATCGTCCAACATATTTAAAGTTCGCAAAAGCTTATAGCTGCTTCCATTTTTGACCATATGTTGGCCAAATGCAAGTCTTAAGGGCTTCTATTTATAGCTAAGTGAAAACTAGAGCAAAGTGCACAGCAAATGCTATTCAATTTTTCGTCCCAATTTCGCTTGCTGGGATCAATGTAGGCTTTAATGGCTGAGAGCACTGATCTATTCACTCTTTCCGATGCATTCGCCTGGGGAGAGTAGACGCTGTATAACTATGAGAAATGTTTCATTTATCTAGCAGGGAATTAAATGTTTGCGACTAAAATTGAACTCCGTTGTCACATACTATGGTTTCTATAGTTCTAAAACAGTGAAAAAAGTCTTGTTCCAAATAGCTTCAGTAAATGCAATTGATCGCCACTTTCAGCGCAGGTAACACTAGAGATCGTGGCACCAAAACCATCCAGCAGGAGTCGTCGGGAACTTTAGTTCCGGCGGCATGATCTGCTTTCCGAAAAATTTACTCGTCTTCAATCTTTAGATCTGGCAAAGTATAATTATTTTGTATTTTGTTCTTAAGCTCCTCGTAACCTGCAGACTCAAATTCCTGAGATGGTAAATCGACTATCAGACTGTTTAGGAAGAGGGACGACAGGTCTTCCGTATAAGTACGCGACAAGGCATCCGGTACTATATTTTGGATGTCCTTTCGGTGCTGTGTGTTGAACTGAAAACCTTGTAGCTTTAAGGACCAGCGAGACGCATGATCTGTAATGATTGTGAAGTCCTGACCATCAATCTATGCCCTAAATTTCTTTGCTGCATTCTTTTTCAGTGACGGTATACTGCCTCTGACACTTTTTTAGCTTTTTTGACATAAAAGCGATAGGTACTTCGTCTCCCTTACTATTAGTCTTCATCAACACTGCTCAACACCTGTATGGCTGGGATCGCAGTAAATAGAGAATGGCAAAGCAAAATTTGGGCTATGTAACACGGGAGCAGAACACATCTGAGCTTTTAAAGATTCGAATGCCTGCTGAGCTGCTTCTGTCCATTCAAACACATGCCCTAGATATTTAACCTCTCGTCGGCAAAACTTACTTTTCTCGACGTTAATGGTGAGATTTGCGCGAGTTGGGTGGGAAGCGACTATTTTAACACCCGAAAAACGTCATATAATATATATTTCCTCTGATAACTTGCTGTGCCCTGGACGATTCCGGATACGTTTCTCTTATTTTAATCTACAAGTAATTTGTGTGGCATCCAGCAATTCTTGCGGCATCCAGCCATTTGTGTGTGGCAGCCCACTTATTCTAATCCCAGATCGCAATAAAAACTGCGGATGGTGCCGCAAATAGTTGCCGATGACGCAGCTTGTTCATTTGTATGTTTAAAGCAATCTCTGTGGGAAATATAGCTGATGAAATGTTCAATCAATAGATTGGCATACAAGATGAGTCGGAGAGACTGAACACCTAATCGATAACTTTTCCAATGGATTTAACAGTACCTGAAGTGCAGATTTCGTAGAGCGTCTCTGGCGAGTCCCATTTTTATCCAAACTCGGTACCTACTCCGGAAGCCTTCGTTATGGTCGATGATGTTATACCTTAATACGATACGGCCTCAGCTGCCTCATGGCCCACCGGTCTTCGCCTAACTAACTGCATTTATCCTAACCAAAATCGAGCCATTTCTATCCGGGCTCAATCTTTAAACCAAATTATTGAACCGAAAAGAATAAATAACTAAAATGAGCTTCAATTGCATAAAAGAAATAGGGAGTTATCCAATCTTTCAAATAACGTTTTACCGAGTTCAACGAGTATGGGCTGAAAAGTAGATACCAATTCGTGTAATCAATAAGATCAAATGTGAATTTAAAACATAATGCGATCGGTTCAAGGCTAAGACATATCCTAAGAAACAATAGTTTTGATAAGCTCTAAGTTAATTATATTTTTGGTTAAAAGAAAAATGTAACATTGCTCCAAAATCTAGACAAAACGCGATGATTCGCAGTTGGTTATAAAGTTTTTAAATAAATTTTATAACCAATAGTTCTCGAGTCTAATAAAATTAGCTATACGTTTTAATTTCTTAAAAACTCAAGAAAATTTAAATTAATATTATCACATGCGGAGATCGATCTTAAACTTTGGGGGAAATTTCATAAGTTACTCAAACAAAACATATACTTATCACCATTCACATTTCTCCCCGAACTTAAAAAGTGAACGCCAATTTATTAATTTATGACCACCCCGATCTTAATAAATAATAACAAGAAAGGAAGCAAACTTCGGCAAGCCGAAGTTTATACACCCTTGCAGTTATTACAAATCGACTACATTTCGATTTCTATGCCAAAAACAATGAAGCCATGCCGATTTTGCGCCGCATTTTGCCATAGTTTCTATGGCAGCTATTTGATATTGTCGTCCGATTTTAATTTATTTAACCCAGTTCTACCAGTACTACCTACAATAAAAAGACAACTTTTGGGAAAATTTCAAGCAGATAGCTTTAAAACTGAGGGACTAGTTTGCGTAGAAACGGACGGACGGACAGACGGACATGGCTAGATCGACTCCCTGATCAAGAATATATATACTTTATAGGGTCGGAAATGTTTCCTTTACTGCGTTGCAAACTTTTGACTGAAATTATAATACCCTCCGTTGTCACATACTATGGTTTCTATAGTTATAAAACAGTGAAATAAGTCTTGTTCCAAATAGCTTCAGTAAATGCAATTGATCGCCACTTTCAGCGCAGGTAACACTAGAGATCGTGGCACCAAAACCATCCAGCAGGAGTCGTCGGGAACTTTAGTTCCGGCGGCATGATCTGCTTTCCGAAAAATGTACTCGTCTTCAATCTTTAGATCTGGCAAAGTATAATTATTTTGTATTTTGTTCTTAAGATCCTCGTAACCTGCAGACTCAAATTCCTGAGATGGTAAATCGACTATCAGACTGTTTAGGAAGAGGGACGACAGGTCTTCCGTATAAGTACGCGACAAGGCATCCGGTACTATATTTTGGATGTCCTTTCGGTGCTGTGTGTTGAACTGAAAACCTTGTAGCTTTAAGGACCAGCGAGACGCATGATCTGTAATGATTGTGAAGTCCTGACCATCAATCTATGCCCTAAATTTCTTTGCTGCATTCTTTTTCAGTGACGGTATACTGCCTCTGACACTTTTTTAGCTTTTTTGACATAAAAGCGATAGGTACTTCGTCTCCCTTACTATTAGTCTTCATCAACACTGCTCAACACCTGTATGGCTGGGATCGCAGTAAATAGAGAATGGCAAAGCAAAATTTGGGCTATGTAACACGGGAGCAGAACACATCTGAGCTTTTAAAGATTCGAATGCCTGCTGAGCTGCTTCTGTCCATTCAAACACATGCCCTAGATATTTAACCTCTCGTCGGCAAAACTTACTTTTCTCGACGTTAATGGTGAGATTTGCGCGAGTTGGGTGGGAAGCGACTATTTTAACACCCGAAAAACGTCATATAATATATATTTCCTCTGATAACTTGCTGTGCCCTGGACGATTCCGGATACGTTTCTCTTATTTTAATCTACAAGTAATTTGTGTGGCATCCAGCAATTCTTGCGGCATCCAGCCATTTGTGTGTGGCAGCCCACTTATTCTAATCCCAGATCGCAATAAAAACTGCGGATGGTGCCGCAAATAGTTGCCGATGACGCAGCTTGTTCATTTGTATGTTTAAAGCAATCTCTGTGGGAAATATAGCTAATGAAATGTTCAATCAATAGATTGGCATACAAGATGAGTCGGAGAGACTGAACACCTAATCGATAACTTTTCCAATGGATTTAACAGTACCTGAAGTGCAGATTTCGTAGAGCGTCTCTGGCGAGTCCCATTTTTAACCAAACTCGGTACCTACTCCGGAAGCCTTCGTTATGGTCGATGATGTTATACCTTAATACGATACGGCCTCAGCTGCCTCATGGCCCACCGGTCTTCGCCTAACTAACTGCATTTATCCTAACCAAAATCGAGCCATTTCTATCCGGGCTCAATCTTTAAACCAAATTATTGAACCGAAAAGAATAAATAACTAAAATGTGCTTCAATTGCATAAAAGAAATAGGGAGTTATCCAATCTTTCAAATAACGTTTTACCGAGTTCAACGAGTATGGGCTGAAAAGTAGATACCAATTCGTGTAATCAATAAGATCAAATGTGAATTTAAAACATAATGCGATCGGTTCAAGGCTAAGAAACAATAGTTTTGATAAGCTCTAAGTTAATTATATTTTTGGTTAAAAGAAAAATTTAACATTGCTCCAAAATCTAGACAAAACGCGATGATTCGCAGTTGGTTATAAAGTTTTTAAATAAATTTTATAACCAATAGTTCTCGAGTCTAATAAAATTAGCTATACGTTTTAATTTCTTAAAAACTCAAGAAAATTTAAATTAATATTATCACATGCGGAGATCGATCTTAAACTTTGGGGGAAATTTCATAAGTTACTCAAACAAAACATATAATTATCACCATTCACATTTCTCCCCGAACTTAAAAAGTGAACGCCAATTTATTAATTTATGACCACCCCGATCTTAATAAATAATAACAAGAAAGGAAGCAAACTTCGGCAAGCCGAAGTTTATACACCCTTGCAGTTATAACAAATCGACTACATTTCGATTTCTATGCCAAAAACAATGAAGCTATGCCGATTTTGCGCCGCATTTTGACATAGTTTCTATGGCAGCTATTTGATATTGTTGTCCGATTTTAATTTATTTAACCCAGTTCTACCAGTACTACCTACAATAAAAAGACAACTTTTGGGAAAATTTCAAGCAGATAGCTTTAAAACTGAGGGACTAGTTTGCGTAGAAACGGACGGACGGACAGACGGACATGGCTAGATCGACTCCCTGATCAAACTTTTGACTGAAATTATAATACCCTCTGCAAGGGTATAAAAATTACAAGAATTATTTAAATAATAATATAGAATTTAAATAGAACTTTAAACCGAATTAAATAGAAAATAATGCGAATCAAAAAATGGAATAATTAAAGGAATAACACTCGAAGAAATAACTAATCTTATATGAATTCATACATATTTTATTGCTGATGTTATCTCGGTTGAAGGATGTCAAAAGGGTGACCGGATCCATTCATTTAAGGCTGTATTCATAGGCTGGGAGGGAAAGATTCGACCACAATACCATTCGCTTTAGATAACTTTCTCTAGTTCTTTTCAGTCCCTGTGAAATTCTTTCCTGAATTTATATATAAAATTCTAATCCAGTTTTAGTTAACAAGAATACGAATATGTAGGGGCGAGACCGCCACCAACAGAGGCGACGAGCAAGTGCCGGAGATTAAAGCGTATCCCCGCAACTACAGCTTCCCAGATTTCAACGACCGCATCTAGCCATTACACGCTACAACCATGAAATAAATAAATAAAGTGAAGACACTTTTATTAAAAACGAAAAGAACTAATCCAAAAGAAAAAATAAAATAATTAAATGAGAAACACTTTGAAGAAACTTTAGGGGTGTGAAATTATTAGGAAAAGATTATTGTATTTTTTTAAATATAAAATAGCGCTACTGGTTCCGTAACCTTATGGCAACCTCACATCCTAGAAAATACCAAACGATAATTTAGTACTGCCTGCCATTTGCGTTTTTCGTTCTCTTATTTCTGATCTTTCGGCCGAGGAACACGCGTTTTAATTCTAATCGAATTGTGCATAGTGAGTGCTAAGTCCACGTGTATATAAATATATGCACCACATCGGGCTTAATAATCACCCAACTAGACCCAATAAGAGAACAACCACAACGATACTTCCAAATGCCCAAAGTTTGGCTGGCTGGAATTTTGTTGGCAGCGATCCCAACCTCCAACTGATAAACGAATACTAATCGGTAAACGTTATTAGGAGTGCGCTGCGGTATTTGAAGATATCGCCTCGTTTTGTCCCACTCTGGTTGCCAACACGTGGAGCCGGCCTACTTCTCGAGCCGAGCCACACCACGAGCATCAGCAGTTCATCGTCGTTTCGCCAGTAGCACCAGCAATTTATAGCACAGTATTTACCGCCAATCTGCACGGCCGAATTCTGCTTGAAACACGTGGAGCCGGTTTATCTCTCAAGCCGAACCGCGTACAGTTTTCCAGTGCATTTGAATATTCAAGAGCCCCACTTCACAGCCTAGTCACTTGCAGCCGGATAAATTGAAGTTCCGTGCCAAGCTTTCCAACCGCTGTAAAACGTACGGAAAACTTAAGGTAAATAAAATAACTGTTGGTTAGCCATCACCACGTCCTACACGACTGTTTCGGGGATAAGCAGGCATTCCGGATTCCCGGTATAGCTGTTAAATCTGCCGCCACTCAGCTAAGGATTCACCACATGATCTCGGCAGTCGATCTGACTATTGCATCGTATTTGCAGTATTTAAAATAGATTTTTATTTTGTAGACAATAAGCATATTACACGGGTACAGTATGTGTATTTGGCCTTAGATTGACTGTTAACTAATAAAATTTTGTAGTTCACTCAGCATACATCATACAGCATACACACATCGGCATTTACACACACCGTCCACAGGCCTGTCGACTGCGCTGGAAACAAATTTAAAGTATTCATGTTGTAATTAACATCAATGTTAACATCAATTTGAGCCAAGATATATAATCCCTAGATTCAAGTTTCGACACCCGAACGATTTTGTTAAATATTACCTGTTTTTTATAAAACTTAATTGCTAACGTAAATTCTTGAATGAAGAACATAAATGAAGTCAATTATACCCATTATATGGTCAACGTTAAGTGACTCCTTAGCATTTGCCATGGGCAAGTTAACGTTAAGTCACTCCTAAGCATTTGCCATGATTTTTGATTTTATTTTGTTGCGGCTGACCGGATGCTCGTGTTTATGTTATTGGACTTTATGTTATTGAGCTTAGGCTAGCTCTTACTGTGATGCAACTTTTGTGCTTAACAATGTTGCAATATTTTCGGGGAAAAAGATGAGGAAATATTGCTGTTGTTAACTCTCCCTCCTCAAAATCCTTCTTGTCCTCAAGAGGAGTTAGAAATATGGAGTTATTAAATTCTGGTATTGTTGTTTTAGGGGTTGATATGGTGTTGGTCTTGTTATTTAGAACTTTTGGAAGTGTTTCCTGAACTTGTAAAATTACTTTTCCTTCTCTTTGGAAACAGGTTCTAAATGTGATTAAAACAAGAACAATGACACATGCTAAAGTAATAATGGTGATTCGGTTAAGATCGTATTGTTTTCTACTGTTTGTAGGTGTCTCTTATTTTTGATGTGTAGGGCTTTTAAGGCTTCTAAGGACAGAATTTGTAGACGCTCGGCTTCTACTGGTGCCATCTGGATTCGTGAATTTTGAAGGTGCCTTTTAAGTTGCTAGTAGTGTTGTCTGCTATTACATAGCCGTCAAAGTCGTTGAGTATTACGCCATCGTCCAGTTCCTCTATTGGCTCTGGTCCGAGTTACTATAGTCACACAGCGATTGCTTTCCCTGAACTAATTTAGAAATACATTTCGTTTCTCCTAGGTCAATTGTGTTTTCTTGTTTACAAATTTTTATGAGGTTGGATTCTTTACAATTTTTGGGTAAGGCTAATATTTTATTGTTTGATACAAAAATTTCGTTAATATCTAAATGTATTACTGATTGGTTCTTAATAACAGGTTTAATTACAAGATTTTCGTAGTTGCATGGTTCAAGTTCGGGAATTTTGATCATGTAAATAATAGTCGTTTTATTTTGTAAGACAGACACATCATCAAATTCTAACATTTCTTCAACGGAAAAGGAAGAGATATTATTTCTTTGGAATATCTTGTTTATTTCAATTAACTCAAATTCATTTAGTAATAGGGTATTTATTACGTTAATTTTGGCCCATTGTATTGCGAATTTAATGTTTCCTATTTCTTCTTTTATTAGTCTATTTATTTATTTTGTAAATTTGATGCAATTTCATTACTAAAACGATTGTCATTATGAATGGTGTTGGCTAACATGTTCGAAATTGTTGTTAAGTTATTAATTCTGTCCTGAAGTTGGTTATTAATTATTATTGCTCATTGTTATTTAATGCTAGGTTTTCTTTTATCATTACTAAATCCTCGTGATCTGGGCTACCTGCGATATATTTCCAGGCTGAGCCGATCATATTTATTGATCTGGTTTGACGTTTCTTTGGTTATGAGTGTACTGAGTGCTGTGAGTGATTGTATTATTTCGTGTGTTAGAGTATGGTAGTGATAGCTATTTTTTAATCTGGTTTGTGTGTGTTCCCTTATTTGAAGTAATTCATTTTCGAGGTGGCTTAGATTAATTAAATGGATAATTTTTACTGATGATATTTGTAGTTTTCCTATTCCTTTGTAGATTGTTATGGTATGGTATCATATTTATTGATCTGGTTTGGCGTTTCTTTGGTTCTATTGTGAGTGTACTGAGTGCTGTGAGTGATTGTATTATTTCGTGAGTTCGAGTACGGTAGTGATAGCTATTTTTATACCCTTGCAAAGGGTATTATAATTTTAGTCAAAAGTGTGCAACGCAGTGAAGGAGAAATCTCCGACCCTATGAAGTATATATATTCTTGATCAGGATCACCTCCTGAGTTGATATAGCCATGTCCGTCTGTCCGTCTGTCCGTCTGTCTGTTTCTACGCAAACTAGTCTCTCAGTTTTAAAGCTATCGAATTGAAACTTTGCACACACCCTTCTTTCCTTGGCACGCAGTATATATGTCGGAACGGCCGGTATCGGCCGACTATATCCTGTAGCTGCCATATAGGAAGTTGGTATTTTCTATGGGTTTAATTTTTAGCCAATCAATCCGACCTATCAAATTTCACACCCTTCTTTCCTTTGCACGCAGTATATATGTCGGAACGGCCGGGATCGGCCGACTTTATCCTATAGCTGCCATATAACTGAATGATTGGAAATGCAATAACTTTGGTTTTTGTTAAGTTAGGAAGTTGGGATTTTCTATGGGTTTTATTTTGGCCAATCAATCCGACCTACCAAACTTCATAAGGATCGGCCGACTATATCCTATAGCTGCCATATAACTGAACGATTGGAAATGCCATAACTTTGGTGTTTTAAAGTTAGGAAGTTGGGATTTTTTATGAGTATTAAGAATGCATCATATGAATAATTTTGGAGAATATAATTTACAGAGTATTCTGCAAGGGTATAAGTTAGCTTTCCTTTCTTGTTTAATCTGGTTTGTGTTTGTTCCCTTATTTGAAGTAATTCATTTTCGAGGTGGCTTAGATTAATTAAATGGATAATTTTTAGTGATGATATTTGTAGTTTTCCTATTCCTTTGTAGATTGTTATGGTATGAGCGTCAGTATAGTTTGTTATGTCGGTAGTCGCGGTTACCAGTGGTAGCAATATTGTTAAGAACAGCATCCTGTAAAAAAATATGTCCATGAAACATCGATATTTTAGGATTATGGGCCGATCCCTCACGAACGGACTGATAACCACAAGCGGACAACATCTTTAAAGTTATGGGTTTTTTTTTCGTCGGACAAAGGTGGACAAAAAGTTTCGCTATGGAGTATCGGACCTAATCTCCTTTAATATTACTTTTGTGAACAACCCTTCCTGCTTCAGTAACTACGGTTGTATTTCTATTTTCTTTGACAATTTCTTTTTTAAAGCGTAGAGACATTTTTTGAGCCTAATCTTGTATTTTGTTTAACAAAGATTTCTTGCCCTGGTAAATAATTTTTTTTTATGTCTTTTCTTTTTTTGTTGTGATTTTCGAGGTCAATTTTTAGCTTTTGTTTGAGGTTTTCTATATTATCGCGTCTGCTTTTTCATATTGTTCTGGATCAGTAGGATCTGCCAAAAAATATTTCTAACGGTCGTTTCTTTGTAACGGAGTGGATTGTGTAATTATATTCGTAAACGGCTCTATTTAATAATTCTTCCAAAGTATTGTAGATTTGTTTTGTCTTAATGCATCGCATTATTTAACTGTTAACTGAACTTTTATAAGGTGGGGCTTTAAAAATGGTAATATTTAATTGATCTTTCATCATAAAATTAATGCTTGCTGTGTTAAAGATTTTTTCGTTATCCATTACAACGTATTTCGGTACACCGTAGTAGAATAGAATATCGTGTAGCTGTTTTTTAATGTCTTCTGTTCAGCTTCGTCGTTGAGGTGGATGGTTTTCCTCGATGAAGCTTTTTTTGAAATACGCCCGTCCTCGCCTCTAAGTAAAGTCGTGAGGTGTTTTGCTAGCGTGGCGTATCCCAAATAGTATCCTGACAGTCCAAGGAAGGCTCTTAATTCTTTGACAGTTTTGGGACAAGGGTAGTTGGCGATCGCTTCTTCCTTTTTGGGGTTTGTCTCTATTCCTTTATCTGATATTACAAAACCTAAGAATTCAACTTTATTTTTATAGTACTCTCACTTGTCTAGTTGGTATTTAATATTGGCATTATTTAAGGTCTCAAATATTTTTTCTAAGTTTTTGGAATGGGTTTCAGCGTACGGGCTAAATACAATTATATCGTCGATATAATTGTAATAGATTTTACATATGTGTTCCCTAAGAATGTCGTCTAATGCTCTTTGGAATATGGATGGTGCGTTTTTTAACCCGTTGTTCACAGAAAAGGCAGTTTTTCCCACATCACTTTCTTTTAAAGGAATTTGATGGAACCCGCTCTTGAGATCTAACACAGAAAACATTTTATTATTTCCTAATTGTGTTAAAACTTCATTAATATCTGGTACGGGGTATCTGTCTGCTATTGTTACACTATTTAATTTTCTGTAGTCTATTACCATTCTGTATTTTGATCTTGAGAGTCTTATTATATTGTTTTCTAAAAGATCTGTCGGTCTGTTTCGTCTTTAAGTGCCATAGGATATTGATAAAATTTTGAATAAACTGGAGTATCAGTATTTGTACGAATTTCAGCTTTCACATTTGTGGTGTAGGTCAGTTTTTCGTCGGGTTCAGCATAGAGGTGCAGAAACATCGATGTTCGTGCCCATCGATGTTTTCGATGTTTTCAAAAAAAACATCGATGTTTTTACAAAAAAAAAAAAAGGTAAAACAGTACAAACGATAACAATGAAGTTTATTTGAGATCAATTAAAGTGTCTATTTTTGTTGAGGAAAAGAAGTTTATCAACAACTTCAGGTTTAAGCCTTGTTCTGCGATCAGATACAGTTTGTTCAGCTTTGCTGAACACCCTTTCAGACTCACAGGACGACGCTCGTATACAGAAATATTTTTTGCAACCAATTTTAATTCGTTGTCATCAGTCATCTGTAAAAAGTATTTCTTATTTAACATGTTTGTCATAATTATTTTAAAATCATACCTCCAAATACTTTAAGGGGTCGCAAGTGTCAGGAGTGTTTTCCTTTTCTATAAATTGCCTTGTGGCAATAATGGCATCGTCTCGGGTGGACACACCACCAACACCACCAACTAGAAATCCTAAATATTATCAACAATTTTGTTAGTTGTTAGAAAAAAATTAAGAAATTAATTTACTTACAATTTGTTCGCACCGAGCGCAGAGTTGTTAGTGAAAACATCGATGGTGGTCACGAACCATCGATGGTTTCGATGTTTTGAAAACATCGATATTATCGATGTTTCACTCGATGTTTCTGCACCTCTAGTTCAGCAAAGAGTTTTGGGTATTTTCGGAGAAGTTGGTTTAGTTCTATTTTTTGCGTCTTTTTAAGATGATCTGTCCGAGGAATAATTAATTAACTGTTTCCATTTTTTCTTCTTTTATACCTATGACGCTGCCGGATTTTAATGACATGGTTTTGTTGTTGGTATCTATTATTGCTCCTAACTCTTTTAAATTGTCGTTTCCCAATATGGCATCAAATTTATTTAATGTGGGCAACAAAAAGAATTTAATTTTCGTATCGGTGTCCTAGAATAGGGTTGCTAATTTACGGAGTGTGACTTTGATTTTTCCTTCAACCGATATGGCATCGAATGGGGATATATTTATACCCGTTACTCGTAGAGTAAAAGGGTATATTGTATTCGTGCAAAAGTATGTAACAGGTAGAAGGAAGCGTTTCCGACCCTATAAAGTATATATATTCTTGTTCAGGATCACTAGCCGAGTCGATATAGCCATGTCCGTCTGCCGTCTGTCCGTCTGTCTGTCCGTCTGTCTGTCTGTCTGTCCGTATGAACGCTGAGATCTCGGAAACTATAAAAGCTAGAAGATTGGCATTTTGCATGTAGATTTGAGGAGTTCCTACGCAGCGCAAGTTTGTTTCATAAAGGTGGCACGCCCCCTCTGACGCCCATAAGCCACAAGCTGTGGCCACAGTTTTGATGATATTATGAAAATTTTAATTGATATGTATTTGTTTCGTCAATACCTATCGATTGGCCTAGTAAAAGTTTCCCACGCCCACTCTAACGCCCAAAAACCCATTAAACGCATTAGCCTGGCTAGCGCCTACATTTCCGCCTTTTATGACGCCATCTAACGGATGACTTTGGAACAGCTGACCAAGGTGCTCAACAGAGTCAACGCTAATTCTCGATAAGGATTTCTATTAAAGGAAATTGCGATGGTTTTCATTTGTCAATACCGAACTATATCCCAAGAACTATGCAAATCAAATCAAGTTAGCCAAATTGGAGGTCTGAGTCAAACAATGGCGTATGTGTGTATTTATGTAAGCATATACATATGTATGTATTTACATTGTACACAGTTGCAATTGCTCGGCAAAGATAACTCATTTCAAAAGAGCTATTCGCTATACCCGTTACTCGTGTTGTGCAAACATTTAGACTTTAATATACATAATACTATTTAAGAATGTATGTGTTTAGCCAATATAAGTATGTATGTTTAATATTTGTAGTCAATTTATTACAAGAAGTCATATTTATATTAAATTGTTTAGCTGAGTAACGGGTATCTAATAGTCGAGGCACTCGACTATAGCGTTCTCTCTTGTTTTTACTGGATTTTTAATGTATTTAGGTAGGATGTAATTATACCCGTTACTCGTAGAGTAAAAGGGTATATTGTATTCGTGCAAAAGTATGTAACAGGTAGAAGGAAGCGTTTCCGACCCTATAAAGTATATATATTCTTGTTCAGGATCACTAGCCGAGTCGATATAGCCATGTCCGTCTGTCTGTCCGTCTGTCTGTCTGTCTGTCTGTCTGTCTGTTTGTCTGTCCGTATGAACGCTGAGATCTCGGAAACTATAAAAGCTAGAAGATTGGCATTTTGCATGTAGATTTGAGGAGTTCCTACGCAGCGCAAGTTTGTTTCAAAATGGTGCCACGCCCCCTCTGACGCCCATAAGCCACAAGCTGTGGCCACAGTTTTGATGATATTATGAAAATTTTAATTGATATGTATTTGTTTCGTCAATAAATATAGATTGGCATAATAAAAGTTTCCCACGCCCACTCTAACGCCCAAAAACCCATTAAACGCATTAGCCTGGCTAGCGCCTACATTTCCGCCTTTTATGGCGCCATCTAACGGATGACTTTGGAACAGCTGACCAAGGTGGTCAACAGAGTCAACGCTTATTCTCGATAAGGATTTATATTAAAGGAAATTGCGATGGTTTTCATTTGTCAATACCGAACTGTATCCCAAGAACTATGCAAATCAAATCAAGTTAGCCAAATTAGAGGTCTGAGTCAAACAATGGCGTATGTGTGTATTTATGTAAGCATATAAATATGTATGTATTTACATTGTACACAGTTGCAATTGCTCGGCAAAGATAACTCCTTTCAAAAAAGCTATTCGCTATACTCGTTACTCGTGTTGTGCAAACATTTAGACTTTAATATACATAATACTATTTAAGAATGTATGTGTTTAGCCAATATAAGTATGTATGTTTAATATTTGTAGTCAATTTATTACAAGAAGTCATATTTATATTAAGTTGTTTAGCTGAGTAACGGGTATCTAATAGTCGAGGCACTCGACTATAGCGTTCTCTCTTGTTTTTATTTGAACCGGTATCAATAAGAAGTTTTAGTGTTTCTCCACTACTCAATCTACTTTCAAAATATGGTAATGAGGAGTTGGTTATTCTTAAATATTAAGGTATGTGTAGTCATTTAGGTATTCCTGGTCTGCTTGCTCTATTGTGTCACAACAATCGGAAAGAGTTTCATGGTATTCGGTCGGGGTTTCCTCGTGAGTTTTTAAGGTTTGGTCGTAATCTTCGAGTGATGGTGATTCTTCTTTTACTTCCGTGGAAGTACATGTAGCTGACTATTAAAGTTTCTGGATTTTTTTGCTGTCTCGTTAATTGGCAGCGTCAAAGCGTCCTGGTTTATTCATATAATTAATCTGTTTGGTTTGTAAAGTCCTGTCTATGTCCATTGGTTCAGGTCGTGGTTGAGGCTTTGCGGCCAAAGGTCGAGGAGGTGGTTGGCTTCCTGAAGTTGTAGTAGACAGCACCGGAGGTACGGACCATCCAGTGTATAGAGGATTCGGAGTCGTGCACTTCTAGCGTTGCTCGGTACTAAACTCGTCGGATGGGGTGGGGTTCTTTCCTCGTCCTCTATATGATGTACACTGTCCCATAAATAAAGAAAGTTTTAAGTGCACTAAACGGTACTCTAAAAGGTTCCAAACAAATCAAGGATGTTAACGGACGTTTTTACAAGCGGACGGACTGTGAAGGCTAAGCGGATCAAGCAACATATTAAGAGTTCGGGGTAGCTAGGTGTTATTCACTCCCCGTTCTATACCCTCCCTACCTTGATAACACGTGATAAATTTTGTGGTTATCCCTTATTCAATTTATTTACATATTTACTTATTAAATCTATGTAACAGCAGCATTATAATCCAAGCAATGGACCTATGAATTTCAGTTATTTACACATCATTGTATTTCCATTCAAATTCTACTTTATCAAACAAAATATTCTTTTCGCGCCTTCAGTGCGTTCTGTCATTTTAAATCAATTGTTTCACATTAAAGCTACGTCATTACTTTTATATATATATATATATGTATGGTTTCTCTTATCGATATCATTATATTAGAAAAAGACTATAAAATACAAACTTAATGCATTCGAAAACATCCTATCCGCTGCATCGACACACACATGCTTATCCCCAAATATATCAGTCAGGAAATATAAAGTTACTGTTTGACTTACGTACGATTCCGTAGAAGCAGGTTCGTTGGGCCCATCGAAGATGCTGCAGTAGATCACTTCATGCAAAGATATTAGAAAATATGATTTCCTGATGGACCGAGCGTGTGTGGTTTGCACGATTGGAATTTACAAATGACTCTACCAATTACTGACGAACTCAAATTTGGATCGTCCAATCAAGTTCCTAATATCTATATATATACAAAAATATTTAATTAATTGAAATTGTCACATCACGTCTATAAATCTCAAATCTCATTCCTGTGACCTTCCTTCGAATACTATTCGTGGACAGCTCACTACATCCACCGTATCCCAGGTTTCTCTTCTCCTAGTGGTGCGGAAGCATGATCGGCTAGAGTGATCACGCCTTCTTCCTTTACTCCTGTCGCATTAGCAGAATTACATCATCGTGGCCGCACGTGGCGTGCGTTTGTGAGGTTATGAGTTCGCAGTCAGCTTAATAACTTCACAAAATTTTGGCTGATCCTAGATTTTCATGGCCGCACGTGGCGTGCGTTGGTGAGGTTATGAGATTGTAGTCGGCTCAAAAACCTTCCAAAACTCTGGATGATTCTATATCATCGTGGCCGCGCGTGGCTCGCTTTTCGCTTTGGAGTTGCGCAGTATGTAGGGGTGCCGCGCGTGGCTCGCTGTTCGCTTTGGAGTTGCGCAGGTGGTTTGTCAAAAAAGACTTTTAGGTTGTCTCTTATCGCAGATCCTCTCTTTGTCTACCGACCAGTCGGGGAAAACCCTGTCTCACTGGCCGGCTTTGACGTACACGTCCGTAGTCTTCTTGGCCTACTGCAACTGTTGGTGGTCTAAAGCACTCTAAGTTATTTATAGTTGATTCTAAATAATTCTTCACAGTCACGAGTGGTGCAGTTCTCTCTATGAGACACTTTGGCTAGCGCAGCGTTTACGTGCGTCTTCTTTAACGATTTGAAATGAAGTGAACGCTTTGGCACGCGTTGCCGTCTGCATCGACGCATCGTCGCTAAGCTTCGAATAACGGAATCCTTCCAGTTCTCATTCACATTTCCCTCTCTACGCACTATCGGTGTTGCGCGAGCGAGAACACACTATGCGAGTACGCTCATACGAGTGAGTGATCTAGCTAGCTGATACTGCCTGGGTAACGCGACGTTGTCAAACTTCAGCGGAATTTTACCAAAGTCTTGATTTAATCTTTTCCTTCTTTCTGCTTATTCCCGCTTGGTCGACTGTACTAAGGAGAGTGCGTTCGAGACTTGCTTGCCCTATACTCTGCCTTTAGTTCGAGGCATACTCGACTTTGTATGTCTTACACAATTTCGGTCAAATTTTATCTTCTATTTTTTTCTGGCCCCCACAAAGTCCGGGTCGTTACATATTGGGCCATTGGTAAGTTCTGGTTGCTATTGAATGGTTGTCGGTGTGGGTTATAATGTTGTCTATTTGAGTTGGGTTGTGCGAAGGGAGTCTGTAACTGGGCGTTCCCTGTTGGGATTGACGATTGTACGGTTAGCGCGGAATGCCTGATTCTCAAGCTTTAAACATAGGTGCAATGCCGAAGGAAGGTCAGTAGGTTCTTTCATACCAAGTAGGCGAGATAAGTCGCCACGAAGTCCGCGTTCAAAAGTATCTAAGGCTTCGTCTCTATACATTTTGGTCATCAGTTGTTCTGCTTCAGGCCCTAATTCCATACATCCAATTTTATTAAGTATCAGGGATAGATGTTTGTAGACCGCCTGATGGAATTCTTCTCCAGTCTGATTAGTGCCCTGGCTAATTGTCGTCATTTGGTACTCAAGGGTTCCTTAATCCCGTTTATCTGCGTAATGAAGGGTTAGACATTTTGAGATAGCATTCCAATTTAATGGAATGTTGTAGGATTCCAACGCAGTGTCTGCATTTCCCGTTATTTTGTTACGAATAGTGTGTAAAATACCAAAATGTTTAGCCGTTTCTACAGTGTTTTCATAAGTTTTAAGCACTCTATTGACTCCTTTTTTCCACGAACTGAATTCCGCTGGATTTCCCGAAAATGTTCGTAGACTTTTTACTATGTCTGGTACCCTGTCTAAACCTTCGAGATTACCTCTATTTTCTGGAAAAATTTCTTGATTTGGGGCATATGCGAAATCAAACCCTGGATTTTGTGCTTGTCTTACTAAAACTGGTAATTGCTCTGCAAGTATTTGCCTGACGGCTGCCTGTAATTCTTCTGCTGCCATGTTATTCCTGTGTTGTTGCTGTTGAATTTCTAGTCTCTGAAGTTGCTGAACTAAATCGATTTGGTTTGGATTTACTTGCTGTTCTAAAACTGCGTTTGGTTCTTCTGCATTATTTGGTCCTGCTGGCTGTTGTTGTTCAATATTGATAATGGGGGTTTTATGAGATTTCGTTGATTGGCCATTTGTTTTTAAAGAAGGTGAATTTTCATGGGTGTGTCTTACAAATTAAAGTAATATTCATTTCAAATAAAATTATTTAATGTGAATTAAATGGTAAGCTGCAGGGATGAGGAAGAAGAGGAAACGGTGGAACACCTACTCAGTTCATGCCCAGCCCTATACAGGCTTAGACTCAAACACTTAGGATATCCTTTCATAAATGACCTGACCGAAATATCGCCGACTAACCTGAAGAGTCTAGGCTCTTTTATTAAATCCTCCGGATGGGGGACTTGCTGATCGACCAACATACAGGCTGACTCTTAACGGATAGGGGACCCAAAAATAGAGATCATACGGTATCACAATGGACCCACAGAGGTCTAAGTGTACCAGGCTACAGTCTGGCAGCCGTCCTAACCTAACCCTAATGGTAAAATAAAGGTAAAATTGTGGGAGGAAAATTTTTAAATTCTTAATATAATTCCTAAATTTGTAGTTCAAACTTTAATGTATTTTTTATACCCTTGCAGAGGGTATTATAATTTTGGTCAAAAGTGTGCAACGCAGTGAAGGTCTCCGACCATATAAAGTATATATATTCTTGATCAGGATCACCTCCTGAGTTGATATAGCCATGTCCGTCTGTCCGTCTGTCTGTTTCTACGCAAACTAGTCTCTCAGTTTTAAAGCTATCGAATTGAAACTTTGAACACACCCTTCTTTCCTTTGCACGCAGTATATATGTCGGAACGGCTGGGATCGGCCGACCATATCCTATAGCTGCCATATAACTGATTGATCGGAAATGCCTTAACTTTAGTGTTTGTAAAGTAAGAAAGCTGGGATTTCCTATGGGTTTTATATTTGGCCAATTAATCCGACCTACCAAATTTCATATGGATCGGCCGACTATATCCTATAGCTGCCATATAACTGAACGATTGGAAATGCCATAACTTTGGTGTTTGTAAAGTTAAGAAGCTGGGATTTACTATGGATTTTATATTTGGCCAATTAATCCGACCTACCAAATTTCATATGGATCGGCCGACTATATCCTATAGCTGCCATATAACTGAACGATTGGAAATGCCATAACTTTGGTGTTTTTAAAGTTAGGAAGTTTGGATTTTCTATGGGTTTTATTTTTGGCCAATCAATCCGACCTACCAAATTTCATATGGATCGGCCGACTATATCCTATAGCTGCCATATAACTGAACGATTGGAAATGCCATAACTTTGGTGTTTTTAAAGTTAGGAAGTTGGGATTTTTTATGAGTATTAAAAATGCATCATATAAATAATTTTGGAGAATATAATTTACAGAGTATTCTGCAAGGGTATATCAACTTCGGCTCTGCCCGAAGTTAGCTTTCCTTTCTTGTTATATGACATTTTTGCAGTATAAAAGCAATTGACAAGAAACGATGCAAATCTAGTTTACTTATGTATACCTTATTCCTTTCGCTACTTTTTCAGTTTTAGCAATTTCGGCAAGGTCTGCAAGGGTATTAAAACTTCGGCTTGCCGAAGTTAGCTTCCGTCCTCGTTTAATTTTAGTTTTGTGCAATTATATTTATTTTAATTGTGTGCAATATTATTTATATTTAATTATAATTTTATTTATATTCCAATTTTTAAATTTAATTTTAATTTAATAATTCGAGTTTGATAATTTTTAGATTCAAATTTAGATTCAAACTTTACGTATTTTATTGATTTTCTACTTTTTAATTGGTTGAAAAAAATTTTAATTTCGATTTCAGTTTGATTTTTACTTTTCAAATTCAAAATTATTCCGGATGTCTTATTTATTTGAGATTCAAATAGGAACTAGCCCTTCTCTACTTATCGATCCCTAAATTAAGCTGTGGGTTGGGGCAGCGACGTTGACTTCGGAGGCAGCGGCGTTGGTAGCGTTGAAAAAATTGCTTAGTTGCAGAATCTGCGAGGTCTGCCGAAATCGTATTTTTGATTTTACTTTGTTGCGCCTGACCGGATGCTCGTGTATATATTATTGAACTTTATGTTATTGAACTTAGGCTGGCTCTAACTGTGTTGCAACTTTTGTGCTTAACAATGTTGCAATATTTTCGGGGAAAAAGATGAGGAAATATTGCTGTTGTTAACTTATTATCCAAAGAAAATACAAGCATATGTAAAATTACAATGTATTCCAAATAATCTGTGTAACCTCGTTCATAATTAAAATAATAAGTTTATTATTGTGTTTACCTTATACGTTTAAAAGCACTTCTAAAAAATGATTGTAACATACATATTCACAGTATTACAAAGCTTTATGTATATGCCTATTCTGCTTCTCGCCTCGTCTACCCTGAGTTGTAGAATACTATAAAGACATACATACATAGCATGTACATATAAACCTTCTTTCGATAAGTCACTTGAGGCACCCGTGCAACAATTACCCATAATCGAAGAAGCTAAGTTATGTCGGAACATTTCCAAAGCTCTTAAAAATTAGCTCATTATCCTCAAAAAACAATATGTCGGTATGCTTCACTCCAAAAACAGACTTTGTAAATTTGATAAGGTTTATATAAATAAAATTGGTTTTTTTATCGCCAACGTGTATTTATATATACAGTGACAAACCTAATTATTGGCACAGCAAGCATGTTTGACTATTTTATATGTATATAATTAAATGTTTGTACCATAAGTTTTACATAAAAAAACAAGAAAGGAAAGCTAACTTCGGGCGGAGCCGAAGTTGATATACCCTTGCAGAATACTCTGTAAATTATATTCTTCAAAATTATTCATAAGATGCATTCTTAATACTCATAAAACTTCCTAACTTTAAAAACACCAAAGTTATGGCATTTCCAATCGTTCAGTTATATGGCAGCTAAAGGATATAGTCGTCCGTCGTAGGAAAGAAGGGTGTGTGCAAAGTTTCAATTCGATATCTTTAAAACTGAGAGACTAGTTCGCGTAGAAACAGACAGATGGACAGACAGACGGACAGACAGACGGACAGATGGACATGCGTATATCAACTCAGGAGGTGATCCTGATCAAGAATATATATACTTTATAGGGTCGGAGATGTCTCCTGCACTGCGTTGCACACTTTTGACCAAAATTATAATACCCTCTGCAAGGGTATAAAAAGTTTATTTAAATTTTTATTTTTATTATTAAACCGTCGTCGCATGCAGACGTGTATTTATTGTGCTCCGGGAAAAAATATTCAATAAAATCACAAAAGTGCAGTGACCGTTTTAATAAATCTACCATAACGCGAAAAGAAGCTTTCTGCGATGAAAATGTTGAATGTTTATATTGATTGGTCATTTAATTAATATAAAACTTAACACTTAAAACTCTAATTAACTTTACCACGAATTCAATGAGTCTGAACGACGTTCGCACACAACGTCAACGTGAGCAAGACGAGAGACGGCTCTCAGTACAAAGAAATAACGCGTACTTCTCTTTTAAAGCAACCGAAAATAATGCAAGCTCTGATCAAGCGCGGGCAATTACCCCCAACTTGACCGAGTTCTTAAACGTATCGAGCGAGAGAGCGCGTTCTTGCTCCCCCTCGCTACCATCGACGTATCTGCGGCCAAAGAGCGCTGAATGTGCTCCAATGCAGGTATGCAATAACCTATGCTCATCAGCAGTAACTAGCACCGCAATTTCTTTAACAACGTCAACTGTAACTACAACAACAACTGCAACCGTATCGACTGCGCGCTTAATGACATCATCAGCTAGCAGCGCAAATATCAATACGTCTGCCGCTGCGCTGCCCGAAAAACAGAACAAAACCAATGAATGTACTAAGCCGGCTGTGGAGACTGGTATGGATCGCTACATCCAAATCAAAAGGACGCTGAGCCCTCTAAATTCTCAACGCAAAATAACCCGTAACAATGCTAGCCTAGCTGGAATGGAAACGCCCACGAACTCAAACCGATTTAAAATATTGGAAGACGCCTATGACGTTGAGGCGGCCGAATCCACTGAAGTCGAGAAAAGGATGCCAAAATCTCCGCCTATTTATATTCGAGAAAAAAGTTCCAATGTTCTTGTCAACAAAATTATCGAGCTTATTGGAAAGGATAACTTCCACATAATACCTCTAGTAAAGGGCAACATCCAGAAACAAAGGTTCAAATGAAGTCTGAAGATAATTACAGTGTATTATCGAAATATCTTTCCGAGAATAAAAAGAACTTTTACACATATCAGCTAAAAAGTAGCAAGGGCCTGCAAGTCGTACTTAAGGGCATAGAGTCCGACGTAACGCCTGCAGAGATAACAAAGGCGCTTCAAGAGAAGGGATTTAACGCTAAGACAGTCTTCAACATCCTTAACAGGGATAGAAAGCCGCAGCCACTTTTTAAGGTTGAGCTCGAACCAGAAAATAAGCCCCTAAAGAAATACGAAGTGCACCCCATTTACAATCTTCAGTTCCTGCCGCACCGCTGAATTACAGTTGAGGAACCGCACAAACGCAATGGCCTGGTACAATGTGCGAACTGCCAAGAATATGGTCATACAAGGTCATACTGTAAACTGCGCCCGGTGTGTGTAGTTTGTGGAGATCTTCATGACTCCGCACACTGCCCAGCGAGCAAAGATGACTGCAACTCGAAAAAGTGCGGCAACTGCGGTGGCAATCACACTGCTAACTACAGAGGCTGCCCTGTTTACAAGGAGCTGAAAAGTCGCATCCATCAGAGAGGAACTGCCGCCCGCACCCAAAATAAACAGATGACAGCTTCCAGATCAAACCCTGAAGTCTTCTTCTCGACTGCAGCCAGATCCTCACTAGGACCCTTAAACTCTGATAAAAATGTGACTTACGCAAGCGCTTTAAAATCAGGCCTGGCTAACCCTGTCTCAAAAAGTTCATTTCTGCAATCAGCATACCAAGAACCGAACACGGCTCAGCAGCAACAATTCCCGGAGCAGTCAAAAAGCAACTTCGAAGATATGATATACAGCCTGCAGCAAAGCCTTACGGAGTTTATGTCGTTTATGCGCACAACTATGCAAAATTTAATGCGAAACCAAAATCTACTGATTCAATCCATATAATGACTTCCCTAAGGATATCTACGTGGAACGCTAACGGCGTCTCACAGCATAAACTTGAGTTAGCTCAATTCCTACTCGACAACAATATCGACGTAATGCTGCTTTCAGAAACACACCTTACAAATAAATACAATTTTCAACTCCGAGGTTACTCATTTTACGGAACAAATCATCCAGATGGTAAAGCACATGGTGGGACTGGAATTCTAATCAGAAGCCGTATTAAGCACCACTATCATAATAAATTTGCTAAAAATTACCTACAGGCCATATCCATAAATATACAGACAAATACTGGCAACCAACTTACACTAGCCGCCGTATACTGCCCCCCTCGCTTCACCATAGCTTTTTTTTTTTTTTTTTTAACATTTGCATTTTATTTATTGGATCTTCTCTGAATTGAGACTAACAATAAGTATATAGAATCTTAAATTAAAAAGCTATCTGACAGTCAAGGTGACTGGCGCGAAAATTTAGGGGCTCTAATAACTATTGCTGAGCTGGAAGGTCATTGCGTTGCAATCGGGTCCGGATGGAAGCCCTGGCTAGGCCCCTGGCGAGCTGGTTTGTATGAGAAGTTAGCTTGGTGTGGTAGGACGCTTTTTGTTTTGATATTTCATCTTTTACGGGTAGAATGCCAAGATCAATGTGGATGTTGTCGTTCCGAACATACCAAGGTGCCCCAGTGATAGTTCTCAGGATTTTTGATTGTGCTCGCTGAATAATGTCGATGTTGCTGTTGCTCGCGTTTCCCCACAATTGGGAGCCGTAGGTCCAGACTGGCTTAAGCGTTGAATTGTAGAGCAGGACCTTGAAGTCCAGGCAGAGGGGGGAGTGCGCGTTTATAAGCCAAAGGAGACTGTTTGATTTTAGTTTTAGGTGAATTTTCTTAGCTTCGATATGTCTCCGCCATGTAAGTCTCCTGTCTAGGTGGATGCCAAGGTACGTTACATTGTCAGCTTGTGGAAGTGGCGTGTTATTCAGGGTTAGCGGGGGACACGTTTGTCTGTTAAGAGTAAACGTTATGTGTTTACACTTTTGCGCATTTATTTTTATACGCCAGTCTGATAACCACCTCTCCACTACAACGAGATGATCAGCTAGTAGTGCTGTTGCCTGAGTTGGGCATTTGGACCGACTTATGATCGCGGTATCGTCTGCGAATGTAGAAGTAGTTAGCCGCTCGTTCGTGGGAATATCTGCGGTGTAGAGGAGAAATAGAGTTGGACCAAGGGCGCTACCTTGGGGAACTCCAGCCTCTATAGCGTAGTCATCGGATGTTGTGGTGTTGCATCTCACGGCGAAGGCTCTGTTGTAAAGGTACGATTCCAGTATCCTGTGAGTGTTTCCTGGGAGGATCGTTCTGATTTTATGGATAAGGCCATCAAGCCAGACTCGGTCGAAAGCCTGTGCAACGTTAAGGAATACCGCACTGCAGTATTCCCGAAGCTCGAATGCAGTCCTTTTTTCTGTTGTTAATCTGTTGATTTGCTCTATTGTTCCATGGCTTTCTCGAAAGCCAAATTGATGTGCTGGAATAACGTTGTGCTCTTTCAGATATGGAATGATGCGCGTCAGAAGGCATTTTTCGAGCAGTTTTGACAGACACGAGAGTAAACCAAGAGAGAACGCTATAGTCGGGTGCCCCGACTATCAGATACCCGTTACTCAGGTAAAGGGAGTGCGAGGGAGACGGAGATAGAAATTTTGATCACGCATAACTTTTTAACGAATGGTCCGATTTGAAAAATTTCTTCTACATTTCGATAGGTATTGATAAACACAATAAAACTGCATTTTTACTTTTCCGAAATATTTAAATTTTTAAAATCGTATATAAGCGATTGTGGGCGTTAAAGGGGGCGTGGCACCTTTTTGAAACAAACTTGCGCTGCGTAGGAGCTCCTAGAATCTGCATGCAAAATGCCAATCTTCTAGCTTTTATAGTTTCCGAGATCTCAGCGTTCATACGGACGGACAGACGGACAGACAGACAGACGGACAGACGGACAGACGGACAGACGGACATGGCTATATCGACTCGGCTAGTGACCCTGATCAAGAATATATATACTTTATAGGGTCGGAAACGCTTCCTTCTAGCTGTTACATACTTTTGCACGAATACAATATACCCTTTTACTCTACGAGTAACGGGTATAATTATCGGTCTATACGAAGCTGGTATTGTGTGATCTTTCCTTGGCTTTGGGATCATTATGATTACCGATTTTTTCCATTTTTTTGGGAAATAGCCAAGTCGTGTAATCCCGTTGAAGAGTTTACAAATAACCTCAACTGCACAGTTTGGAAGTTCGATTAACATTTTGGGAGTTATTTGATCACCGCCTGGGGCCTTTTTTGGTTTCAATTGCTCGCTGATTACATTTGCAATTTCATTTGGTTGAAACAGAATTGGCTCCGTCTCAGATTCAATTCGAATTGACGGCGACGGTAGTGCGAATGAACTAATTGGCTGAAAAACATTTCGAAGGTGTAAAGCAAATGTACAAGCTCTGTCTTTGTCGCTTCTGGCCCAGCTGCCTGAAGAGTCTCTTATGGGGATTACTGTTTCGGCCGGCGCACTTAGTTTTGGGTGGGCCCTCCACAAGGGATGCTTAGTGCTGGTGGGTGAAAGTTTCTCAATGTACTGGCGTTGTGCTTTTTCTTCTTCTTGCCTTAGAGCCCTGGTAAGTCTGCGACCAGCTTCTTTAAGACTTTGTTTTGAGGATGGCGATCTGCTGGTTTGCCAAGTACGTCTCAAACGTCTTTTCTCCAGAACAAGCTGTTCGATTTCATGGTTAGTTTTGTGTTGGTGTGTGTGCCCATCCCTCCCTTGCGGTGTTGAGACTTTGGCTGCTGCGACGAGTACAGACTCCAGTGCATCGGCGTAGCAGTCGATGTCCCCCTTGATGTTGAGCTGTGGAGTTAGTTCAATGTGGGAACTTACGTACTTTTTGAACTTCAGCCAGTTGGTTCGATGCGACGTCAGCCTGCGAGGGTGCTCGATTAATTCCGGGCTTTGAAAAAGAGTTATTAGCACTGGTGAGTGGTCTGATGATAGATCCAAAAGCGATTTTGCAGATATTAGATTGCGAGAGATGTTTTTTGTCACAGCAAAGTCAATTAAATCAGTTTTCTAGGATCTGTAGGCCAGTATGTAGGGCTGCCTGGTGAAACGTAGTCCAGTTTGTTGCATGTTTTAATGAGTGCATTATATAGTTGCCTTCCTTTGGGGGTCACAAGGCGGGATCCCCAGTGCGTGTGCTTGGCGTTGTAATCTCCTGCTGCTATGAATCGCTCTCCAAGCGAATTGTAGAAGTCCATGAATTGGTCTTCGGAGACTGTAAAGCGGGGTGGGCAGTAGACAGCGGCAATGGCAAGGTTGCAGTTGCCCAACTGTAATTTTATCGATGTAGCTTGCAGATGATTTTTAGCAAACCGTTGGTGAAAGTGGTGTTTGACGCGGTCTCTTATTAAGATTCCAGTGCCGCCATGCGCTTTACCATCTGGATGATCTGTGCCATAGAACGTGTATCCCCGTATTTGAAAGTTATATTTGCTGGTGAGATGCGTTTCTGCCAGCAACATAACGTCGATGTGGTTTTCGTTCAGAAATTGAGTTATTTCAGGTTTATGCCGTGAAACACCGTTGGCGTTCCACAGAGTTATTCGAAGGCTAGGCATGGTTTATTTGGACTGCTGAGCTGCAAGCATTTGTAGTAAGATATTTTGGTTTTCCATAAGGGTTTGCATGGTGGTTTTCATGAAGGACATAAATTCCATCATATTTTGTTGCAAAGTAATCATCATAGATTCCATGTTACTTTGTGGCTGTCCCATGGCCTGCTGGATGTTATCAATTTTCGGCTCTATGTGAGCTGTGCCTGATCTTAGAGCACTGGCGTAAGAAATTCCGTTGGTGGTAATTGAAGGGCCAAATGATGATCTGGCTGCTTTTGCGAAGAAAACTTCCGGTGTCGTTTGTGATCTCATGTAAGTGTTTTGTGTGTTCAGGGAGCGTGCCGTTGTTGCTCGTTGCATCCGACTTTTCATCGCCTTGTAGACTGGACAGCCTCTGTAGTTAGCTGTGTGGTTTCCTTGGCAGTTTACACACTTTTTAGTGAGAGAGTCTTCCTTGTTGGCAGGGCAGGGTTCGGAGCCGTGGCAGTTTCCACAAGCTACACATACTGACCTGAGGGTGCAGTAAGCCCTGGTATGACCGTATTCCTGGCAGTTTGTGCATTGCACTGGTCCGGTCCGTTTGTGCGGCTCTTCCACTGTGATCCTACGGTGCAGAAGGTACTGCAACTTGTAGATCGGGTGCACTGCGTTTTTTTTCAAAGTTCTGCTGTCTGGCTCCAGCTCGACCTTGAAGAGTGGTTGCGGCTTCTTGTTTTTGTTCATAATGTTTATAACATTTTTTTCGCAAAAACCGTTTTCTTTTAAGGCCTCTGTAATTTCGCAGGGGGTCACATCGGGTTCTATTCCCTTAAGGACAACTAGCAAACCTTTGCAACTTTTCAGCTGGTACGTGTAGTAATTCTTTTTGGCATCGTTTAAGTACTTCGACACTGCTCGGAAATCGTCTTCGGTTTTGGTTTGGAGTTTAGTTTCGCTTATATTCCCTTTCATAAGCGGAATAACATGAAAGTTATCTTTTCCGACAAGCTCAACTATTTTGTTGACTAGGGCATTCGAGATCTTTTCCCGAATAAAAATAGGTGGGGGCTTTAGTTTCCTTGGGGCTAATTGTTCAGACTCTGTTTCAGGCTCCGCCAGAATGGAAAATCTGTTTTCATCTAATGGCCCGGGATTTACAGGGCCTTTGTTGGAACGATTTATTTTGGGCTTATTGCCGTCCGAGTTTTTTGGGGGTGTTAGCTTGCGCTTGGAGATATTAATGTAGCGATCCATGCCTGTCTGCATGGTCGAACCCGCTTGCAGAATTGTCATTTCTTCTACCGTAGCTTTGTTTTTGCCGTTTGCACCAATTTTTGCACTTGGTTGTGTTGTTGCTTTACCCGCAGCACAAGAAGAGGGTGGAGTCGTTATTGCATTGTTGGCGACAGAGACCGTTGTAGTAGTCGTAGTAGTTTCTGTTGTTTTGCGCTAGGCGGCAGAAGCTCTGTTGGAGTCTTGCATTGCTCACTCCATGGCGTTCGAGCGGTGAAGAGCAGGGCGGGAGAGCAAGAGTTAGCTCTCTGGTTTTCGGCGGTCAGTAAACTTGCACCTTCAAGCACTTTCGGTTCTATAGTATTACTCGTCACCGTAAAATAGGCGTTGTTACGGGCCAAAGAGAGACGACGTTTGTCTTGTTCTCTCTGAATTTTTTCACGGGCTTCGTCTTGTTGTTTTTGTCGTTGAGTGCGCTGATCCACGTTCTTACTCATTTGCTTATAGTTAGTGCGTAAAGATTAATTATTTAATGAATAAAAACTTTAGTTTACGATATGCGATTTGCATCGCGAACGTTCGCGAACATTCGAACGTTTTCGACTGATTGGCTAATTGTTTTTCCGGATCGTTAATAAAACACGTCTGCACGCAGCCGAATTGATTTTGTTTTTTCACCATAGCTGAAGATGAGTTTATGCAGTTTTTCAACTCACTAGGAGACCACTTCATAGCAGCAGGGGACTACAACGCCAAGCACACACACTGGGGATCACGTCTCGTGACTCCAAAAGGAAAACAGCTCTATAATGCAGTTATAAAAGCCAAGAACAAGCTGGACTATGTTTCTCCTGGCAGACCAACATACTGGCCGGCAGACCCAAGGAAACTACCCGATTTAATAGACTTTGCAATTACCAAAAACATTCCTAAAAATCTGATAAGCGCCGAATGCCTCTCGGATCTTTCATCGGATCACTCGCCTGTCCTGTTTATTCTACTCCGACATCCAGGCGCATTGGAGTAATAGTTTAAATTGACATCTCAGAAAACCAATTGGGTTAAGTACAAGAAATACATTAGCTCACACATTGAGCTAAGTCCTCATTTCAACGATGAAGCCAACGTAGACAGATTTGTTAATACACTGGAGTCTGTACTCGTCTCTGAAGCTCGATTTTCAACACCCCAAACTACAAGTACGCAAAGCAACCAAAAGAAGACAAATCTACAAATAGAAGAGCTCGTCCTCGAAAAGCGACGCTTACGTCGAGAGTGGCAACTCCACAGATCGCCATCTGCTAGGCAAAGCTTAAAATATGCCTCACGTCAACTCACAAAAGCTTTACAGCAAGAAGAAGCACATGTCCACCGACGCTACATAGAGCAATTGTCAACATCTAGCACTAAACACTCACTATGGATAGCTCACCCTACTCTAAGGTCACCGAAAGTAACCGTGATGCCTATTAGAAATCCCACAGGCGGCTGGGCGCGCAGCGATGCAGACAGAGCCAGCACGTTTGCCAACCACCTTAAAAATGTCTTCCAATCCTGCCACTAGTGCGTTCACCTTGCCGACTTTACCACATGAGCCTCAGCTTCAACATGAACCAATTGAGTTTCGCCCAAACGAAATCGTTAACATCATCAAAAATCAGCTAAATCCGAAAAAATCCCCGGGCTGCGACCTCATAACTCCCAAAATGATCATTGAGCTCCCATATTGCGCCGTTTGCACTATCACCCAGCTTTTTAATGCCATCGCAAAACTTGGCCACTTTCCAGTGAGATAGAAAAAGTCGATTATAATAATGATAGCAAAGCCAGGAAAAGACCACACAATTCCCACGTCGTATAGACCTATAAGCCTAGTCTCATGCTTATCTAAACTCTTTGAAAAATCCGTATTGATTCGGATAAACACATACCTAAGAATCCAGGAAGGAATTCCGTCACATCAATTTGGGTTTCGTGAAAAGCACGGAACAATTAAGCAGGTCAACCGGATAACATCAGAAATTCGGAACGCGTTCGAAAAACGAGAGTACTGTCCTGCCATATTTTTAGACGTCTCTCAAGCATTTGATAGAGTTTGGCTAGAAGGCCTAATGTACAAGATCAAGACAATGCTCCCCTACAACACCCATAAGCTTTTAGAGTCTTACCTCTACGACAGAAAATTTGCTGTTCGATGCAACACTGCTATAACTGAGGATTTCACTATTGGAGCTGGAGTTCCTCAAGGAAGCGTGCTTGGGCCAACATTATATGTCTACACAGCAGAATTCCCAACAAGCACACTACTAACAACATCTACGTTTGCTGATGATACAGCCATTCTCAGCCGCTCAAAATGCCCGATGCAAGCAACTGCGCAGCTCGCTCTTCATCTGGTCGATGTAGAAAAGTGGCTTTCAGATTGGCGAATTAAAGTGAACGAACAATAATGCAAGCACGTTACGTTCACCTTGAACAGGCAAAACTGCCCGCCGCTCATGTTAAACCATACTCTACTCCCGCAAGCAAACGAAGTGACATATCTAGGAGTACACCTCGACAGAAGACTCACATGGCGCCGGCACATTGAAGTCAAAAGAACACACCTAAAGCTAAAAGCCAGTAGCCTTCATTGGCTTATCAACGCTCGGTCTCCCCTTAGTCTTGAATATAAAGTCATGCTGTATTACTCGGTACTAAAACCTATATGGATGTACGGCTCTCAGTTATGGGGGAATTCCAGCATAGTCCAGCGAGGTTGATCAACCAATCACGCCTTCGTCGCAATGACTTACCCACCCAGCGACCGACTTGAGGCACGCGCAACCAGAATGCAGTCTTATTATACTGTTAGTTAAATTTTAATGTTAAGATTCGTAAACTTATTGTTAGTCTCAAAATTAAGAGAAGATTCAATAAATAAAAGCAAAGTTAAATACAAAAAAAAAAAAAAAAAAAAAAATTATTTATCAAGTAGTACACTGGTTATTTGGAAGAACACCGTCCTAACTGTTTTAAGACTCAAACTGTACTCACTCGCTAACTCCTACTTCTTCTACGATCAAACCTCGGTTCTGAGCTTTGGAGCTTTTTATACCCGTTACTCGTAGAGTAAAAGGGTATATTGTATTCGTGCAAAAGTATGTAACAGCTAGAAGGAAGCGTTTCCGACCCTATAAATTATATATATTCTTGATCAGGATCACTAGCCGAGTCGATCTACCCATGTCCGTCTGTCCGTCTGTCCGTCTGTCCCTCTGTCCGTCTGTCCGTCTGTCCGTCTGTCTGTCTGTCTGTCTGTCTGTCTGTCTGTCTGTCTGTCTGTCTGTCTGTCTGTTTGTCTGTCCGTATGAACGCTGAGATCTCGGAAACTATAAAAGCTAGAAGATTGGCATTTTGCATGTAGATTTTAGGAGTTCCTACGCAGCGCAAGTTTGTTTCAAAATGGTGCCACGCCTCCTCTGACGCCCACAAGCCACAAGCTGTGGCCACAGTTTTGATGCTATTATGAAAATTTTAATTGATATGTATTTGTTTCGTCAATACCTATCGATTTGCCTAATAAAAGTTTGCCACGCCCACTCTAACGCCCAAAAACCTATTTAACGCTTAAGCCTGGCTAGCGCCTACATTTCCGCCTTTCATGACCCGTGGTAGCGCCATCTAACGGATGACTTTCGAACAGCTGGCCAAGGTGCTCAACAGAGTCAACGTTAATTCTCGATAAGGATTCCTATTAAAGGAAATTGCGATGGTTTTCATTTGTCAATACCGAACTATATCCCAAGAACTATGCAAATCAAATCAAGTTAGCCAAATTGGAGGTCTGAGTCAAACAATGGTGTATGTGTGTATGTATGTAAGCATATACATATGTATGTATTTACATTGTACACAGTTGCAATTGCCCGGCAAAGATAACTCCTTTCAAAGAAAGCTATTCGCTATTACCGTTACTCGTGTTGTGCAAATATTTAGATATACATAATACTATTTAATACTTAATCTTATATTAAGTTGTTTAGCTGAGTAACGGGTATCTAATAGTCGAGGCACTCGACTATAGCGTTCTCTCTTGTTTTTTCCCTGCGATGTCCCATTCAATGAATTAATAGGGAGTTATGCCTAAAAATGATCGTGTCCGTCATTGGCCAACTCCAAATGGTTGATTATGTGGTGTTTTTGTCTTTTGTACCTTGCACTACTATTACTTGGTATTTTATTTGTCAGTCCCTGACTATTGTTAGCGTTGCTTATGAAACTGACTACTTTGTTGATTTCGGGCGGGTTGCCCAAAACGTGTCGAGCTATCGAAAAGTTTTCTCCCGCGTGAATTCTATATTGGAACTTATAGGGAATGATAATATCCCGGGAATTTCTGCCAGAGAAGGAGATACTAAGAACACAAAACGACTATTTGGAAAAATCTTGGACGGAAAGAGAAATGGAGGGTGAAACAAATGAATTCTAATTTTTCTATCTAATTCTTACTACCTAGAACTACTACACTTATCAGCTTAAAAGCAGCAAAGGCCAACAAGTAGTAATTAAAGGCATTGAAGCAGACGTACAACCAACAGAAGTAGCTCATCCACTTAGAGAGAACTGATTTGAAGTAAAAACTGTTACCAACATAATTAATAAAAATCGACGCCCGCAACCCTTATTCAAAAAAATGAATTGCATCCCATCTACAAGCTCTAGTACTTACTTCTCCGCAGAGTCTCTGTTGAGGAGTCGCATAAGCGCAATGACCCTGTGCAATGCAGAAATTTCCAAGAATTTGATCACACGAAATCATACTACAGGCTTCGCACCGTATGTGTAGCTTGTGGCGAGCTCCATGGCTCTGCTGAAAGCAAATTAAAGAAAGAGAACCCCACCAACAAAAAATATGAAAACTGTGGAGGTAACCACACTGCAAATTATAGATGTTGTCCGGTTTACAAGAAGCTGAAAAGCCAGATCCATCACGAAGTGTATGCATCTCGGTTCCAGACAGCACCATTGATACCTTCAAAATCTAACGCTGACGTCTTCTTTTCAACTGCAGGGAGATATTCATTGGATAGCTCAAACGTTTCCTAAAACGTAAGCTTTGCGAGCGTACTAAAATCAAACCTTGCCGTCACTACCTTCAATGATGAAATATAACCAGCTGCCTCCTAACACTAACCATACAACATATAGACTGGTCATTTCATACAACGAAAATGGTCACAAAAGTTTCAAAGCGGGAGGCCCCACAGCTGGTAGCGGCAGGCCCCGGACACTTCGTGTGCCTTTCGCTCTCATTCTTATTCTCATTTTGACGCTTGCGCGCTCATTACTCGAGTTCGGTCGTTCAGTCGACAAAATATTCTTGCTGCATCGAAATGAAATGATCGCACACATGCACCCCTGTATGAGAAATGAACACGCATACATACAAAGCCCAATTCAAGCGCAGGTCAACCTTCTTCAAAATGCGCGTCTCTGCGACTGAACGACCGAACTCGAGTAATGAGCGCGCAAGCGTCAAAATGAGAATAAGAATGAGAGCGAAAGGCACACGAAGTGTCCGGGGCCTGCCGCTACCAGCTGTGGGGCCTCCCGATTTGAAACTGTTGTGACCATTTTCGTTGTATGAAATGACCAGTCTATATGTTGTATGGTTAGTGCTCCTACCAACCTATTGAGCAGACAAGTACCAAAATGAAAATATTGATATGTAACCTGCAACAAAGTATGCAAGAGCTCATGAAATTTATGGAGACGACCATACAAAGTCTGATGAGAAATCAAGATATCTTTTTTCAGTTGCTTCAAAACACTCTAAGAAAATAATCAATGGCTTCCCAGAGTAAAGCAATGTGGAATGCTAACGGCGATCCACGGCACAAACTTGAGGTAGCTCAATTCATTACTGATAACGAAATCGCCGTCATGCCCATTTCTGAAACACACCTTACAAACAAATACAATTTTCAAATCCGTAGATACTTATTCTACGGTATAAGTCATCCTGACGGAAAAGCACATGGAGGTACCGGAATTTTAATCAGAAACCGTATCAGCATCACTTCCACAATGAGTTCGCAACTTCTATAAATCTACAAACGGATGGTCAAAATACAACTCTAGCTGCTGTATACTGTCCCCCCCGCTTCACAATAACCGAAGCACAGTTTATGGATTACTTCAACACACTATGCGAATACTATATAGCAGCAGGAGACTATAACGCCAAGCACACGCACTGGGGAACTCGCCTTGTGACTCCAAAAGGAAGGCAAGTTTACCACGTCATTATAAAGGTGGGCAATAGGCTGTACTGTGTTTCACCTACTTCACCCACATACTGGCCAACAGATCCCAGAGAACGGTCAGATTTGATAGTTTCGCCGTTACGAAAAATATCCCACGCATCCGAGCCATTTCATTGTCAGACCTATCATCGGACCTCTCCTGTGCTTCTTAGTCTACACCAGCGGCCAGAAACCAAAGACCACCCTTCTAAAATAACATTAAACAGAACGAACTGGCTCAAATTTAAAAAGTTCGTAAGCTCGCACATAGAGCTAAGCCCACGGCTGAACAAGGTAGAAGACATAAACAGATTCACTAACACATTCGAGTCTGTTTTGGTCTTAGCGGCTCGAGTATCAACACCCCAAAGAAGAAACTCAACGTACAACCAAAGATACATAAACGCACTAATCGAAAGGGTGGTCCAGGAAAAGCGCCGATCACGAAGAGAGTGTCAGTTACTTAGATCGCCATTCGCAAAGATAATGTTAAAAAAAGCCACACGACGGCTCACCGAGGAGGTGCTACAAGAAGAGGACAGATTTCAACGGCGCTATGTAGAGCAACTATCTCCAACCAGCTCAAAGTTCCCTCTGTGGAGGGCTTATTCCACACTAAGCACACCAAATTGAATTAAATTTAAGCCAAAACAAAAAGCACTAATTAAAAATAGCAGTGCCACAACTCTCAGAGAACCATCTAAACCAGCTGATGGGACAATTCAAGGAATTTCAATATTTTTACGGCACCCTTTTAAAATTGTCTGGCTTCATAAACCAGATAGAGTACCTGATACAACTTTACCCAACTCAATATGACAGGCAAACGCATTTAATTTACGGAGCAATCGGATGTGTGGTAATAAATGAAGCGCAGGAAACTGTTACGCGACCCGAGCAAATAATTGGCCTTCAATGAAAGCGGCTCTGACGATGTGTTACAAAGATCATCGGCCGTACAAGACCCTCATCAAACACATAGGAGAGACTGAGTACCCAGGATGCATAAGTAAGTTAATCTATGAAATAAAAAAAGGTCCCGAATTATAGTGGATAAGTTGGAATTAGAAAAAAATGTTTTGACAAAATTAATTATACCAGAATGTTAGAGAAAATCACAATTGAAACAATAGTAAAACCAAAACAGAAATAATAATAATAGGAATAGGGGATATCAAAATCAGAATAGTAATTATCGATATTATAACAACAACCAGAGATATTCTGGACCAAATTGAATTCCTATTTTTCAGCAACTTCTTAAAAATGGCCAAATCAAAATCAAAAGCAAAACAAGAGAGAACGCTATAGTCGGGTGCCCCGACTATCAGATACCCGTTACTCAGGTAATGGGAGTGCGAGGGAGATGGAGATATAAACTTTGATCACGCATAACTTTTTAACGAATGGTCCGATTTGAAAAATTTCTTCTACATTTCGATAGGTATTAATAAACACAATGAAACTGCATTTTTACTTTTCCGAAATATTTAAATTTGTAAAATCGCGATTGTGGGCGTTAAAGGGGGCGTGCCCCAATTTTGAAACAAACTTGCGCTGCGTAGGAACTTCTAAAATCTACATGCAAAATGCCAATCTTCTAGCTTTTATAGTTTCCGAGATCTCAGCGTTCATACGGACAGACAGACGGACAGACGGACAGACAGACAGACGGACAGACGGACATGGCTAGATCGACTCGGCTAGTGATCCTGATCAAGAATATATATACTTTATTTGGTCGGAAACGCTTCCTTCTAGCTGTTACATACTTTTGCACGAATACAATATACCCTTTTACTCTACGAGTAACGGGTATAAAAAAGCAAAATAAATATCATTATCAAAATCAAGAATCCCACAACCAATTTAGAAATTCACTAAATTAAGGTAGGGTCAAAATCCGCTTAATTATCAGGCATCAACATCCAACAACTATCCAAAGGCCACAGTGAAAAGAAAGACACCAAGTCAGTGTGGCTAAAGTAGAATGGATGTAAATTTTCATCGATGTAAATTTTCATCACCTAGGAGACCGAAAATCTAACACCTATATAAAAATCGCATTTCACAATAAAATGTATAAAGGTATAATTGACACAGGTTCTTCCATTTATATTATGAAACAGAATTTATCGAAAACAGCATTTTCTACAAAACATGGTCATTACGAGTATACTTTAATGCCATTTGGTCTTAGGAATGCACCTGCAACATTCCAAAGGTGCATGAATAACCTTTTGAAAGATTTAATCTACAAGGATTGTTTAGTTTATTTGGACGGCATTATAATTTTTTCCACTTCATTGGAAGAACACATTTAGCCTCTAAATAAAGTATTTGGATGATTAAGGGAAGCAAACTGAATACCCCAGTTAGGTAAATGTGAGTTCATGAAAAAAGAAACGGTCATATTATAATAACATATGATCCAAGTCCCTGTTTAGGAAGCTAACATGAAATTCGTATTCTGAACTTATCTGTGGCCTACGCAGAGGCCGCGTCTGTCTGAACCGGAGAGTAATCATTTGAGCACCGCACAGAAACTCTTGGTGCAGTGTGAGAAACATCTCAAGTGATTAATTTCGGTTAGGCTCAAGTGGCCTGCACTTACCAATTACAAGTGCTAACACCGCTCTCTTGTAGGGTTTAAAATTACAGATCGTAGTTTATGGCTCTAGATTGATGTACAAGTCTCATGACATGCACAGAGCTCATAAAGTATTATATTTTATTATACCCGTTACTCGTAGAGTAAAAGGGTATATTGTATTCGTGCAAAAGTATGTAACAGCTAGAAGGAAGCGTTTCCGACCCTATAAAGTATATATATTCTTGATCAGGGTCACTAGCCGAGTCGATATAGCCATGTCCGTCTGTCCGTCTGTCTGTCCGTCTGTCTGTCCGTCCGTATGAACGCTGAAATCTCGGAAACTATAAAAGCTAGAAGATTGGCATTTTGCAAGCAGATTCTAGGAGTTCCTACGCAGCGCAAGTTTGTTTCAAAATGGTGCCACGCCCCCTTTAACGCCCACAATCGCTTATATACGATTTTAAAAATTTCAATATTTCGGAAAAGTAAAAATGCAGTTTTATTGTGTTTATCAATACCTATCGAAATGTACAAGAAATTTTTCACATCGGACCATTCGTTAAAAAGTTATGCGTGATCAAAGTTTCTATCTCCATCTCCCTCGCACTCCCTTTACCTGAGTAACGGGTATCTGATAGTCGGGGCACCCGACTATAGCGTTCTCTCTTGTTTTTAGTAGAGTTCGTCTGAGCATTCTGGCAAGGGCCGGCAAGATATTTATATTTATTTTCAATAACACATTGAAATACAAAACTAGTGGACTGTATTTATTCGATTTATTTTTTTTTGCCTAATAAATTTGACACCTTCCAATTTTTTGCTATTATTGTGATTTAACATTTTTGTGAGTTTATTTATTTTTTAACATAAAACATTTTTTTATCATTGATTTATTGTATCTACAAATTTAAATATTAAGCATTCCGCTGGGTAATGCCATGGCTTGTAACTGCCTTCGTATTTTTATTTTTCTTATAAAATATACAGTTATTATTACAATTGCTAAAATTAGGAATGCATTTCCAGTAAAATGATGAAAGTCTAATTCCCTCAATCTTAGCTTGTAAGTTTTTAAATATTGTATCTGCTTTGATACACGATTGATTTCGTTCGATTTGCCTTGCCTTATTTGTATTGAGGGATTTAATCTCACAACTATTGTCGTTAGCACTACTCCAAGGCCAATTTCCCTCACAAACTCTTTTATTCGAGTGGCACTTTTGATTCTGCCATAAGGTGATATGCATTGATCTCGAAATTATAAATTAAGTACTGAGAACCTACATGAACTGTGATCATGCGGTCGTCCAATTTAACAGGAACTGGGATAATCTTATAAAGCACTGAAGCATGTCTACCAAACAAAGATATTTTGGCATTAATTTTTTTTCCACAAATAAACCTCTAGCCATCAATATCGTGAAAACCTTTTTTATTTCTGTGCATGTTCTTTTCCCTGGCAGGATTAAATTTTCAGACAAACCATCTTTTATTTTGGAAATCTTACTTTTTAGCTGACTATGTCTTAATATGTTTGTATTAAGTCGGCCATGATTTATGTCTATTAATAGGTTTATGAGTTTTCTCGCATTCATCTATAATGTTACTTAGCTGTTTGGTTATCATAAAAAAGTTGATAGACTCCTTTTACACATAATAAGATTCTTGCAATACTGCCGTTATATTCTTGATTCTTTCGTTAATATCTTTAAAATTTGTGTTAACTTCTCCAATATAAGACAAAGCAAATGTTCCCTGCTCTCCTATCTGAATTCTTTTTTGAGCATCCAATATTTTATCATCAGTTCGAGCAGTACAATCATTAAAATGTTCGTCGTGAAATCGCCTAAGGAAGTTTGTCTCCTACCTAACTCGTTAAGGCTATGCTGATTGCTTAATGTGATTTTCATATAATCTTTCCATTTGTATCCTGTCGTCCTCATTCATTATTCCAAATAAAATGTGATAAAGCGATCCCATAAAACCAAAGCTGATATTTCTCTGGCTAAAAAAAATTCCGTCAATTTTACTAAAACAATAAGACTATTCAAATATCAGTAATGGGTAAAGACAGCGCATTAGAATAACAATTTATCGAATTAAAAACACAAAACCATTAGACGAAATAGTTGTGATCAACATATGACTTCCTTATTAAAAGACCTGGTAATTTTAATTTTCCAATAAAAAATCATAGAAACATGGTAAGTTACGAAATAATTGTCTCAGCCTGCTTTAAAATAATGAGAAATTATATATATGTAAGATTTTATATTGTTATGGTTTATTAATATTAAATCGCGTTGCACAGGTAGTAGCAAGAACAATAGGGTTGTTTAAACATTCGATCTCTGCTGCTGCTGATGATTTTCGGATTCGGTGTCTGACTGGGTTCTCGCTGCTTCTCTTCGTTCTATGAGCTTCTACTCAACCTCTTCTCTGCTTTCTTTGGTCTGCTGATTATCTGCTGTTGATTTACATTTCCTATCCATTGTAACTCCCGATACCACTACAATAGGCCGGCTTGATTGCTCCCTGTTACATATATAGGGTGGCCCACAAAAGATTTGCGTTTTAAAATTGCTATAAAAAAACAACGAGTATATATTTTTCAAATTTTTTTTTTTTATTGTATAGCCTCAACATTGCAGTTTATGTATGAAACACCACTTCGTTCATATGGATGCCTTTGCTGGCTTCACAGTAGCCCATTCGGTCTACCCAATTCGTTCGTGTTTTCTGATGAGGCCCATTTCCACCTCGGTGGTTATGTTAATAAGCAAAACTGTCGCATTTGGGGTTCAGAAACTCCACACGTCGTCTTGGAGAAGCCAATGCATCCACACAGCCAACGTCACAATCGATCTTTTACGCGGTACGTTCGAAAATCGCATAATCAGCCGAAACGGCGATGTCAACTGGCGATGTCAAGGACAAGTGTTACGCCGACCACCCAGAGACGTTTGTCGACCTAAAGCACGAGGTTGAAGTCACCATCAAAATTGGAGCCACCCTGTATATAAGCACTAACTGTTAGACAATTATGAGATAGTCGACAAAGATAGTGCAAATAGAAAAAAATCATTACCAAGCTAAATCAAAATTTTCCGCAACAATTTCAAAATGTTTATACAAATCTTGGATCAGAATAACATATAGCAACACATTCGGTCTTGAAAACGTATTTCAACAAATAATTTCTATAAGCAGAAATAAAGAAGTTATCCGATGTGTATACTAAAACAAGAAAGGAAAGCTAACTTCGGGCGGAGCCGAAGTTAATATACCCTTGCAGAATACTCTGTAAATTATATTCTCCAAAATTATTCATATGATGCATTCTTAATACTCATAAAAAATCCCAACTTCCTGACTTTAAAACACCAAAAATATGGCATTTCCAATCGTTCAGTTATATGGCAGCTATAGGATATAGTCGGCCCGATATGAAATTTGGTAGGTCGGATTAATTGGTCAAATATAAAACCCATAGTAAATCCCAGCTTCCTAACTTTACAAACGCCAAAGTTATGGCATTTCCGATCAATCAGTTATATGGCAGCTATAGGATATAGTCGGCCGATCCCGGCCGTTCCGACATATATACTGCGTGCAAAGGAAAGAAGGGTGTGTGCAAAGTTTTTTTTTTTTTTTTTTTTTTAATCATAATTCGGACGTTGATGCACTATGATCAGCGCAAACAAGTGGCCCTTACGACACCAAGCAGTGCTTGTTACGCGCGGAGCCTAATAGGCGTAAAAACGAGATCGCGAGAAGTTAAAAAGCACAATGTAGAAGCAGACAGACTAAGATTAGAACGAGACTAATACTAATACTAATTTTGTGCTAAGTAAGATAAAATTAATGCTTTTAGGCTTGGCAAAGAGTCGGTAGTAGAAATGATATGGAATAGTCTATTATCGTCGTTACACAGTACTCTAAACGGTTCATGCATATCAAAGTTAGATCTACAAATATTTAATGTAAGAGGAACAGTTCCTGGTAATTCTATTAGGCACGGAGAAGCTTATGCGACCCAGTAACTCGGGACTCTCCACATCCCCGTGAATAAGTTTATAGATAAAAGTTGTGCCAAGCATCGTCCTACGGTTTACTAAGGATGGTAGATTAATTAGGAGAAGTCTACTAGAGTAGGATGGTAAAATAAGGCTTGCATTCCAGCTAAGGCCCCGAAGAGCAAATAATAAAAAGTTCTTTTGCACAGACTGTATCCGGTCTAGATGTACACCATACTGAGGACTCCAAACTGCTGAACAGTACTCCAGGATTGGACGGACTAGTGAAATGAACAGAGTCTTTGTAACATAGGGATCATCGATTCGATATCTTTAAAACTGAGAGACTAGTTCGCGTAGAATATCAACTCAGGAGGTGATCCTGATCAAGAATATATATACTTTATATGGTCGGAGATGTTTCCTTCACTGCGTTGCACACTTTTGACCAAAATTATAATACCCTCTGCAAGGGTATAATGAAGAAGCCTTCATAGATATGAAGTAAAAATAGCTTTAAAAAAAAGTTTTCAGACCCATAAGCTGGACACACTTTTTCTTATGCAATTTTTCGCTGAATCCAAATCCAGTTCCAAAATTGTGTGTGCAAAGTTTTGGCATATTTCAACAAGCTATATATTCGATAATACATTTTTTTGAAAATTAGCACCAATTTTACCTCAAAATGCACATCCTAACCTTTAAAATTCTTTTTTAGTTTTTTAAATACGATTATTCGATCCTGAGATATTGAACCCCTTAACGCCCAAACCTCTGTGGCCTACGCAGAGGCCGCGTCTGTCTGAACCGGAGAGTAATCATTTGAGCACCGCACAGAAACCCTTGGTGCAGTGTGAGAAACATCTCAAGTGATTATTTTCGGTTAGGCTCAAGTGGCCTGCACTTACCAATTACAAGTGCTAACACCGCTCTCTTGTAGGGTTTAAAATTACAGATCGTAGTTTATGGCTCTAGATTGATGTACAAGTCTCATGACATGCACAGAGCTCATAAAGTATTATATTTTATTTTTAGTAGAGTTCGTCTGAGCATTCTGGCAAGGGCCGGCAAGATATTTATATTTATTTTCAATAACACATTGAAATACAAAACTAGTGGACTGTATTTATTCGATTTATTTTATTTTGCCTAATAAATTTGACACCTTCCAATTTTTTGCTATTATTGTGATTTAACATTTTTGTGAGTTTATTTATTTTTTAACATAAAACATTTTTTTATCATTGATTTATTGTATCTACAAATTTAAATATTAAGCATTCCGCTGGGTAATGCCATGGCTTGTAACTGCCTTCGTATTTTTATTTTTCTTATAAAATATACAGTTATTATTACAATTGCTAAAATTAGGAATGCATTTCCAGTAAAATGATGAAAGTCTAATTCCCTCAATCTTAGCTTGTAAGTTTTTAAATATTGTATCTGCTTTGATACACGATTGATTTCGTTCGATTTGCCTTGCCTTATTTGTATTGAGGGATTTAATCTCACAACTATTGTCGTTAGCACTACTCCAAGGCCAATTTCCCTCACAAACTCTTTTATTCGAGTGCCACTTTTGATTCTGCCATAAGGTGATATGCATTGATCTCGAAATTATAAATTAAGTACTGAGAACCTACATGAACTGTGATCATGCGGTCGTCCAATTTAACAGGAACTGGGATAATCTTATAAAGCACTGAAGCATGTCTACCAAACAAAGATATTTTGGCATTAATTTTTTTTCCACAAATAAACCTCTAGCCATCAATATCGTGAAAACCTTTTTATTTCTGTGCATGTTCTTTTCCCTGGCAGGATTAAATTTTCAGACAAACCATCTTTTATTTTGGAAATCTAACTTTTTAGCTGACTATATCTTAATATGTTTGTATTAAGTCGGCCATGATTTTTGTCTATTAATAGGTTTATGAGTTTTCTCGCATTCATCTATAATGTTACTTAGCTGTTTGGTTATCATAAAAAAGTTGATAGACTCCTTTTACACATAATAAGATTCTTGCAATACTGCCGTTATATTCTTGATTCTTTCGTTAATATCTTTAAAATTTGTGTTAACTTCTCCAATATAAGACAAAGCAAATGTTCCCTGCTCTCCTATCTGAATTCTTTTTTGAGCATCCAATATTTTATCATCAGTTCGAGCAGTACAATCATTAAAATGTTCGTCGTGAAATCGCCTAAGGAAGTTTGTCTCCTACCTAACTCGTTAAGGCTATGCTGATTGCTTAATGTGATTTTCATATAATCTTTCCATTTGTATCCTGTCGTCCTCATTCATTATTCCAAATAAAATGTGATAAAGCGATCCCATAAAACCAAAGCTGATATTTCTCTGGCTAAAAAAAATTCCGTCAATTTTACTAAAACAATAAGACTATTCAAATATCAGTAATGGGTAAAGACAGCGCATTAGAATAACAATTTATCGAATTAAAAACACAAAACCATTAGACGAAATAGTTGTGATCAACATATGACTTCCTTATTAAAAGACCTGGTAATTTTAATTTTCCAATAAAAAATCATAGAAACATGGTAAGTTACGAAATAATTGTCTCAGCCTGCTTTAAAATAATGAGAAATTATATATATGTAAGATTTTATATTGTTATGGTTTATTAATATTAAATCGCGGTGCACAGGTAGTAGCAAGAACAATAGGGTTGTTTAAACATTCGATCTCTGCTGCTGCTGATGATTTTCGGATTCGGTGTCTGACTGGGTTCTCGCTGCTTCTCTTCGTTCTATGAGCTTCTACTCAACCTCTTCTCTGCTTTCTTTGGTCTGCTGATTATCTGCTGTTGATTTACATTTCCTATCCATTGTAACTCCCGATACCACTACAATAGGCCGGCTTGATTGCTCCCTGTTACATATATAGGGTGGCCCACAAAAGATTTGCGTTTTAAAATTGCTATAAAAAAACAACGAGTATATATTTTTCAAAATTTTTTATTTTTATTGTATATCCTCAACATTGCAGTTTATGTATGAAACACCACTTCGTTCATATGGATGCCTTTGCTGGCTTCACAGTAGCCCATTCGGTCTACCCAATTTGTTCGTGTTTTCTGATGAGGCCCATTTCCACCTCGGTGGTTATGTTAATAAGCAAAACTGTCGCATTTGGGGTTCAGAAACTCCACACGTCGTCTTGGAGAAGCCAATGCATCCACACAGCCAACGTCACAATCGATCTTTTACGCGGTACGTTCGAAAATCGCATAATCAGCCGAAACGGCGATGTCAACTGGCGATGTCAAGGACAAGTGTTACGCCGACCACCCAGAGACGTTTGTCGACCTAAAGCACGAGGTTGAAGTCACCATCAAAATTGGAGCCACCCTGTATATATAAGCACTAACTGTTAGACAATTATGAGATAGTCGACAAAGATAGTGCAAATAGAAAAAAATCATTACCAAGCTAAATCAAAATTTTCCGCAACAATTTCAAAATGTTTATACAAATCTTGGATCAGAATAACATATAGCAACACATTCGGTCTTGAAAACGTATTTCAACAAATAATTTCTATAAGCAGAAATAAAGAAGTTATCCGATGTGTATACTAAAACAAGAAAGGAAAGCTAACTTCGGGCGGAGCCGAAGTTAATATACCCTTGCAGAATACTCTGTAAATTATATTCTCCAAAATTATTCATATGATGCATTCTTAATACTCATAAAAAATCCCAACTTCCTGACTTTAAAAACACCAAAAATATGGCATTTCCAATCGTTCAGTTATATGGCAGCTATAGGATATAGTCGGCCGATCCATATGAAATTTGGTAGGTCGGATTAATTGGCCAAATATAAAACCCATAGTAAATCCCAGCTTCCTAACTTTACAAACACCAAAGTTATGGCATTTCCGATCAATCAGTTATATGGCAGCTATAGGATATAGTCGGCCGATCCCGGCCGTTCCGACATATATACTGCGTGCAAAGGAAAGAAGGGTGTGTGCAAAGTTTTTTTTTTTTTTTTTTTTTAATCATAATTCGGACGTTGATGCACTATGATCAGCGCAAACAAGTGGCCCTTACGACACCAAGCAGTGCTTGTTACGCGCGGAGCCTAATAGGCGTAAAAACGAGATCGCGAGAAGTTAAAAAGCACAATGTAGAAGCAGACAGACTAAGATTAGAACGAGACTAATACTAATACTAATTTTGTGCTAAGTAAGATAAAATTAATGCTTTTAGGCTTGGCAAAGAGTCGGTAGTAGAAATGATATGATATATGATATGATATATGATATAATAGTCTATTATCGTCGTTACACAGTACTCTAAACGGTTCATGCATATCAAAGTTAGATCTACAAATATTTAATGTAAGAGGAACAGTTCCTGGTAATTCTATTAGGCACGGAGAAGCTTATGCGACCCAGTAACTCGGGACTCTCCACATCCCCGTGAATAAGTTTATAGATAAAAGTTGTGCCAAGCATCGTCCTACGGTTTACTAAGGATGGTAGATTAATTAGGAGAAGTCTACTAGAGTAGGATGGTAAAATAAGGCTTGCATTCCAGCTAAGGCCCCGAAGAGCAAATAATAAAAAGTTCTTTTGCACAGACTGTATCCGGTCTAGATGTACACCATACTGAGGACTCCAAACTGCTGAACAGTACTCCAGGATTGGACGGACTAGTGAAATGAACAGAGTCTTTGTAACATAGGGATCATCGATTCGATATCTTTAAAACTGAGAGACTAGTTCGCGTAGAATATCAACTCAGGAGGTGATCCTGATCAAGAATATATATACTTTATATGGTCGGAGATGTCTCCTTCACTGCGTTGCACACTTTTGACCAAAATTATAATACCCTCTGCAAGGGTATAATGAAGAAGCCTTCATAGATATGAAGTAAAAATAGCTTTAAAAAAAAGTTTTCAGACCCATAAGCTGGACACACTTTTTCTTATGCAATTTTTCGCTGAATCCAAATCCAGTTCCAAAATTGTGTGTGCAAAGTTTTGGCATATTTCAACAAGCTATATATTCGATAATACATTTTTTTGAAAATTAGCACCAATTTTACCTCAAAATGCACATCCTAACCTTTAAAATTCTTTTTTAGTTTTTTAAATACGATTATTCGATCCTGAGATATTGAACCCCTTAACGCCCAAACCTCTGTGGCCTACGCAGAGGCCGCGTCTGTCTGAACCGGAGAGTAATCATTTGAGCACCGCACAGAAACCCTTGGTGCAGTGTGAGAAACATCTCAAGTGATTATTTTCGGTTAGGCTCAAGTGGCCTGCACTTACCAATTACAAGTGCTAACACCGCTCTCTTGTAGGGTTTAAAATTACAGATCGTAGTTTATGGCTCTAGATTGATGTACAAGTCTCATGACATGCACAGAGCTCATAAAGTATTATATTTTATTTTTAGTAGAGTTCGTCTGAGCATTCTGGCAAGGGCCGGCAAGATATTTATATTTATTTTCAATAACACATTGAAATACAAAACTAGTGGACTGTATTTATTCGATTTATTTTATTTTGCCTAATAAATTTGACACCTTCCAATTTTTTGCTATTATTGTGATTTAACATTTTTGTGAGTTTATTTATTTTTAACATAAAACATTTTTTTATCATTGATTTATTGTATCTACAAATTTAAATATTAAGCATTCCGCTGGGTAATGCCATGGCTTGTAACTGCCTTCGTATTTTTATTTTTCTTATAAAATATACAGTTATTATTACAATTGCTAAAATTAGGAATGCATTTCCAGTAAAATGATGAAAGTCTAATTCCCTCAATCTTAGCTTGTAAGTTTTTAAATATTGTATCTGCTTTGATACACGATTGATTTCGTTCGATTTGCCTTGCCTTATTTGTATTGAGGGATTTAATCTCACAACTATTGTCGTTAGCACTACTCCAAGGCCAATTTCCCTCACAAACTCTTTTATTCGAGTGCCACTTTTGATTCTGCCATAAGGTGATATGCATTGATCTCGAAATTATAAATTAAGTACTGAGAACCTACATGAACTGTGATCATGCGGTCGTCCAATTTAACAGGAACTGGGATAATCTTATAAAGCACTGAAGCATGTCTACCAAACAAAGATATTTTGGCATTAATTTTTTTTCCACAAATAAACCTCTAGCCATCAATATCGTGAAAACCTTTTTTATTTCTGTGCATGTTCTTTTCCCTGGCAGGATTAAATTTTCAGACAAACCATCTTTTATTTTGGAAATCTTACTTTTTAGCTGACTATGTCTTAATATGTTTGTATTAAGTCGGCCATGATTTTTGTCTATTAATAGGTTTATGAGTTTTCTCGCATTCATCTATAATGTTACTTAGCTGTTTGGTTATCATAAAAAAGTTGATAGACTCCTTTTACACATAATAAGATTCTTGCAATACTGCCGTTATATTCTTGATTCTTTCGTTAATATCTATAAAATTTGTGTTAACATCTCCAATATAAGACAAAGCAAATGTTCCCTGCTCTCCTATCTGAATTCTTTTTGAGCATCCAATATTTTATCATCAGTTCGAGCAGTACAATCATTAAAATGTTCGTCGTGAAATCGCCTAAGGAAGTTTGTCTCCTACCTAACTCGTTAAGGCTATGCTGATTGCTTAATGTGATTTTCATATAATCTTTCCATTTGTATCCTGTCGTCCTCATTCATTATTCCAAATAAAATGTGATAAAGCGATCCCATAAAACCAAAGCTGATATTTCTCTGGCTAAAAAAAATTCCGTCAATTTTACTAAAACAATAAGACTATTCAAATATCAGTAATGGGTAAAGACAGCGCATTAGAATAACAATTTATCGAATTAAAAACACAAAACCATTAGACGAAATAGTTGTGATCAACATATGACTTCCTTATTAAAAGACCTGGTAATTTTAATTTTCCAATAAAAAATCATAGAAACATGGTAAGTTACGAAATAATTGTCTCAGCCTGCTTTAAAATAATGAGAAATTATATATATGTAAGACTTTATATTGTTATGGTTTATTAATATTAAATCGCGGTGCACAGGTAGTAGCAAGAACAATAGGGTTGTTTAAACATTCGATCTCTGCTGCTGCTGATGATTTTCGGATTCGGTGTCTGACTGGGTTCTCGCTGCTTCTCTTCGTTCTATGAGCTTCTACTCAACCTCTTCTCTGCTTTCTTTGGTCTGCTGATTATCTGCTGTTGATTTACATTTCCTATCCATTGTAACTCCCGATACCACTACAATAGGCCGGCTTGATTGCTCCCTGTTACATATATAGGGTGGCCCACAAAAGATTTGCGTTTTAAAATTGCTATAAAAAAACAACGAGTATATATTTTTCAAAATTTTTTTTTTTATTGTATAGCCTCAACATTGCAGTTTATGTATGAAACACCACTTCGTTCATATGGATGCCTTTGCTGGCTTCACAGTAGCCCATTCGGTCTACCCAATTTGTTCGTGTTTTCTGATGAGGCCCATTTCCACCTCGGTGGTTATGTTAATAAGCAAAACTGTCGCATTTGGGGTTCAGAAACTCCACACGTCGTCTTGGAGAAGCTAATGCATCCACACAGCCAACGTCACAATCGATCTTTTACGCGGTACGTTCGAAAATCGCATAATCAGCCGAAACGGCGATGTCAACTGGCGATGTCAAGGACAAGTGTTACGCCGACCACCCAGAGACGTTTGTCGACCTAAAGCACGAGGTTGAAGTCACCATCAAAATTGGAGCCACCCTGTATATATAAGCACTAACTGTTAGACAATTATGAGATAGTCGACAAAGATAGTGCAAATAGAAAAAAATCATTACCAAGCTAAATCAAAATTTTCCGCAACAATTTCAAAATGTTTATACAAATCTTGGATCAGAATAACATATAGCAACACATTCGGTCTTGAAAACGTATTTCAACAAATAATTTCTATAAGCAGAAATAAAGAAGTTATCCAAAGTGTATACTAAAACAAGAAAGGAAAGCTAACTTCGGGCGGAGCCGAAGTTAATATACCCTTGCAGAATACTCTGTAAATTATATTCTCCAAAATTATTCATATGATGCATTCTTAATACTCATAAAAAATCCCAACTTCCTGACTTTAAAAACACCAAAAATATGGCATTTCCAATCGTTCAGTTATATGGCAGCTATAGGATATAGTCGGCCGATCCATATGAAATTTGGTAGGTCGGATTAATTGGCCAAATATAAAACCCATAGTAAATCCCAGCTTCCTAACTTTACAAACACCAAAGTTATGGCATTTCCGATCAATCAGTTATATGGCAGCTATAGGATATAGTCGGCCGATCCCGGCCGTTCCGACATATATACTGCGTGCAAAGGAAAGAAGGGTGTGTGCAAAGTTTTTTTTTTTTTTTTTTTTAATCATAATTCGGACGTTGATGCACTATGATCAGCGCAAACAAGTGGCCCTTACGACACCAAGCAGTGCTTGTTACGCGCGGAGCCTAATAGGCGTAAAAACGAGATCGCGAGAAGTTAAAAACACAATGTAGAAGCAGACAGACTAAGATTAGAACGAGACTAATACTAATACTAATTTTGTGCTAAGTAAGATAAAATTAATGCTTTTAGGCTTGGCAAAGAGTCGGTAGTAGAAATGATATGGAATAGTCTATTATCGTCGTTACACAGTACTCTAAACGGTTCATGCATATCAAAGTTAGATCTACAAATATTTAATGTAAGAGGAACAGTTCCTGGTAATTCTATTAGGCACGGAGAAGCTTATGCGACCCAGTAACTCGGGACTCTCCACATCCCCGTGAATAAGTTTATAGATAAAAGTTGTGCCAAGCATCGTCCTACGGTTTACTAAGGATGGTAGATTAATTAGGAGAAGTCTACTAGAGTAGGATGGTAAATAAGGCTTGCATTCCAGCTAAGGCCCCGAAGAGCAAATAATAAAAAGTTCTTTTGCACAGACTGTATCCGGTCTAGATGTACACCATACTGAGGACTCCAAACTGCTGAACAGTACTCCAGGATTGGACGGACTAGTGAAATGAACAGAGTCTTTGTAACATAGGGATCATCGATTCGATATCTTTAAAACTGAGAGACTAGTTCGCGTAGAATATCAATTTAGGAGGTGATCCTGATCAAGAATATATATACTTTATATGGTCGGAGATGTCTCCTTCACTGCGTTGCACACTTTTGACCAAAATTATAATACCCTCTGCAAGGGTATAATGAAGAAGCCTTCATAGATATGAAGTAAAAATAGCTTTAAAAAAAAGTTTTCAGACCCATAAGCTGGACACACTTTTTCTTATGCAATTTTTCGCTGAATCCAAATCCAGTTCCAAAATTGTGTGTGCAAAGTTTTGGCATATTTCAACAAGCTATATATTCGATAATACATTTTTTTGAAAATTAGCACCAATTTTACCTCAAAATGCACATCCTAACCTTTAAAATTCTTTTTAGTTTTTTAAATACGATTATTCGATCCTGAGATATTGAACCCCTTAACGCCCAAACCAAAATAAGAAAAGTTATTTACAGAAACTTTACAGTTTCTTTATTATCAAATATATATCTTGTCGAAATATGCCAAAAACGTCCATTTTCACACTTTTACTGTGGGTGCTGGAGCAATTTTGGCACCGGATTTGGATTCAGCGCAAAAAATTGCAGAAAAAGTGGGTCCAGTTTTTGGGTCCGGGATTTTCTAAATTTTTGTTGGCCTGTGTAATTAATTAATTACCGCAAATGAACAAAAAATTTTTTCAGATACATTTTCATTATCAGGATTCGACGATATACTCGATCAATTATGCAGAGCAAATTATATTTCTTGTTTAGATCTCATGTTGGGTTTTCAACATAATTAATTAAAGGAATCATCGGGATATAATACTTCATTTTCTTCAAGAGCTCGTTTATTTCCGCGCATTAAAATTGCTTTTAAGGTCTTGGATTTGCCGAAACCTTAACTTAATCCTGCGAAATGTTTATTATTCGTATACGAAGTGAATTTCTTAGGTCATATGTACTGATCAGGGTAGCCTAGTAGATGACAACAAATATGTTCAATAAGAAATACCTAGTTCCTACGGACTCTAATAGCGCTAGAAGATTTATTTAATTTGGCAATTATTTATTAATTTTTTATTATTAAATAATGAGTACTAGATTACTTCGATATCCAGATTTTTGTTAAGAATTTTTGCAAAGCCACAGATGAAAGTAAGCAACTCTGAGTAGCTCAAGCATCCAGATCATATACTAAAGGAGAATCTAATAAAACCACGACTTAGAAATAACTAATAGCAGTACATTGGACAATTAACCATTTTAGACCTTACATTTATGGGCAGTCTCGATCATGCTTTCGTAGAGTGCAGACGCGTTTCTCTATCGCTGCGAATTTCATTGTGAAGAGTCTATGGACAAGTCCATCTCCGTGGCAAAATTCATTTCTTTTGTGAATCCGACTTCTAAAGTTACGGTGTCAGTGCCCCCTACGCTCAGTAAGTTGTGCTTCTCGTGAGAACAAGTGGAACAGAAAGCCAAAGCAAGTGCAAAACTCCGTTAGTTTGTCCAAATACGAATTCGAATTTTATTTTGATCTTAATAACTTTCTACCAATAAACGAAAAAAAAAATGTTGAATTTTATTCTCCTCTTGGAGGGTTTGAGCTGGGGTTCCGCCCAACTGCGGGGCCTACGCCTTGCCCACTAGGCTACGATCACACTTTTCGGAATCCAGGCAAAGGGCCTCAATATTCAAGAAGTCGGTAAAGCAGTGCAAAGCAGTGAATAATACCAATAATGTCTGGTCTATCGGACTCCGAAAATGACTTAAACATCAGTAAGATTGTGGCGCGAAATCAACAAAAAGCGAAAGAGGTACTAAGGCAAGCTAGAATCCATATACTTTCCCCTCGTACAACATTACACCATCGTCAGACAATGAGCCGTAACCGGAACTAGCAGCCATAAATGGCGACGATGAGGACTGGTGGACCCCAAGATCGGCTAACAACAAGCGCCGTCTTGACTTAAGATCATCGAATTCAGCATCACCAATCACCAAAATTCTGAGAAATTCTAATTCCCCAAAAACGAATGTTTCGGCCAACCGATTCTCAGAACTGTCGGACATGGACTCAGACATGGGACACGTCCAAGTTCCTCATACGGTCAGCCCCAATGATTCAGAAAAAGCCAGTACTTCCACCGGCTTAAGACAGGTCAGCAGCAACATCAGCAACGGCAACAGCTCTTCCAACAACCCTAGCAACAATACCAGAAACAACAACAAGAATCTATGTCGTCCATCTGGCAGCCAGGAACAAATTCCCTCCCACAAACCACCCCCAATTGTGGTTGATCATTGTGAGAACCTGAACGGACTTATTAGATCCACAGACAAGATCGTTGACCCGTGCAAATACTCCCTCAAATGCCACCCCAACAACTCTTTTTCCATTATAGCTGCAGATTCAGATGCATACAGAGCTATAAACAAAATCCCTTACCCTTAAAAAAGTGCCATACCATTCCTGGCAGTTGAAAGAAGATAGATCCTATCGTGTAGTCACCCGTGGTGTCCATCATTCTGTCCCGGATGATAATATTAAGGAAAGTATTATCTCGGCTGGACACACGGTTCGTTTTGTCAATAGACCTAGAAGCCGCTTTGACAAAACCAAGTTCGTCAAGTTCTAGAACCGGCGGCAAATAACAAGACATCCATGACTTTGTCGGCAAAGGGTTCAAGTTGAACTCCCCTACAAAAAGGATGATGTCGTTCAATGTCACTGGTGCCAAGCATTTGGACACACAAAAAATCATTGCCAAAAACTTTTCAACTGCGTCAGATGTAGCCTGCAACACGGTGTGGAGGCCTGCTTAAAAGATATTTACCCAGTCAAATGCGTTAACTGTGGCGGAAACTATAGCTATAAAGGCTGTGTCGTATATCAGCAGATTGCTAATCGACGGAAAAATGTCACATCCCATCGCACCTTTCCCAAACAGCTAACTCCTAAAAATGGTCGGTCAAACTCTGCTAATCCAATCTATGCTAACGCTGTCCGTGGTCAAGTAAGCAGTTCCCAGCTCCAACAAGTTCCTATGACTCTTCCACAGAGTCAACAGTTTCCCCCCACTGAGCAGCAACAACAGGATCCAGAGTCAGCATCAAAAGCACAGCCTCGTCAGCAGCAGCAGCCATCACAACAACAACTGGCGCCTCAACAACAACAATAGCCAGATCACCAGCAGCAGTCTCTCCGTCAACAACACCGACGCAACCCGCAGCAATTGATCAACGACCATCAATGGCAACGTCAAGAGCAAATGTTCCTGCAATCCAACGAAAGAATGTCGGTCCTTGTTGCTCAGATCGACAAATTATTCCAAATGTTGGTGTCGATGATGGGACTTGTCAACAAAGACAAAATACTCTAGGAACAGCTCAATCATTAGCTGGATCCCAGTTAATTTAACACAACCATGAGTCAAATCGGCCTTAACATTGGTGTGTGGAACGCCGACGGACTTGCCAACAAAGGCCTTGAGCTGGAGCTCTTTGTGCATAGTCATAATATTGATATTATGCTGGTTAGTGAAACACACTTTTGCTCAAGGTCATACTTCAAATTGCACGGGTATGATATTTATCAAGCAACTCATCCTGCCGATAGAAAACGCAGTGGCTCTGCAATTATAATAAAATCCTGTCTACAATGTTACCAGTTCTATGGTCTACAAAGTCAAAATGTTCAATGTGTCTCAGTCAAAGTCAAAACCGACCTTGGCGAGACAGCTATTGCGTCTATATATTGTCCACCAAACTTTCAATGTTCTGCGATCTGGGATCAAATTTCATAATCGCAGGGGACTGGAATGCTCACCACCGTTTGTGGGGTCTCGAAACTCAACCACCTGCGGAAGAGCTCCCGTAGACCTTGTTCAAAGATCCAATGTCCAGGTCCTTGCAACCGGAGGGCCTACGCATTATCCATATAGCCGAAAAAAACCCACAAACAGCCATTGACTTTGCTATATACGGCGGAATACGGTCTGAGTGTCTTTCCATTACAGAAAGTCTTGAGCTTAGCTCTGATCACATCCCAATGATCATCAAATTCAGAGTCGCTGCGCAAAAAATTTGCTCCAGGCCTCGCATCTTTCCTCGAAATGTGAGCCTTCCTCGCTTTCAAGCAGCAGTCAACCGGCTTGTTAACCTCAATATGGTGTTAAGCTCTGCTGAGGACATCAACGACGTAGTGGAGATGTTTGTCCGGAATATTCATATCGCTGCCGCGTCCTAAACCTGTGGACAAGTCCCAAACACTTCCAACCTGAAAACACTCTTTTAAAACCTGAGGTAATGGAACTGGTAAGGTTGAAAAGATCCATACGTCGCAGATATATGAGATCTCAAGATCCAGTCGACAAAAGTTCATATCGTCGTGCCGAAGATGATCTTAAAAAACTTCTGTACCAAAACAAGCGCGAATATTTTTATGAAATGCTCCTCAACGCGGATCCCACCAAATCGTACGGCTTCAACCTTTGGAAATGTACACGAATATGAAACGACAGCTCCTTCGAAAGATCCCCAGAAAAAAGGCTGACGACACATGGTGCAGATCTGACTCAGAGATTTCTCTTGCTTTTGCGGACGAACTAGGGAAACGCTTTCAGAACGCTTTTGACCTCGCGAGTCCCGAGGATGTTGAAGAAACACTGGCCTTTCTTAATGCTCCTTTGCCGGATGCACTACCGTTCCAACATGTTAGCCCAGAAGAAGTCTGCCTTCATATTCGAAAGTTACATCCAGTAAGGCGGATTCGATGGCATGATAGCAGAATTGCCAAGGCTTTGCCTAAAAAGGGAATCCTGTTCCTTTCTCTATAATTCAATGCTACGTATCCTCCACTTTCCACCCCAATGGAAGTGTGCTGTGATAACGGCGATACCAAAGCCAGGAAAACCGGAGAACCTTGTCGAGTCATACCGACCGATAAGCTTACTGCCCACCTTTTTTTTAAATATTCGAGAGGATATTCTTAGTAGAATTATGGGCGTAAGAAGTGTGCAGGACGCCATTCCCGACCACCAGTTTAGTCAGTTCAACACATCTTAAATGCTTTGAAAATAAGCAATACAGTTCTGCTATTTTCCTTGACGTCAAGGAAGCCTTTGACCGCGTTTGGCATGCTGGATTACTCAATAACTTGAAGTCCCTGCTCCCGACCGGCTTATTCCTCTTATTAAAATCATACTTGCTTGATCGAAGTTTTATGTTCGAGGTAAGAGGGGAAAAGTCAAGCATTAGAACTGATCGAGCTGGCGTTCCACAGGGAAGCGTCCTGGGTCCCATTATGTACACTCTGTACACTTCGGATCTGCCATGTCCTACACAACCGGGCACACTTCTGGCCACCTACGCTGACGACACTGCCTTTCTTGTGAACTCCTCCTGCCGAGTCGAGGCATCAAGGCAAGTGGACAAACAGGTGGAATATTGCTATTAATGGAAGAAAGTCGCAACATTGCAATTTTACTCTTAGAGGAAAGGTGCTTCCTAGAGTTGAACTCTACCATATCACCATCCCGCAATCACCCCAGGCGCAGTACTTGGGTCTGATCCTGGACAAGCGGCTCACCTGGAAAGGGCACATCCAAAAAATTGCAGCCACCTGTCGCACTAAACTCAGGAAGCTGAATTGGATGCTTAAGCCTACGAGCAAGCTCAGCCTTGGCAACAAAGTGTTGCTCTATAAATCAATTGTGGTGCCCTCAATGACCTACTGCATCCAATTATGGGCATGGCTTCAGACTCTAATGTGGTTAAAGTACAAAGAGTTCAAAACCGGGCGCTGCGCAGGATAGCAAATGCGCCCTGGTACATCAGGAACGATGCCCTAGGAAATGACCTCCACATTCCTTCGTTCAGGGACTGAAGAAGACTGAAGCGAAGACACCCCGCCGATCTCTGGACAAGAGGATGACTCAAGTCCTTAAGCATTAACCATTTACTGTTAATTTGTTATAAAATTTGTTAATCACTTCTGTTATGTTTTCACGTTATTTGTTCTTTATTATTCCCAACGTATTATAAGCATTTAGTTGGTTGATCGACGTTAATTAAATCTATTTGTTAAACAAAAAAAAAAAAAAAAAACATTTATGGGCGCCATTTCTTAGTTAAAACCGAACATAGACCATATTCATTCTTATGCTATTATTATTTCAATAATGCGACTATATTTAGAAGAAAGAAAAAGGATACGTTATATAAATAAACGTTGCCAATGCGTCATCTAAAGAAACCATTGAAGATTTCACAAACATACCACAACATACCACAGCAAGTGCTACAAGGACTGCGAGTAATCAGTACAGAAAGAAAAACTTCTGCCCAGGGAAAAGTCAATAACAGATGCCCATGCAATGTGTTGAAAAAACGTTTATCGCCAAAAATTAATTTCTTTCGCTCTTTACAGTCGTGTTTTTGATTTGCGCTGATTTGCGCTGAACATGGTTGGGGCATTGTTGGTACTTAACGAGTTTTTTTGTGATTTATTTTGACTGAGTAAAATAATTCGGATTCCATTAAACTTGGATGGTAGCTTATTCTATTTATGCTACACTTATAAATTGTTGTATGCCATATCCGACGGAATTGGTGGAGTTAGAGGCTGTTGTCCATTGACTATCGCCATCAGAGTTGACATTTTGCGGGACATCTGGAGTTCGAAGTTTTGATCTAAAATCACAATGTTTTTTTTTTTTTTCTTTCGTTAGTAACATGTTTTCTAAGAATATAAACCAAACTATGGCCAAAAGTTTAAAATTAAATGCTTTCCTATATTCCATGTACAAGACTAATTTAAATTTTGTCAGAGTTTAAGTGAAAGCTCTCTTCTCTGGGATATCCAAAAAGTTAAACCTACTCACCAGGTCCCGACGGAATTCCAGGTTGCGTGCTTAGATATTAAGCGAACACCATATGTAGAACTCTGCGCAAATTGTTTACCCTATCGAGCGGACAAGTTTCGCGCAAGCTCCGGGAAAAAGGTGAGGAATGTGGATGTATTAAAGACAAATAAACTATTAAACCGCAATTGGTGAACTATAAAATAGGCACTCTTCGACTATCTCTCATCGCGAGCGGACGTCTCTAATCTCCAAACAGAGGTTTTCGATCGGTCACTGTTCTTTTTGGACCCACAAGAAAGACGACCGGAAAATACCATCATTTTAGGCTGACCCCAGAATAAGTCTCCTGTCCGAGGTTGCTTACCACTTGCCGGCGCCCCTGCCCAACCGGTGACTGCTGGCGGTACAGTGGGGACTCCGACAAGTTTGGCCAAAAGAGCACGTGTGACCCCCCTCGGCGAGCCCCTCCAAGAGATATTTTTCCCATTTCCGGTCACTTGTGGCGCTTGCCACGAGTCAGACCCAATAGGCGTACCTAAAGAGTGACCCGCGGGACCTAATTGTATCCAAATAAACATTTTTTTCAGTCTTATTGACCGATTAAATGGGGCGGATAACCTAGTGTCCGCCTATCACTTATCTCCAATCCATGTCCCATCCTTTACTTTCTTACTTTTTCATCGTGTTTTGAAATAGTCTTCAATCCACTGTCTATTAAAAACAACTAAGGTATAAAAACCAATAAGCCCCATCATGGGGCTTTGCGACGCTTGCCATCAGGCAACCATCAAAAAAAAAGAAGACAACCCCAAAAACTGAATATTGCATTCCCTGAACATTCACCTACCTCAGTTGATAATCCAAGATATATAACAATCGCCTCCATCAATACTGAAAAGACAATTTCTTAATTCTCATGCCGTCCACTTGCTCATAACAAGTATAACTTATCTCCTGCATCACATGCATACTTACAAGAAATCCATGCTGAATATGTAAGCAGCAGCCGAGCAACATCTTTAAATCATAATAAATCAACCTCACACAATATTAATTTAAATGCCCACGAATCTGACGATGCTATTAGTGTTTCATAGTTTCGTCAATTCAAAACCAAACCAAATCATCTTCACATAACTCTAGAGGGTTCCAAATAGAAGAAGTCAAAATCCGCTGCTAACATTAGCCTCCGCATCGTTGTTCCCTTCCACTAAATAATAAGTTTAAAGAAGTCCTTAATGAAATCCAAATCTGGGGTAACACTTCCGGTGCGACCTTTGCTGGAAATAAATGTAAGGTTTTTCATATTTGTAAAAAACAGCGCTGTACATACCCACCATTATCGTACATTGAAATAGATATAGAACGCGTTTACGTCTGGTGCGCGCCATAGAACTTAAGAAAAATGTTACCTCCTTACCATGCGCCCGGCAGGCGTAGCATTAACGCATTTCCAACGACCCCAACTAAATGCATCCTACCCGAAGCAGGCTAACTTTAAATTAATACCAAAACTCATGTGCTCAACCAACTCTATTCTGCTAATGGACTATGAAGTTGCCTCGAACCACCGTAGGAAATTCAAAGTTCAATACACGATACGAAGATGTATAACTTTTATCAAAAGACACAACATAGGATCGCCTTATCGTTGGAACAAAGTCATTCCATCCCCTCCGTGGAAATTACGCTCCACCGCCAACCGGACACTACACTTCATAATTTCCAAAAATCAAGGACTCCAATCACAACGTTTAAGCAGCTATTCGAAGAAGTTACCCATAAATACTCCCTTAAAAAATGGATTTACACCAATTGTTAAAAGTCCGACGCCACAACCACCTTTTAAATACCCCTATTAATTATCTAATATCCCTTCTCATCTAATGTTAAATCACAAAATTTGTATCAATTGTCGAGTCCATGGCCACAGTAGATAGTTACTCCTTTCGCAAAATTAGTTATTAAGTTGTAAATGCGATTTATGTATATTAGCTAACACTGAAATAAAAAAAAATATTTAAAATAGGCAAAAAGACGCTTGTTTGGTCATGCCGCAGCCTAAATAAATTCTTAAAGTTTCTAATCTTAACGTAAATTTAATTCTCTATGTTTGTTTTTGCCTTTTCTATTTGCCCTGCGTGGCATCTCTTTCAATTACTGTAATTGCTACTCCTTTTGAATTCCTTCGCCGATCGCTGCCTGGCCCTTTGTCCACGGCAAGCATCTACTTAAGTTCAGTTTCGATTTTGTACTCGCTCGCTGAAGGCACGGTCGCAGATCGCCTGCCCATTCTCATCGTTTATACTTTCGCTGTTAAAAGGCGGACTGCCTGCCAACCAAATAATCTTAAACATAAACATTAAACTTTGTAATTAAAGCCTTGGTGTCATTCAGAATAAAATTAGTGCATATTTAATTGAAATCTTATGCGGTTTTATTTTAATTGGGCACCATCAAAGGTTAGTGTTAGTGAAAAAGCTCACTGACCCAACATTTTGATCTAAAAACAATAAAAACTAAAGTGCAACCAAACAAATAATTTAATTTTCGTTCGTTTGATTGATCGCGCATATACATAACCTGCAAGTTCTATGTACATATGCAAGCGCAAGCGGTAATACATAAACACCGCTAGAAACTCACATCGCACCCGCCCCGCGCATCATAGAGAACATTTTGGTTTCCTCTTTGTGCCTTCGTTCCCGCTTCCAAACGTTTTACAGCGGCGACCAAACGTTTTTGTTCGCGAGTTCGTTGCACCGCTATATTGCCGTTTATGTGCAAATAGACGCACATACATTCCGTTAGTTTTTCGGTGGTCAAGAGTTTTGGTACAGCACGCACTGCACAGTGGAATTTAATTATTTTGCGAGTGACAAAAGATGAAAATAATAAAATAAATTTATTAAAATGTCAACCGAAACAACTTTAGCTGCTTCAGTTCAGGGAGTGAAGCATCTCAAATTGAAGGCTGAATCAATGCTTTCTAAGGCGAAATCCTCTGAGAAGGCCTTGACTGTTGAGAAGCTCCAGGCGATGAGTGATGAAGAATTAGAGCTTCGTGTTAAGCTCTCAGAGGAGAATAAGGCTGCATTTGCCCAGGTCCATGACAGTCTTGAGGAACTGGAACTATGAAGAGCTCATCATATCAATACAAATCATGCTAAATCGAGAATTGGGTAAGCGTCAACGTCCAGCACTTCGAAGTTCTACGCTCAGGCCAGAGCCATCTCTGGATTTCCATTCTGTGTCGGCTAAAAGATCTCATTTGCCTGAATTGAGATTGCCTGAATTTTCTGGTGGCTATACTGAATTTGTCGACTTTCAATCCATGTTCAAAGCTATCTCGACAATGACGTGGAGCTCACTAACATTGAGAAGCTGCAGCATTTAAAGTCTAGCCTGAAGGGTTCTGCCTTGGATACAGTGCGCTCATTAGAAATTTGTGACAGCAACTATGCTGTAGCCTTGGAGTTATTGAATATCCGTTTCAATAATAAGCGTCTAATTTTCCAAACCATATAACTGCAATTTTGTGTCTCTCTAAAGTGGAAATGCGGTCCGCAGCGAAGCTGAGAGATATATCTGACAAAATAAATGCTAATCTACGTGCTCTTCAGTCAATGGGCTCGGTTGAGCAAATCTCAAATTGCATTCTGGTTCATGTTTTACTCCAAAAAATTAGATAGCAAAACTCAGGCCAATTGGGAAGAATCTTCGGCTATTGATAAAATTCCTTCGATTGATCAATTTACTACATTTTTGTCCAAGCGTTGTCAAAAATTGGAAAATGTAGAGCATACTGCAGCATCGTACTCATATAGTTCACAATCAGGAAGAAGCCGCAACAAAAGCATTTTAATTGCACTAACACTTTTGGAAATTCAATTTATAGCTGTGGTCAATTCGACAATTTGTCAGTGCAAGAGCGTATTCGAAAGGTGAAGGAATTAGCGCTCTGTCTTAATTGCTTAAAGAAGGGCCATCAAATGCGCAATTGTAAGTCAGGCTGCTGTCGAACTTGCAGGTCCAAGCATCACACCCTTTTGCACCTTGGCACTCAGTCTTCGACCCAGGTTATGCGAGTTCCAGCTGCAGAACAAAGTACGCCAATTGCAATTACTTCCAGCCCTTCTACCTCTTTGCTGGCTCAGAATGTGGATTCTGACATTGTCTTTCTTGCAACTGCAGTCATAAGCGTTCAAAGTCGATCAGGTGCTTGGATCCCATGCCGAGCGCTGCTAGACTCGGGATCTCAAGTCCACATTGTGACTTCCCGACTCGCTCACCAGTTGCAGTTGCAGAAAACGAAGTCTACCGTATCAGTTGCAGGTCTTGGAGATGCTCGATTTGACTCTGAAGGAGTTTCCGTTTGCGTTAAGTTAAAGTCGCATACTTCTGATTACTTCGCATGCCTATCTGCTCTTCTTGCTCCAGCGATTACCGGCAATCAACCCAGTTTGACCGTTAAACCCGATGGTTGGAAAATTCCCTCGAATATTCAGCTGGCCGATCCGGATTTCTACAGATCTCGGCGAATAGATCTCCTCATTGGCGCAAGCATGTTCTTTGAGCTATTATCCGTAGGGTAGATTAAGTTGGCTGCTGGGTTACCCCTATTGCAGAAAACAAGGCTTGGTTGGATCGTTACAAGAGGTGGATCTTCTACTCTCAAGGCAACTGCATTACACGGCCAAGCTGAGCACCGTGAATTGGTTGCTGCTGAAGTTCATATGGATGAATTAGGCCGTCGTTTTTGGGAAGTTGAGAAGTTGGTGAAGGCGTGGTCACAGCCACCAAAGAAGAACTGGATTGCGAAGCTCATTTCAAGACCAACTTTCGTCGTTTAGACTCTGGTGGATATTCCGTACGATTACCTGCGAAGAACACTCTAGAATTACTGGGTGAATCGTACAATAAAGCTTATCGTCGATTTGTCAATTTGGAGAGCAAGCTAGAGCGCAAGCCAGAAGTCAAGGTCCAATATACGGCATTCATTCGTGAATATTTCACATTTCTTGGTACAGTGGTAAATAAATAAAATGAATAATAAAAATTTAGTCTGCTTCTGCAAAAAATGCAGCCTCGTAATCAGGGCTGACCAGTCTAATATGACTTGCTGGCTGTGTGAGAATATGGTGCACACCAAGTGCGCCGGTTTTACTGGCCGGACAAGTGATGACCTTTCAAAGGGGCCCAATTTGCAGTTTTGTTGTGACGCTTGTGTCGAGGTTGCGAACAAGATGAAATCGATAATGCGCCAAACTAAAGGCGGCCTGATGAGGCTGATTAGCTGTTTCGGAGTGGCTAGAGATAGTTTTCGCCGAGCTGATGATCTCCTCTTTGCGCTGGACTCGCAGTTTAATAGTCGTAAGCTATTTGCGCCCTAAGCGCAAAAAGGCCGCTGGTGGTAAGGAGCAAAAGGGGAACACCCCGCAACCGAAATCAAAAAAGCATTCCGGCGGATCAGCAGTTGATTTCAGCAAACCCTCAAATATTGCTAAGATCAGCAACTAAAAAAGATTCGGTATCCGAACAATCCGTTACAGAATGCATGCAACCAGGGACTTCTAAGAATTCCGATTTGTCCATAGTGGTTTCACAATTAGTGGATCCACGTATCTCTCAGAATGTAGCATCTCCACCACAAGGGACTACTGAGTCCGGACAACCGGCTCAACCTGCTCCACCAAAATCCCTTTTAGTGGTTCCACTAAAGAAACAAATTTTCGTTTCTCGGCTTTTCCCTGATCAAACATCTTCTGATGTATTGTCTTATATACAAGACAAAACTAAAGCCGATTGTAATAGTGTAAAGGTGGAAAAGTTTAGGTTTTCTTATGCTAGAGACATTTCATCTTTCAAGATAACTGTCCCTAACGAGCTTTTTGAAGCCATATGCTCGGGCGACTTTTGGCCGGATAATATGGTTGTAAAAGAGTTCGAGGCTAAGATAAAGAAGAAGGGGCCCGTGGGAGTAAAACTTCCTAGTCGAGGCCAAACCAGTGTACCAATTTCAAAAAACTAACTTCTAACCTCCTTCTTTCCTATCAGAATGCAAGAGGTTGGCGTAGCAAACTCACTAAATTGTATTCTGATAGCCTTTCCTTTGCATCTCATATTATTGTGTTCACAGAAACCTGGTTAAAGCCAGAGATCTTTAGCTCCGAAGTTTTTCCAGGTAAGTACACAATATATAGGTATGACCGTCCCTCTAGACGGGGAGGAGAATTTTAATTGGAGTTGATTCAAACTTCCCGTCTGAGGAGTTATTTTTTGATGAATTCAATACCATTGAATTTATTTGTGTAAAGTTATCGTTTCCTGGTAACTTTATATACATAACTTGCTCATATATTCCGCCGTTGTCTGAACTTCCTGATTATTTAAATCACCTATCCGTTATTAAGTCCATTGCAAATAAGCTTTCCGATAGGGATCAGATGATAGTTCTAGGTGATTTTAATATACCTGGAGGTACTTGGTCCACTGAGGACGGATCGAATGTCTTACTACCTATAGCACAGCATGGTTTTATTGATGGCCTGCTTGACATATCTCTATCTCAAGTAAACCATGTTCGAAATTCATTAGGTCGCCTACTTGATTTGTGTTTTGTATCAAATCCTGAAGGTGTGTTTCTGTCCAGAGTAGCACCACTCACGCAACCTGAAGATCCATATCACCCAACAATCGAACTTTCATTTGATACGGGCAGAGTTATAGAAGAAAAATCAGAAAAATCCAAACGAATGCATTGTTTTCGCAAGGCAGACTTTCTGAGGCTAAATAATTTTATTTCTGGCTTTAATTGGTCTGATACTTTTTATACCCGTTACTCGTAGAGTAAAAGGGTATATTGAATTCGTGCAAAAGTATGTAACAGGTAGAATGAAGCGTTTCCGACCCTATAAAGTATATATATTCTTGTTCAGGATCACTAGCCGAGTCGATCTAGCCATGTCCGTCTGTCCGTCTAACCGTCTCTCCGTCTGTCCGTCTGTCTGTCCGTATGAACGCTGAGATCTCGGAAACTATAAAAGCTAGAAGACTGGCATTTTGCATGAAGATTTTAGGAGTTCCTACGCAGCGCAAGTTTATTTCAAAATGGTGCCACGCCCCCTCTGACGCTCACAAGCCACAAGCTGTGGCCACAGTTTTGATGCTATTATGAAAATTTTAATTAATATGTATTTGTTTCGTCAATACCTATCGATTGGCCTCATAAAAGTTTGCCACGCCCACTTTAACGCCCCAAAACCCATTAAACGCTTAAGCCTGGCTAGCGCCTACATTTCCGCCTTTCAATAGCGCCATCTAACGGATGACTTTGGAACAGCTGGCCAAGGTGCTAACTCGAGCGGCGAAAAACATACAAAAAGGCATATTTATATTAAGTTGTTTAGCTGAGTAACGGGTATCTAATAGTCGAGGCACTCGACTATAGTGTTCTCTCTTGTTACTTATGCATTAATATGTCCGATGCAGTTAATGTTTTTTACACTGCAATAAACTCATTTTTTAATTCCTGTGTTCCGTGGTACTATCCGACAACTTCCAATAAATCACCTTGGTTTAGCAAAGAGTTGACACACTTAAGAAATGTAAAGTCCAGACTTTTTAGGAAATATAAAAATACCGGTTCTCAATCTGTTTTTACTAGATATTTAAGTGCTCGGTCAAGATTTACCGTGCTTAATGCTCAGTGTTATAATAGTTACTTAAACCGTTGTAAGGTCCAGTTCTCTCAGGACCCGAAACAGTTTTATAATTTTGTTAACACCAAGCGTAAATCTAATTATTTTCATTCCTCGCTGTCGTTCGGAAACATGACGGCAACCACAGATCAGGCAATAGCCGATTTATTTGCCCAATTTTTTCAAACGACTTACTCTACTTTAGATTATTCATTACAGCCTAATTCTTACACCATGTCCAAGTTAAACCTTATATTCTGTCCCACTTTAACAGAAAGCTCTCTTCTTTTGGATCTTCTTCGTATTAAGCCTGTTTATTCGCCAGGGCCCGATGGTATTCCTGGGTGCGTGCTTAAGTATTACGCTAAGGCCCTGTGCAAACCTCTTGACAAGTTGTTTACCTTATCTCTAGAAACCTCCCAATTCCCAAATATTTGGAAGGAATCATTTGTTATTCCTCTTTTCAAAAAAGGTAACAAGTTAGAAGCCAGTAACTACAGAGGTATTTCTAAGTTGTCAGCTATTCCTAAGCTTTTTGAAAAAATTTGTACTCCTCATTTGCAGCACCTTTGCAGATCAATCATTTCTCCGTGTCAACACGGATTTATAAAACGTAGATCCACAATCACAAACCTTCTAGAGCTCACTTCATTTGTGATAAAAGGCTTCAATAGTAGTTTTCAAACAGACGTCATTTACACTGACTTTAGTAAAGCATTTGACTCTGTAAATCACTTACTTCTCATTCAAAAACTTGACCTTTTAGGTTTTCCAGTTGATCTGCTTAAATGGATTTCAAGTTATCTAAATGGCAGGTCACAAAGGGTCCTTTTTAAAAATTCAATTTCTGAAATTCTCCGTGTTACTTTCGGTGTCCCACAAGGGAGCCATCTGGGTCCGTTACTTTTTACATTATTTATTAACGATCTTCCCTCAATTATAAGTCATTCTCGCGTACTTATGTACGCAGATGATGTTAAGTTGTGCCTGCAGTATAAGGACATTTCCTGCCATTTAGACTTGTAATCCGATCTAGATAATTTTCAAAACTGGTGCCGAGATAATTTACTAAATTTAAACGGCTCCAAGTGCAAGCTGATGAATTTTTATCGGGCCAATCCGATATACGCGACTTACACGTTAAGTGGCAGCTCTTTGGATAGAATAACTCTTGTAAACGATCTTGGCGTTCTCTTGGACCCTAAACTAAAATTTTCTAATCACATTTCGTCCATGGTTAATAAAGCCAGAGGAGTGCTTGGATTTATTAAAAGGTGGTCAAAAGAATTCGATGATCCTTATTTGACTAAAACTTTATTTATTTCGCTAGTCCGTCCGATTCAGGAGTATGGGTCTCCCGTCTGGAGTACACAATACGGAATATATATTAGTCGTATTGAATCTGTACAAAAAAACTTCCTTCTTTTTGCTTTACGGCGCCTAAACTGGGATGCAAATCTTATCTTACCTTCTTATTCTAGTAGACTTCTTTTGATTAATTTACCATCCCTAGCCAACCGTAGAACGATGCTTGGTACTATCTTTATTTATAACCTTATACATGGTGATATTGACTGCCCCGGCTTGTTAAGTCGGCTAAACTTTTCTGTGCCAAGTAGATTAACTAGAAAATTTTTCCCCTAATTTTAAATCATTGTAGATCTAACTATGCCTTGCATGAGCCTTTCAGAGTATTATGTTCTGACTATAATAGACTTTTTCCTGTAATATCAAATCTTGACTCTCTGCCGCTCCTAAAACGATTGATACTTGCTTCATTGGCACAAGATTGATCTAACTATTACTTTTTTCCCCGGACCTTTACCTTTATTTTCCTATCTCGCGTCTATCTTATCGCGAATCGTGCCGTACGATACACGGCTGCGCCCCTCGGTCGGTTGGGCGGGTATGTGGGCCATGGGACTCCGCGCGAAAAAAAAAATTTGCATTGGAAGCACATGTCGGTCGTGCCCAGAAACTCCTTGAGTCTTTGCAAATATTTTCTTCCCCACCACTGCGTTTTCAAAGAAGACAGCACCACGACTAAATTGCGAGTCGTTTTTGATGGGTCTGCCAAAACGTCAAGTGGACATTCGCTGAACGAGGTTCTCATGGCAGGGCCTACCATTCAACAGAAGCTGTTCAACACGCTGTTACAGTTTCGGACTTTCCCTGTTGCATTGACTGGTGACATCTGCAAGATGTATCGGTGTGTTCGCGTGGCTGAACCCGATAGCTCTCTTCAATGTATTCTTTGGCGAGACTCACCGGACCAGGAGGTGCAGGTATTCAAGCTTGATACCGTGACCTATGGAACTAAGCCTGCAGCCTTTTTATCCGTTCGCGCGATGCATCAACTGGCGAATGATGAGAAGAGCACATTTCCAATCGGTTCTAAAATCATTTTGCGGGACTTTTACGTTGATGATCTGATCACAGGAGGCCAATCAACACAGGAAGTCCTCGAAATCATGTCTCAAACAACAAACTTGCTTGCACGAGGTGGCTTTATGCTCAGGAAATGGTGTTCCAACGAGCGCGATGTCCTTGATAAAGTTCCTGACTCGGAAAAAGAAACATTCCTGAAGTTTGACGATGGCACCGACTTTACCAAGACACTGGGTCTTGCTTGGGATCCTGCAGCGGATGTCTTTCGTTTTTCTTTTTCTCCCATACATGTCTCTCCAAAGCCATGTAAACGGCTGGTGCTTTCCACAATTGCTCGCGTGTATGATCCGCTTGGTCTCTTTGGACCTGTGGTTGCCAAGGCCAAGATCTTCCTGCAACAAGTCTGGAGAGAGAAGTTGGAGTGGGACGAGAGCTTTCCTGAGGCACTCAACACATCATGGCTGAAGCTGTCATCTGACATTGGTCATACTCAGCAAATGAAGTTTCCTCGACGTGCGCTGCATGCAAATGGTGCTATTGGGTCCACGGATTCTGTGACGCTAGCATCGACTCATATGGAGGATGTATCTATCTCGTTTCAATAGCTGATGGCAAACGAGAAGTGCATCTGTTTTGCTCAAAATCTCGTGTGGCACCTTTGAAGACTCTCACTGTTCCCAAATTAGAGTTGTGCGCTGCTTTCTTACTGGCTCAACTGATGCGGGACGTACGCAACATGAAGCTCTTCGATTGCCCGTTTTTTTGCTGGTCAGATTCTACTGTAGCTTTATCGTGGATAAGCGATGAACCTTTACGTTTTCAAGTTTTTATTGCTAATCGAATATCTTTAATTCAAGAGCTATCCAGTGGCATGAATTGGCGCTATGTACAGACCGACTGCAATCTAGCCCACATCTTGTCAAGACGTGCTTCCCCGAGCGAGCTTCTGGAATCTGCCCTTTAGTTCAGAGGCCCAGAATTTCTTCTTAAGACTCTTCCCGACCTCAGAAAGCGCATTTTGGTCGGCGTCGCTAAAGAAGTGGACCTATCTTCAAAATGCAAGTTCGTGAATTCTTGGCAAAAGATCACCCACACTTTTGGATACGTATACAAATTTGTTCACTGCATAAGACGTCCTGGTCTCGATGTCGAAGATGTAAAAATGGGCACTCAGATGCTTATCAGATGCATCCAAATGAGCAGCCTGGCTGATGACTACTGGAGGCTACATTCTAAGCGACAAATTACATCACTTTCTCCATTCATCGATAGCTTTGGGCTGATGCGAGTTGGTGGCAGACTACAAAATTCGTCCTTGGATTACAATGCGCAGCATCCTGTCATACTACCACCCCAGCATCCAGTTACAAGTGCTATCATACTGGACTTGCATCGGAAAAACTTGCATTCCGGTCCGCGAGCGCTGCTCGCTAACATGCGTCTTCAATTTTGTCCGATAGGTGGCCGAAAAACAGTATCATTTGCAACGTCCAAGTGCGTCATATGTTTCCGAGCTAAACCACAATTATCTCAGCATTTAATGGCTGACCTACCTATGGATCGTGTAAATGCCACATCAACGTTCAACCTGCCCGGATATGGTCAGATAATGCTACGAACTTCGTTGGAGCTAAAAACGAACTGGCTGAGCCGAAGAATCTATTCCTGTCTGGCCCACACATTCGAGCTATAGAGGAATTCTGCGTAGAAGATTCAATTGAGTGGCGTTTTATTCCCCCACGTTCGCCTCACTTTGGAGGCCTCTGGGAGGCTGCAGTGAAAACGGACAAATTTCATTTTTATCGTTCGGTTGGCCCATCTCTATTATCATTCGATGAATTGCGTACACTCGTTTGCCACATTGCAGCAATTATCAACTCACGACCTTTATTACCTCTTTCAGAGAATCCAGCAGACCATGAGGTGCTAACTCCTGCACACTTTCTTGGCGCAGTTCCGCTGGTGTTGTACTCTGAGCCTGACGTCACAAAGCTAAATTTCAACCGTTTGGACCGCTGGCAGAGAATTGCTTATTTTCAACAAATCTTCTGGTCACGGTGGCGTGAAGAGTATCTGACCCTGTTGCAGCAACGGTCAAAGTGGCGCATCCCCAAACCTGCGCTACAAGTCAACGATGTCGTCCTGGTTCCAAACGAGAACTTGCCTCCTCTTAAATGGCCATTAGCCAGGGTCATGGAATTGGTGCCTGGATCTGATGGAGTTGCTCGTGTGGCAGTAATACGAACATCAACTGGAACCACTCGAAGAGCGGTCCGCAAGTTGTGCGTCCTGCCGAAGCCAGATCTAGTTGAAAGCCCTGGTCTTCCAACGGGGGGAGAATGTTCGGTCATGCCGCAGCCTAAATAAATTCTTAAAGTTTCTAATCTTAACGTAAATTGAATTCTCGATGTTTGGTTTTGCCTTTTCTATTTGCCCTGCGTGGCATCTCTTTCAATTACTGTAATTGCTACTCCTTTTGAATCCCTTCGCCGATCGCTGCCTGGCCCTTTGTCCACGGCAAGCATCTACTTAAGTTCAGTTTCGATTTTGTACTCGCTCGGTGAAGGCAGGGTCGCAGATCGCCTGCCCATTCTCTTCGTTTATACTTTCGCTGTTAAAAGGCACAGACAAATCGGTCGGCCTGCCCAACGAAATAATCTTAAACATAAAAATTAAACTTTGTAATTAAGGCCTTGGTGTCATTTTGAATAAAATTAGTGCATATTTAATTGAAATCTTGTGCGGTTTTATTTTAATTGGGCACCATCAAAGGTTAGCGTTAGTGAAAAAGCTCACTGACCCAACAACGCTAAAACAAAAAAAAAATTGTTATGTTATTAAAACAAGTGAAAGTTATTTTATCATAGTGCCATGCTCAAAAATTTAATGTCTGACGAACCAAATATGGAGCTCCGTGCGATAGCGAAGTGCAAAAGACGTCTACAAAGAGTAACCCGGCCCTACTGACAGTCGATACCCAAAGAGCACAATCTTACTCACATTCTCTACTCACTCTTTCTCCTACTCCTACGGTGTGGAGTTCGCTACATCGAAATTAAGCGTAAGCGTAGCCAGCAGAACACCGCTGCACTATGGGGAATTTGCCCGATTTTTTGGAATAAATTAATAACTCGCGAACTATGTAACATATTTCAGTAAGGTTTTTTTTATAGTGTTCTACATACCTATACACACCTGTTGGAAAAGTGAAAGTATAACCCTCCCCCCCACCCAATTTTTTATATTTTTTATAACAAATTTAGCTCTATATGCTTTTAATTTTCAATTTCAATGTCGTACAAAAAATCATAGTCGTTTTCTTCTTCATAATTATCAACATCTAGAGACTCGTCTCCAGGTTCATATTGGCATAATAACAATTGAATGACTTCTGGTGGAAGAGAAAGCAGCTTATGTTTTCGGACGCGCTTCTTCAAATTCATTGATGAAATTATGGGGTCTGAAGTATCCATGGCTCTCTGAAAAACATCTGTAAGGTTGAAGATTCGACTGTGGGATCAACTTGCTTGCTAACAAAAGCGAATTCGCCATCTTCTTTTTCTCGAAGACCCTTTTGCTTATACAAAACTTCCAGCAGGGCTGCGTTTTTGATCAAGAGATTGGTTTCTAAAAAATGAAATTACGCGAAAAGTCGCACGAAGCGCACGATGAGACAATATGTTCTGAATTCGCAATTAATGACTCTACAACATGGATATAGACACTCAATGAACAAAGTTAAACATTTTTTTAAAACTCTATTAAAAGTTTAACCTTCTTTTCTAAACCCAAACGAAAACATCACCTGCTACATTTACAAATTGTTAAAATTGGACGCACATATTAAGCAATATATAAGTATTTTTACACAGAACATACCTTGAGAATTGGTAATCATTTCAAATGACTGTCTTACGTCATTTTGTTGCAGAGATAATGATTTGAAAGTGAGCTTCAAAATTAAGCAAAATGTAAACAAACCATGTGCGCTTGCAACAGCTGACTTTAACAGTTGGTATTTAAATACTAGACTTTAAGTTAACATTTGCGGTATGTTACCAAACATACATTAAAAAAAAAATTAAAAATCGGCATACTTTTAAAAAATACATTTATTCCAAAAAAACGGGCAAATACCCCATAGTGCGCTGTGGGTAATGAGACAACGAATTACCCGGGAGATCCAACAAAATCAGATTTGTCTCCTAGCTGAAACTCAACCACAACCAATTTTTTTTTTTTTTTTTTTCGCTCGGAGTCCCACGGCCCACTTACCCGCCCAACCGACCGAGGGGCGCAGCCGTGTATCGTACGGCACGATTCGCGATAAGATAGACGCGAGATAGGAAAATAAAGGTAAAGGTCCGGGGAAAAAAGTAATAGTTAGATCAATCTTGTGCCAATGAAGCAAGTATTAATCGTTTTAGGAGCGGCAGAGAGTCAAGATTAGATATTACAGAAAAAGTCTATTATAGTCAGAACATAATACTCTGAAAGGCTCATGCAAGGCATAGTTAGATCTACAATGATTTAAAATTAGGGGAATATAATTTCTAGTTAATCTACTTGGCACAAAAAAGTTTAGCCGACTTAACAAGTCGGGGCAGTCAATATCACCATGTATAAGGTTATAAATAAAGATAGTACCAAGCATCGTTCTACGGTTGGCTAGGGATGGTAAATTAATCAAAAGTCTACTAGAATAAGAAGGTAAGATAAGATTTGCATCCCAGTTTAGGCGCCGTAAAGCAAAAAGAAGGGAGTTTTTTTGTACAGATTCAATACGACCAATATATATTCCGTATTGTGGACTCCAGACGGGAGACCCATACTCCAGAATCGGACGGACTAGCGAAATAAATAAAGTTTTAGTCAAATAAGGATCATCGAATTCTTTTGACCACCTTTTAATAAATCCAAGCACTCCTCTGGATTTATTAACAATGGACGAAATGTGATTAGAAAATTTTAGTTTAGGGTCCAAGAGAACGCCAAGATCGTTTACAAGAGTTGTTCTATCCAAAGAGCTGCCACTTAACGTGTAAGTCATCAGCTTGCACTTGGAGCCGTATAAATTTAGTAAATTATCTCGGCACCAGTTTTGAAAATTATCTAGATCGGATTGCAAGTCTAAATGGCAGGAAATGTCCTTATACTGCAGGCACAACTTAACATCATCTGCGTACATAAGTACGCAAGAATGACATATAATTGAGGGAAGATCGTTAATAAATAATGTAAAAAATAACGGACCCAGATGGCTCCCTTGTGGGACACCGAAAGTAACACGGAGAATTTCAGAAATTTAATTTTTAAAAAGGACCCTTTGTGACCTGCCATTTAGATAACTTGAAATCCATTTAAGCAGATCAACTGGAAAACCTAAAAGGTCAAGTTTTTGAATGAGATGTAAGTGATTTACAGAGTCAAATGCTTTTCTAAAGTCAGTGTAAATGACGTCTGTTTGAAAACTACTATTGAAGCCTTTTATCACAAATGAAGTGAGCTCTAGAAGGTTTGTGATTGTGGATCTACGTTTTATAAATCCGTGTTGACACGGAGAAATGATTGATCTGCAAAGGTGCTGCAAATGAGGAGTAATAATTTTTTCAAAAAGCTTAGGAATAGCTGGGAGGTTTCTAGAGATAAGGTAAACAACTTGTGAACAGGTTTGCACAGGGCCTTAGCGCAATACCTAAGCACGCACCCAGGAATACCATCGGGCCTGGCGAATAAACAGGCTTAATACGAAGAAGATCCAAAAGAAGAGAGCTTTCTGTTAAAGTGGGACAGAATATGAGGTTTGACTTAGACATGGTGTAAGAATAAGGCTGTGATAAATAATCTAAAGTAGAGTAAGTCGTTTGAAAAAATTGGGCAAATAAATCGGCTATTGCCTGATCTGTGGTTGCCGTGATGTTTCCGAACGACAGCGAGGAAGGAAAAGAATTAGATTTACGCTTGGTGTTAACAAAATTATAAAACTATTTCGGGTCCTGAGAGAACTGGACCTTACAACGGTTTAAGTAACTATTATAACACTGAGCATTAAGCACGGTAAATCTTGACCGAGCACTTAAATATCTAGTAAAAACAGATTGAGAACCGGTATTTTTATATTTCCTAAAAAGTCTGGACTTTACATTTAAGTGTGTCAACTCTTTGCTAAACCAAGGTGATTTATTGGAAGTTGTCGGATAGTACCACGGAACACAGGAATTAAAAAATTAGTTTATTGCAGTGTAAAAAACATTAACTGCATCGGACATATTATTGCATAAGTAAAGATCAGACCAATTAAAGCTAGAAATAAAATTATTAAGCCTCAGAAAGTCTGCCTTGCGAAAACAATGTATTCGTTTGGATTTTTCTGATTTTTCTTCTATAACTCTACCCGTATCAAATGAAAGTTCGATTGTTGGGTGATATGGATCTTCAGGTTGCGTGAGTGGTGCTACTCAGGATTTGATACAAAACACAAATCAAGTAGGCGACCTAATGAATTTCGAACATGGTTTACTTGAGATAGATTTATGTCAAGCAGGCCGTCAATAAAATCATGCTGTGCTATAGGTAGTAAGACATTCGATCCATCCTCAGTGGACCAAGTAACTCCAGGTATATTAAAATCACCTAGAACTATCAACTTTTCCCTATCGGAAAGCTTATTTGCAACGGACTTAATAACGGATAGGTGATTTAAATAATCAGGAAGTTCAGACAACGGCGGAATATATGAGCAAGTTATGTATATAAAGTTACCAGGAAGCGATAACTTTACACAAATAAATTCAATGGTATTGAATTCATCAAAAAATAACTCCTCAGACGGGAAGTTTGAATCAACTCCAATTAAGACTCCACCTCCACGTCTAGAGGGACGGTCATACCTATATATTGTGTACTTATCTGGAAAAACTTCAGAGCTAAAGATCTCCGGCTTTAACCAGGTTTCTGTGAACACAATAATATGAGATGCAAAGGAAAGGCTATCAGAATACAATTTAGTGAGTTTGCTACGCAAACCTCTTGCATTCTGATAGGAAAGAAGGAGGTTAGAAGTTAGTTTTTTGAAATTGGTACACTGGTTTGGCCTCTACTAGGAAGTTTTACTCCCACGGGCCCCTTCTTCTTTATCTTAGCCTCGAACTCTTTTACAACCATATTATCCGGCCAAAAGTCGACGGAGCATATGGCTTCAAAAAGCTCGTTAGGGACAGTTATCTTGAAAGATGAAATGTCTCTAGCATAAGAAAACTTAAACTTTTCCACCTTTACACTATTACAATCGGCTTTAGTTTTGTCTTGTATATAAGACAATACATCAGAAGATGTTTGATCAGGGGAAAGCCGAGAAACGAAAATTTGTTTCTTTAGTGGAACCACTGAAAGGGATTTTGAGCCGGTTGTCCGGACTCAGTAGTCCCTTGTGGTGGTGATGCTACATTCTGAGAGATAGGTGGATCCACTAATTGTGAAACCACTATGGACAAATCGGAATTCTTAGAAGTCCCTGGTTGCATGCATTCTGTAACGGATTGTTCGGATACCGAATCTTTTTTAGCTGCTGATCTTAGCAACATTTGAGGGTTTGTTGAAATCAGCTGCTGATCCGCCGGAATGCTCTGTTGTTCTTTTGATTTCGGTTGCGGGGTGTTCCCCTTTTGCTCCTGACTTAGGGGACTCTTCTAATTGCTTACGACTATTAAACTGCGAGTCCAGCGCAGAGAGGAGATCATCAGCTCGGCGAAAACTATCTCTGGCAACTCCGAAACAGCTAATCAGCCCCATCAGGCCGCCTTTAGTTTGGCGCATGAACGATTACATCTCGTTCGCAACTTCGACACAAGCGTCACAACAAAACTGCCAATTGGGCCCCTTTGAAAGGTCATCACTTGTCCGGCCAGTAAAACCCGCGCACTTGGTGTGCACCATATTTTCACACAGCCAGCGAGTCATATTAGACTGGTCAGCCCTGATTACGAGGCTGCATTTTTTGCAGAAGCAGACTAAATTTTTATTATTCATTTTATTTATTGGGACCACTGTACCAAGAAAGCGAATTGAAATTTATAAATGAGCAGTTATAAGTACCGCAAGAGCGCAGAATCTGGACGCTTAGAACTTTCAAAGCAAAGAGACCAAGAGAGCGGGAGCGTAAATAAGTTAAGGTGTATGCACAAAAGAAAAACGTTGGGGATATAAATAGGATAGAAAACACAGATAAGAATTACGAAAACTAAAACAATTTATTAGAATTAATACAAAGTGCACTCGCGAAGCTAACGGAGTTTAAATTTATGTTTAAATAACCGAAAGAAAATTTAATTTTGTTTTTATAAAACCCACCGATGGGAATAAACGAAAACAAAATACAAAATTCGAAGCGCAGAAAAAAAAACACGACCGTTCAATTTGAAAGACAAGACGATTTTTACATTAGGGAAAACGAGTTTGGCCTCATGCATAAGATCAAAACAACTTGCCTATATAAGCTCCTTGAGTCGTGTTTGTACAACAGAGTCTTCGCAATAAGGTGCATCACAATAACATCTGACAACTACATCATCGAACCTGGAGTCCAGCAAGGAAGTGCACTTGGGCTGTTCGTTTCATATTCAGCGGATATTCTTACGAACGAGCAGCTAACAACATCAAACCTAAGTCGCTCGAGGTGCCCTCGCCGACCAACAATAAAGCTAGCCAATCATTTCAGCGTAGTTGAGAGTTAGCTATCTGATTGGCGTAATAAAATAAATGAACAATAATGTAAACACATTGCGTTTACTCAAAACGGGCAAATATGCCCTCCACTATCATTGAAAAGTTCGCCGATTCCCCAAGTCAAAGAAGAAACGTTTATTGGCGTCCACCTCGACAGATGACTAACCTGGAGCAGACACATCGAATGCAAGAAACTACATCTAAAAAAAAATAAATATTGAAATGGCGCCCAGCTATGGAGGAACGCGAGCAGCAACATCAAAAATCCTGAGGACTATTACTGGGCACCATGGTATATCGCAATCAAAACATCCACAGAGACCTCGGCATTATTACAGTAAAAGATGAAATAGACAAACAAAAAACGACCTACAAAGAAAAACTTTTGTGCAGCCAAATCATCTCGCAAGAGGCTTGACTCGGGTTCCAGCAGAACCAGCCTACACTTATTGTTAGTATCCGAAAGGAGAAGATTCAATAAATAAATAGCAAAGCATAAAAAAAAAAGAAAGGGATTACATTTTGATCTTCTAACATGGATCTTAAGTTGATGCGAGTTACTTCAAATTACCCACAAGGGGCCACCTTGGCCCACTTCTCATTACATTATTTATAGAGGATCTCCCTCTACTCCTGACAGAGCCGAGTGTCCTCATGTACGTAGACGTACATGACGTGTACTTACAGTGCACATTCAATCGGATCTAAATGCTTTTCAAAGTGTATAAACATGACATTTTTGACCCGAGGTCAACCCACAAAAAGCCACGTATACGCTGGGTGGTTGTACGTTAACGATGCATGCATGCCAAGGTCATCGGCGTCCATCTAGACCCGAAACTTAAATTTTCTCACTATATTACGGTCTATTCATCAAACGTGCAAAAGTTATGAAACACTCAAAGTTCAAGCAAAAATTTACAATTTTCAATACTGATAATAACTCAGTATTAATAAAAATTTTAAATTCCAATACATAAAAAAACAATGGTGTGACTCCTTTTTTTGTGTAAATATACTTATGTATGAATCTTGTAAGGATGTTTTCTCGGCCGGGGTACAGATCTCAGTCGGATCCAAGAGTCCCTTACAAGAAATTTGTAAATCACCGAAACACCGGACTAGAGAGTACCGTTCTACAGGTGAACGGATGATTTTGACGGGGAGTCTGCACCGAAGGTTCTTATCCGTGTCGACGGAAACGTGGACGCGTGGAATCCTTGTCTTGTGTTTCGCGTCAAGGGCGAAAATCCACCGGGCTGGACCTTCGCGCGAGGCCGAGCCGGGAGAATACTGGGCGGTCGTTGGAGTCCTGGATCTCGCGTCAAGGACGAAAGTTTATACAAAGTTGTTCAAAAGTAAATATTGACTTCATCAACATTCTGTAGAGCTTTGGGTGGAATGTAACGAAATATTAATAGAGTAGCCTTGCATATGGATTTGCAAACAAACAGACCGAAAGAAACGACTTTGTAGGACCCATTCCTATAATCTGTTAATATGTGTAGATAAAATCAATGCCACACTTCTTAAATGGTTGTTGGGGAGTTGTTTCTATACCTAGTGCAACATGGTCCCCTGACGGAAGCTCTAACATTTTACTTCCTTTAGCGCAGAATGACTTTATTGACGGCTTGCTTGACATTGCGCTATCCCAAGTGAACCATGTTAAGAACTCCTTAGGACGTTTACTGGACTTGTGTTTTGTTTCAAATTCAGAAGGCGTTTGCCTATCAAGAACGTCACGACTTACACAACCGGAAGATCTTTATCATCCAACTCTAGAGCTGACTGTAGACGCAAGAACAGAGCTGAATAAAAAATCCGAAAAGTCGGTTAAACAAATCCGCTGCTTTCGTAAGGCAAACTTTCATCTTTTAAATACTTTTATATCCGGCTATGACTGGTCCGAATTTTATTCATGCACTAACGTGGCTAAGGCCGTTAATATCTTTTATAATGCATTGAATTCCTTCTTTTATCTGTGTGTTCCGTTATACTATCCGTCAATTTCAAATAAACCTCCGTGGTTTAATAAAGAGTTGTCACACCTAAAAAATATTAAGTCCAGACTTTTCAATAAATTTAAAATGTGCGGTTCACAATCTGCCTTCTCTCGGTACCTAAGGGCTCGGTCAAATTTTATCGTGCTTAACGCCCGGTGTTATAAAAGCTATTTGACTCGTTGTAGGGTCCAATTTTCACAAGATCCAAAACAGTTTTATAATTTTGTTAACACTAAGCGTAAATCAGCCTGTTACCCTGCATCACTATCATTTGAAAACTCTACGGCAAATTCTGATCAGGCAATTGCCGATCTATTTGCCCAGTTTTTCCAGACAACATATTCTGTTTCATCCCGTCCAAATCCGTCTTATTCAAATGCCATACCCAAGTCGAACTTGATTTTTTGTCCGAGGTTAAGCGAAAGCTCCCTTCTTTTGGATCTCCATAAAGTTAAGCCTGTCTATTCACCGGGTCCGGACGGAGTTCCAGGCTGCGTGCTGAGGTACTGTGCTGAAACTTTGTGTAGACCTCTGTACAAATTGTTTACCTTGTCTTTAAAAACATCTCATTTCCCACTTATTTGGAAGGAGTCATTTGTCATTCCCCTTCATAAGAAAGGAAATAAATGCAATACAAGTAATTACAGAGGCATATCCAAATTATCCGCCATCCCAAAGCTTTTCGAAAACACTATTACACCCCATTTGCAACATCTTTGTAGATCGATTATATCTCCATGTCAACATGGATTTATAAGGCGAAGATCTACGACGACAAACCTCTTTAAGCTAACGTCTTTTGTAATAAATGGCTTTAGAAAGAACATGCAGACTGACCAAAGACCAATATAAACTCCAAGATGCGTAACGCCATACGATTTTTTTTCACACGAATTTTTTGTACTGGCTTTTCAACTGGCTTTTCGCTCTCTGCCCAAAAGCCAGCGAGAGAGCGCTCAAAAGCCAGCCGCTCTTTGCACGCATACTGCGACAGCCGACGAATGTATTTGTGCACATATATTCACAAGCGAAGAAATTCGCTGCAGCGCGCTGTCGAAATATACTCTTTATTTTAAAATTATAACATTATTAAAAATACTTATTTTGTATTGCCTTTATATTTACTTTATATACTAATTATTCGAATGTATAATGTTTTTTAGTAATGACCAAATATATCTAAGTATTAAAAAATAACATAATTTATTTCATACATGACTTTACATAGGAATAATTGTCATTAGGGTATTCAGCATGCGACGTGTGAACGATTTTTAGGAGCCTCAGAAATTTTGCGATTGAACAGGTTGAATATTTTTATATATATTGTATTTTAAATATATGGATTAAAAAATATGTGGTATTTTTATATTATACGTATTATAATAACATTATATAAAATTATTATCATAATATAAATTAAATTTATATAAGTATTTGTAAGTTAACTATTTTAATTATTTAGAAAAAAGAGAAACCCAAAGGGGAAACAAAAAAGGTTTGCGCGCTTTTCTTTCTAAACATAGGCGCGCGCTTTTCAAATCAAATTTAAAAGGCACAACATCTAATTATATTTTATATACGAAATTCTAAAAATGGATAACTAACATAAAATGTACCTGTATTTAATTTAAATATACTCCTAAGGAAGCTAAATTTTGAAAATTACACCTACCCTGTTAAAATAAGTAATAAATATTTATATTTGTATTTGTATATTAACTATTTATTTTATTAAATATACTAAATAATTGAAATAGTTAATATGTTAAATATTCTATTAAATTAATTAAATAATTTAAGTAGTCAATATATGGAATATACTATTTAATAATTAAAATAGTTAATATATTAAATACTATTCCTAATTAAAATAGTTAATATACAAATACATACATACTTAAATATTATTAAATATGTAAAACGAAACTATGAATTAAATATGCAGATATTAATATTTAAGGTATATAAAAAAGTTTTACATCAAGCTTCATTGCCATAATTATCCTTATTATAAATTTAAAAAAAAATTTAAATAATCATCCTGTTCAATCATAGAAGTTCTTTTGACACACAATTAGTTTCTTAGTCCAGAAATGATTTCTGGATGAAAATCGTCTTCTCGAACAAATACGCACACATTCGCACTTCCTTATTCGTGCAATTCTATTTTTAGATTTTTACGCTCTCAACTTTGTGCGAGCGGAGAGAGCGGAATTTTCGTCGCCACCAAAAAACGAGCTGCATATTGCAAAACCAATGTATGGGCGTTACGCATCTTAGTGATTATATTGGTCTTTGGACTGACGCAGTTTACACTGATTTTAGTAAAGCGTTTGATTCAGTAAATCACTCGCTTCTTGTATTAAAGCTAGACTTATTAGGGTTTCCATGTGATCTTCTAACATGGATCTCAAGTTATCTGAGTGGTAGGACTCAACGAGTCCTCTTTAAAAACTCGATCTCTGATTTGATCCGAGTTACTTCAGGCGTCCCACAAGGAAGCCACCTTGGCCCACTTCTTTTTACTTTATTTATAAACGATCTCCCTCTAGTCTTGACAAAGTCGCGTGTCCTTATGAACGCAGATGACGTTAAGTTATGCCTGCAATATAACGAAATTTCTAGCAGTTCAGACTTACAATCTGACCTAAACGCTTTTCAAACATGGTGTTGTGAAAATCTTTTGGATTTAAATAGCGCTAAGTGCAAAGTAATGACATTTTTTCGGGTGAACCCACAATATGCAACGTATACGCTGGGTGGTTGCGCGTTGTCTAGAATTACGCATGTTGATGACCGTGGCGTCCTCCCTTGACCCTAAACTTAAGTTTTGTGACCATATTACTTCTATGGTGAATAAAGCCAGGGGAGTACTTGGATTTATTAAAAGGTGGTCAAAGGAATTCGATAAAGGGACAGAGGGATTGTCCACGTGCCAGTCTCCAAACTACTACGTAGACCAGACACTAGGTGAATAGATCCGGCGGGACGGGTGTCCACGCGCAAATCCCAAACTACGTAAGGGAGTAGGGAAACTACCGGAGAACGGATCCGGCGGGATGGGTATCCACCCTCAAATCCCAAACTACGCAAGGGAGTGGGGAAACTACCGGAGAACGGATCCGGCGGGACGGGTGCCCACGCTCAAATCCCAAACTACGCAAGGGAGTGGGGAAACTACCGGAGAACGGATCCGGCGGGACGGGTGTCCACGCACAAATCGCAAACTACGCAAGGGAGGTTAGGGAACTACTGGATCGAACGGGAAGGGGTCCGCGTTCGGGTCCGATGGTACTACTAGGAGCAAAAACTACGGCTACTGCGGCGAACGGGAAATATGTCCGCGTTCGGGCCCAAAGTAGTTGTGAGAAGAAGGTTAGGTTACTTTGCTAACTACAAAATGAAATACACACGATCGGGAGATATGATTAAACAGTCGTAACACTTTATTGAGATTGTCCTCACCCGAGTCCGCTACACCGTTCTGAGCGTATGAGAACCTGTTTCGTACCAACCTTTTTAATTTCAACCGCGATTGACAGCGTGGCGCTTGGGCAAATCAAACCGGCGGAACACTCGCGATGAGAGAACTGTGAAAAGTCGCGTTGGGCGTCCCGTTTGACCTGCCTTGCGAATAAACTTGCGGACTACACGTGGAGCCTCGAAGTTTCGTTGAGTCGTGTGTCGATCGCACGTCTGCCTCGTTCCGCGATCCCGAGAGAAGACCTCCTGTCCGGTTGTTGTGTGATCGCCTCCCCTTTTCCTCCTTTTTCCCACATTCGGGATTTCTAGTATTTTCCCACTACTGATATCTTAGCTCCTTGCTTTTCTAGTATTAAATGTGTCTTGGCTAAATATCGGATGGCGTTGCCACCCCGGGCTTTGAACTTAGATATAACTATGTCTTAATATTTATTAACTTCATGATATTTCTCTTAAAACTAATATAGTGATCGAAGAAAACCATTGTGGCGTACACGCCTCCTAGGCGAGTCCGTCACAATCTATTCTTTTTTGTATTAATAAATACACGACTTGGTGGATCTTTGACGATTTTAATAACGACGAAGCGACGAAAGGGAGTGCGGTTTGGATCGTGTTCGATTTAACACAGACTTTTAATTTCAATATATAAACGCTTAAGCCTAACTTAACGAAGGGGGCGAGAGACGGGGCGAATTCGCGAGAGCGATTAGATCTTTATTGCGCTCACGCTCACGCCTTACACTATTCAACAAATTTAAAAAAAAAAACGCAAAGTGCGCGAACACCGCCCCCTCTGAAGGACCGCCGTCTTCAGCAGGCCACAGGCAGCACCGCCAGCCTATGGACCGCTCGCCGATACGTCGCATCCTTCGTCCTCACGTCCGCCACTCGGACCTTGCCGTCAGCGCCGATGTGCACCGCCACGATCCGCCCGATCATCCACTGCTGCGGCGGAAGATTGTCCTCGGCGACGACGACGAGAGCTCCCACGTCGACGTTTGGAACCTCCTGGTGCCACTTGTTTTTCGCCTGGAGGCTCGAGACGTACTCCCGGGACCAACGCTGCCAAAACCTGTGCCTGAGACCCGAGACACTGCGCCATCGTCGTAAGCAGGTTGGGCTGACTTGGTCCGGGAGCGCTGCTGAGGGTGGAGCTAGGAGGGGCCCGCCGATCAGGAGATGGCCTGGGCTTAGGGCTTCGCCGTCGTTGGGATCCGTGCTGATCGCTCCGAGGGGCCTGGAGTTGAGAACGGCCTCCACGCTGGTGAGGAGAGTTCCGAGCTCCTCCGCGGTCAGGATGTCTTCGCCGACCGTCCGAAGGAACAGGTGCTTTGCAGACTTCACACCTGCTTCCCAAAGTCCGCCGAAGTGAGGTGCTCTGGGCGGTATGAACGCAAACTCGCATCCTTTTCTTGATGCGAATGTTGCGATACCGCCCCCCTGCTCCTCCAGACGGGCCCGGAACTCTCTCATGTGGCGATCGGCTCCGACGAAGTTCGTCGCGTTGTCGCACCACACCTTCTCCGGAATGCAGCGTCGACTCACAAACCTTTGGAATGCCAACAAAAACGCATCAGTGGTGAGGTCAGACACTAACTCTAAGTGGACCGCTTTGGACGCAAAACATACAAACAATGCCACGTATGATTTGTACGGTGGCTTACCACGGTTACGATACGTTGTGTTAAATGGTCCACAAAAATCAACACCACAGATATTAAAAGGGCGGAGAGCTCGAGGTCTGTCTGATGGCAAGTTCGCCATGATATGCGTCAAGAGGTGCGGCTTGCACCGAAAGCAACGAATGCAAGAACGAACTGTTCTGCGGCAAACTTCCTGCGCATTAACCAACCATATCTTTTCTCGCAACAGACTTACATGAGCTCGAGGGCCAGCATGACAATTCGTAACGTGCAGGTTGAACACGTACGTTTTAACAAACTGTGAGCCTTTCGATATAGGATAGGAGCATTCAATAACCGACCCCCAACTCGCAGCAATGTCGAGGAACACCAATCTAATTTTTTCTCCTGGAGAAAAGGGCTTAGTTTTTGTATATTCGTTGCTACAGGTTTATTTTTCCGAATTTTACCTATGTCGTCACTGAACTCGTGAGATTGAATCACTTCCACTATTTTCTCGAACGCAAAATTCAGTTCTCTTGGTGTAATACTTTTTTCAAAGGGCTGCGACACTTTTTTACACCTTTGAATAAACCGTAAGTCCCACACGAGGAGAAGCTAAGGAGAAGCCTTATGTGCGACAAAAAGGATTCTATTTTCTGAAGCACATAATTGGGCTCTGGGATTACCACAAGCGCCAATGCTGATTTGCTTAATTCCATCGACACGACTTCAGCAGGTACTTCGAAGTGTCGATTTACAGGCCAATCTTTTTCTGCATAGAGCAAAAACGGGCCGTCGTTTTGCGAACCAAATGGAAGCTGTAAGTTCCTCAACGTTATATCCACGTGACACGATGTCCGCTGGGTTTGCTTTCGTGGGACAAGTCTCCAGATTGCTTTTTCCGACCACTCTTCAATCTCCGCAACTCGGTTTGAGACAAAAACTGACAACGATTAAGGATGCGTTTTAATCCAATGCAAAGTGATCTCCGAATCCGTCCAGAGAAACACTTTTGTAATCGGAAAATTAAGCAATTGTCTTACACGATTATAAAGATCCGCAAGAAGGTGAGCTGCGCACAACTCAAGGCGAGGCAAAGTTTTCGTCTTGAGGGGAGCTACTTTGGATTTTGCTGTCAATAAACATACTTTTAAACCTTCTCCGGTACTAGTGCAAACGTAGATGCACGCTCCATATGCTCGCATGGAAGCGTCAGCGAATGCATGTATTTCTGCCGGGACTTTGGCGTCTGTATGAACGAATCGCGATACCTTGATCTGGGGCAGCTGCAACAGCGGTCCTTCAGAGGGGGCGGTGTTCGCGCAATTTGGGTTTTTTTATTTTTATTACATGTATGTAAATGTGTACAAAAAATGTTGTTTTTAAATTGATTAAATTTAAATAATAATAACCAACGAGAGGAATAACTGAACGCAAGCAGAGTAGGGGAGTTATTTAAATTGAATTAAGGAATTAATTTAAGGAATCCTAATTTATTTTAATAATTCAATGTAATATGCCGAGCGCACGTAGTGTAGGGGAGCACACGCCAAGCTCAAACACCAAAAAACGAACAAACGTTTAGGCAGCGGCAACGCTTGCACCGTTCCAGCGATCGAAAACGAAAACGACGAAAGAGAACTCGAATGAACGGGCTGCGCTGTCTGTGTGTATGTGTGTACGGCTGGCGGTGCTCAACGCAATGCTAACGGAGGATGATGCACTGATAACTAAGGGCAACGAATATATAAACCTGACGCTTACAAGCGCGGGAAATGGCGAAAAGCGAGGGAAATTTGTAGAAAATGCGCGGCACAAAATTTGCCGGGGATTTAATTCTGGAATTATAACTTTTCACAATTCTCAACTTTTGCCTTTTTTAATTTTTTTGCAAAGCTATAATTGGTGTTCACTACGACGAGAAATGGGGGAATTTTATTTTTTAAAAAAACCAGGATGCCGACAAATTTTTATTTGATTTTGGTCCAAAGCGATTCACTTATGTATGTATGTATAATTCGAAATATGTATGTATATATGTATGGATGTATGTATGTATCAGAATTATAATCGTTAGTACATGCAAGTTTTATTTATTTCTTGGATAGAATGCTCGCTACTGTTTTAGCCATTTTTGCTTTGACAACGGCAGATGTTTCACCGACAATAGTGTCTTGCAGTTTTTGGATTATTGAGTTTATCGTTAGTTCATTTTGAACCTTATATAGTGTAGATCCTACAATTTTTGATTTGACGACTTCTACAGCCAAATCTTCAAACGTTCCCTTTGTCAGGTCAACCAGCTTCAAAGCTGTTACAAATCTATGCAAGTGTAGTTTTTGTCCGTTAAATTCCGGAATGGAACTTGATAATTCTTTAATATACGCCCGTTGGGCAGCTGGATCAGCCATTATGTTTTCTTTTGTTTCTACTATATTTGTATCTGAATCTATGTATATTTTCGTCTTTTTCTGTTTCTGACTCTACTGCTGTAATAAATGCAGGGATTGAGAGATCGTGTAGATCTTTTTCATTTATTTCGATATATTTGCTTGTATCTGAATCTTCTTCTTCTGCTAGGGCTTTTTGTTGGTCTAATGTTAAAGGCGTATTCAAAATTGTCGGGATATATATTTTTAAATCATACTTATCCTTGACAGTTATTAGGTTTGCCCGCATATCGATTTCGGAGAATACTTTACAGTTTCTCACGGTAGACAGTACTATGGCCTTTTGCGTTCTGCTGCAATGAATAATTGCAGGTTTAATTCAGGTTTCATGCGCCACACGCCATGATCAAAACAATTGTTTTGCTCTTGTGCTTACATTGTTATTACAAATTTTATTATTATTACAACTTTCATTATTATTACAAATTTCATTATTAGCCCTTAATGCACCTCTACTGTCTCGTTCAACAGTTTTTTTTTACTTGCTTTCATTACTGTCTCTTTCAAGAGTTTTTTTTCTTAAATATTTCATTACTGTCTCTTTCAACTATTTCATTACTGTCTCTTTCAACCGTTTCTGTTTCAACTTTTTAATTATTTAAATCCTTATCACAACTTTCAAACTCAACTGGTATTTGCCCATTTGGCAATTTTCTTATGTCATCATGAGCATTTTTATATTTTCTTATATTTATCAAAGACCTGAGCATATATCTATCCCACTCTAACAAATCAGTTAATTGAAACGGCCCCCTAAACTTTGGAATTAACTTTGTTAGATGCCTCTCTTCATTTTTTAACAATACGAAATCTACAACTCAGCATCTAACAACTATAGCCTTGTTTTTATCAAATTGCTCCTTTTTATATGCAGCTGCATCTGAAATATTTTGATCTGCTCGTGCTCTCAATTCTGCCAAGTCGACCTCTTCTACCATATCGCAGGGTGGAAGCAAACCCAACGGGCGGGCAAGGGACTTGCCTTTGTCTTTCGACTAGCCTTCAAAGCTAATTGAACTTCTCCTAATGCATCTTGCCAAGATCGATTGCTAATTTCAACGGCAGTTAATAAGTTCTTTAAGGGGACCCCCATTCTCGATTTCAAATTTTGACGATTTTCAATGGGCTGGTTAATGAACAAATATTATTTTTTAGGCTTATAACTTTGCATCAATTTATTTAAAGTCTTAAAAAATAAAAATAAAATGTTACATCATTTTTTTTTCTTTGATATTGTATTTTGTCGGAAACTTTGCATCAATTTATTTAAAGTCTTAAAAAATAAGAATAAAATGTTACATCATTTTTTTATACCCTTGCAGAGGGTATTATAATTTTGGTCAAAAGTGTGCAACGCAGTGAAGGAGACATCTCCGACCCTATAAAGTATATATATTCTTGATCAGGATCACCTCCTGAGTTGATATAGCCATGTCCGTCTGTCCGTCTGTCCGTCTGTCTGTCCGTCTGTCCGTCTGTCCGTCTGTCCGTCTGTCTGTTTCTACGCAAACTAGTCTCTCAGTTTTAAAGCTATCGAATTGAAACTTTGCACACACCCTTCTTTCCTTTGCACGCAGTATATATGTCGGAACGGCCGGGATCGGCCGACTATATCCTATAGCTGCTATATAACTGATTGATCAGAAATGCCATAACTTTGGTGTTTGTTAAGTTAGGAAGCTGGAATTTTCTATGGGTTTTATATTTGGCCAATCAATCCGACCTACCAAATTTCATAAGGATCGGTCGACTATATCCTATAGCTGTCATATAACTGATTGATCGGAAATGCCATAACTTTGGTGTTTGTAAAGTTAGGAAGTTGAAATTTTCTATGGGTTTTATATTTGGCCAATCAATCCGACCTACCAAATTTCATAAGGATCGGCTGACTATATCCTATTGCCGCCATATAACTGATTGATAGGAAATGCCATAACTTTGGTGGTTGTAAAGTTAGGAAGTTGGGATTTTCTATGGGTTTTATTTTTAGCCAATTAATCCGACCTACCAAACTTCATAAGGATCGGCCGACTATATCCTATAGCTGCCATATAACTGAACGATTGGAAATGCCATAACTTTGGTCTTTTTAAAGTTAGACAGTTGGGATTTTTTATGAGTATTAAGTTGCATCATATGAATAATTTTGGAGAATATAATTTACAGAGTATTCTGCAAGGGTATATCAACTTCGGCTCCGCCCGAAGTTAGCTTTCTTTTCTTGTTTTTCTTTGATATTGTATTTTGTCATTAAACAAAAGCCCTTCTTTTCGGCGGCGCCTGTGATTTCCGCTCACTGGAACATCCGAAACAAAAAAATTCCAACCTGATTAGGAAGAGTACATGTTTGGCTCTGACATGAACTAAGATTATTAATTTCGCACAGATATTAACAAAATGGCGGACCTTTGAAATTTTTTTTTGAAAATCGTCTTTTTTTCAGCCACAAATCAAGTTGAAAAGTAAAGAAGATCTTCACTGATTTGATTTATCCTAGTTCATGCTATAGCTATATATTTATAGAATAAAGTATTAAAATTTGGATTAATAGTTTTTGAGTAACCTCATGCACCAGTCGTCAAAATACTGTTTCGAGAAAAACGCGTTTAAAGTTTTGACAAGCTGTCGCCGTCGCCTGACGCTTCACAAATTAATATGGGGCGGGAAATTTTCTGATTTCACTTATATTTTTGTCTTGGGTCTCTACCCGCACCGTAGGTTTTAGTTTTCTCGTTGGTTAACTACGTCGCTAGTCCCTGATCTTGGTCCAGGGGCCGGTGTCGTGGCGGTGATCTCGCTGGGTGCGGGAGCAACCGATGCGTTCGGGCGTGGAAAACGGAAGAACCACGTTCCGCCGGATCCACGTGCCTCGTCCAAGATCGGTGGTGAAGGCACTTATCGTAAAAATATTCATACGAATATTTTTAGAAGTATTCTTAAGAATATTTAAGAATATTTATCGAACGGCCTTCCTGGCACCTAAATTACAAACTAGAAAACACCTAATACTAGATTTAACCTATCGATATCGATGCCTCCTGGGCTGCGGTCTAATCCTAAATAATGCTTCCGTGGCTGAGTATCTTGGACAATGCCTCCTTGGCTGGGTATCACTGCGGTATTACATATTTAAGTCTTGCCTCCGTGGTTGAGTATGTTTATAGTGTCAAAATGTGGGGGGTCAGTTCGGTGACTGCCGTCGGATATCGTGTCCACTCCCGTGATGGGGTCTGTCGTCTTAGCCCTGGCTGGCTCTGGTGGTCCTAGTGGGTCCTGAGGCTCCCTGCCTTCCCTCATGGACGAGTCCAGTAGCGGATCTGCCGATACGTGGGGCTCGCTCGCTGCCGTTGTGACCGTGGGACTTGATGAGCGCTCTGCCAACCCTGTCCATGCCGCGTTGGCTTCCACTGGCGTGCACTGCAGGGGCGCACGAGTGCCTCCGGTATTAGACCGTCCGTCTCCGCCGACCGAGGTTGCAGGCCATGGCAATCGTGAAGTGCTCTCCTTGATGCAGCGTGTGAGGTATCCAGGGGCGAACATCGGTACCTGCATACTGTCGAGCCAAAGACCAATATATACTCTAAGATGCGTAAAGCCCATACATTGGTTTTGCAATATGCTGCTCGTTTTTTGGTGGCTCCCTCCGCTCGCACAAAGTTGAGAGCGTAAAAATCTAAAAATAGAATTGCACGAATAAGGAAGTGCGTATGTGTGCGATTTTCGTCCAGAAATCATTTCTGGACTAAGAAACTAATTGTGTGTCAAAAGAACTTCTATGATTGAACAGGATTTTTATTTAAATTGCATTTATGTATGTATATGGCAATGCAGCTTGATGTAAAACTTTTTTATATACCTTTAAAATGAATATCTGCGTATTTAATTCATAGTTTCGTTTTACATAATTTAATTAAAGCTAAAAACATAACTTTTAATACAAAACATATAAAACTGCTTGATTAAATTTAAAAATATTTCAATAAAGTTTTATAGATTTGAATATACTATGATTATTAAACAAAAACAAAGCGAACTATATTTAAATTGAATATATTTCAAGGATATTTAATTATATATATTTCGCTTTATTTTTTAATCCATGGCTAACTTAAAAATGGAAATATTAAATTTAATTTTTATTGAAATATATTAAACTTTGATCTAATGACTTAAAATATTTTAAGTAAATATTAATAACATCATATCTAATATTATCAACCTGCATTTAAATCTATTCTTATTTAGTCAAGCAGTTTTATTTGTTTAGCGTTAAAAGGTATGTTTTTATAATTCATTTAAATATATAAAACGAAACATTTAATTTGATACGCAGATATTCATTTTTATTTATCCATCGTTTTTTTTGTATACCTAATAATTATTTAAAGCTAATATTATTATTTTATAGAAAGTTAAACTATTTATAACAACACGAATTGAAGGCTTAATTATAAACTAAGCTACAGGATATCCTATTTATATTTAATATTACGTACATACATATAAAACTTTTTTCCAAGTTGTCGAAAGCGTTTTGTTATATTTTTTAGAATGTTTTTTCGATGCCATTTTTTTAATTTTTCAGTAAAATATTATTTATTTATTGGAGTCGCTTACAATTCATTTTTAATAAGTTTTTTGTTTGCCCTTTGCGTTTCTCTTTTTTCTAAATAATTAAAATAGTTAGTATACAAATATTTATATAACTTTAATTTATATTATGATAATAATTTTATATAATGTTATGTAAAATACCACATATTTTTAAATCCATATATTTAAAATACAATAAATATAAAAAAATTCATCCTGTTCAATCGCAAAATTTTTGAGGCTCCTAAAAATCATTCACACGTCGCGTGCTGAATACCCTAATGACAATGATTCCAATGTGAAGTCATGTATAAAATAAATTATGTTTTTTTTTTTATACTTAGATATATTTGGGACTACTAAAAAATATTACACATTCGATTAATTAGTAAATAAAGTAAATATAAAGGCAATTCAATATAAGTATTATTAATAATGTTAGAATTTTAAAATAAAGAGTATATTTCGACAGCTCGCTGCAGCGAATTTCTTCGCTTGTGAATACATGTGCACACATACATTCGTCGGCTTTCGCAGTATGCGTGCAAAGAGCGGCTGGCTTTTGAGCGCTCTCTCGCTGGCTTTTGGGCAGAGAGCGAAAAGCCAGTTGAAAAGCCAGCACAAAAAATTCGTGTGCAAAAAAATCGTATGGCGTTACGCATCTTACAGTTTATATTGGACTTTGGTCGAGCCATGAAGTGACTATGAGGAAGGGCGTACCGTGCCAGGCGAGCGGTCGGTTGTCCAGCTGCCTCGAGCTCGCCTAGTGCCGCAACTACCTCGTCTCCGGTGGTTGGCATCTGACCGTCTGCTGATCCGTCGCTGACTTCCCTTGAAATGACCGGGTGGTCATTCCCCGAGGACGCCGTTTCCGGTGTCAATGCTGAAGAGGCTGTCCCTCAGCCCATCCGAGCTTGTGGACATCGTGGTGCGTCGTAGGACGCGTGTTATGACTAAAAGTTCAAACCCGTTAGCAACTATGATTACATGCTAGCCCTACCTACAGTGCGGTTGATCTGTTCATATTGTTCTACTAACGAAAGTTTGGTTAACTAGTTTATTTTAGTGTTACTTATCTTAGCCTTGACAAAAACGGGTGTACCGCTTTGATTCACGTGTTACCAAGTGTGGCTTCACTCTGAAAAGTGGACCTGTCGTCGCTTGGCTGTAGCTCCAGTAGAAGGTCGCTCGTCGCCAAGCGTTCGGATGCTTGGGGACTTCTGCCCCCTCCTGTGGCTCTTCCTCGTGGTCTGATGATTCATTCGTGGTGACGTCTGCTTCTCGGGAGGTCTGGTACTCCTTAAGATCGGGCAGGCTGGCCGTCCGCCGCTTCCGAGAGCCTTTTAGCTGGAGTCGCAACATGTTTGGCGATAGGAATTAGATGACCTTGTATGGCCCTGTATATTTTGGGGCCAGTTTGACGTTGAATCCCTCGCTCCCCTTGGAGAGGTGGTGTGTACGCACGAGCACCCAGGATCCCCCCGGGTGTTGTTTGTGGGACGCTCGCTGATTGTTCTCGCGGGCGATGATGTAGGCTTCCTTTAGTCCATGTACTCGATCTTCGGGCGTTTGGGGGGTGACGCCCGCACATAGGTGCATAACTTCGTCGTACCACGCCCCTGGCAAGCGAGGTTCCCGGCCTTGTACCAAGTATGCGGGACTGAACCCGGTGCTGTCTGAGATGCTGGAGTTAATGGCCAGTGAAATCTCTGGTAGGTATTGATCCCACGTCTGTTGGTCTTCTGCGGCATACTGGGCATTCATTGTCTTGATCGTTTGGTTGGCACGTTCTGTCGGGTTTTTCTGAGGCGAGTAGGGCGCAGTATATTGGAGATTGACCCCTACTTGCTTGCAAAGTGACTTAAATTTCCGACTTGGGAACTGGGCTCCGTTATCACAGATCAGGGTACGAGGCGTTCCAAATCTTGCCAATACGAGGCAGTGGGCCAATAAAGTCCACGCTGACCATGGCAAAGGGTTCCTCAGGGCGACGGGATAACATCTTTCTGGCTGGCTTAAGTTGGTTTACCTTGAACCTCTGGCACGTCTCACAGCCCCGAACGTGGCGGATGACGTCCCGGTGCATCCCCGGCCAAAAGTACCGTTGGGCCACTCGTCGAATCGTCTTTCGTATGCCCAGGTGCCCTGCCGCAGGCTGGTCGTGGCATTCTTGGAGTATTCTTGGTCTGTGTCCTGGGGGAACACACAGCTTCCATGGGCTGTGTTCCTCGTCGTGTGCTGTGCTGCCCAAGTGTCGGTATAGTTACCCATTTTCCTGAACATAGTCAGGGAATTTTTCCGGCTGCGCGTTGATCTGGTCTATCTTGGCCATGATCCATTTGCACGGTTTTCCGGACTCGTATCTGTTCAGGGTCTCCAAAGGTTGCCGAAATAAGGCGTCTGCGACTATGTTTTGGTTCCCCTTCCGGTAGTGCACGTCGAATTGGAATTGCTGAAGCTCCAATGCCCAGCGAACAAGTCGCCCCGTCGGGTTCTCAATGGAATTGAGCCATTTGAGGGCAAGGTTATCTGTTATCACGTCAAACCTGTAGCCCTCTAAGTAGCATCTGAGCTTGCGGATGGCGAGGCACTCCTCTTCGGCGGCCGAATAGTTCTCCTCGACCTTGACTAGCCGCCGGCTAGCGTATGCCACCACTCGCTCGCCTTCTTCAACTTGCTGGGTGAGAACGGCGCCGAGTCCATAGTCACTGGCGTTCGTTTGCCGCTGGAACTTCCGGCCGAAATCCGGGCATGCTAGCACTGGGGATCCTGTGAGTTTGCTTTTCAGGTCCTCAAAAGCGCGTTGTTGGGGTTCCTCCCAGAGCCACTTCTTACCCTTCCTCAACAGGGTTGACATGGGTTGTACAACTGCTGCGAAGTTAGGTACGAAGCGTCGGTACCAGGAAGCGATCCCCAGGTATCGACGGAGTTCCTTGCAGTTGGAGGGTGGCCTCAGCTCCCTGATGGCTGCGATCTTTTCAGGGTCCGTCTGGATGCCAGCTTCGCTGATCATGTGTCCCAAGTATACCAGGCTCAGGCAAAAGAACTTGCATTTTTCCCGGATTAGGCGTAGCTTAGCGTCTCGCAGTCGTTTAAACACTTCCTGTTGGTTTCGTACATGATCTTCCAACGTCAGCCCGATGACAATGATGTCATCACGATAAGGAAACGCGTGCGGTTCCATATCTGGCCCGATGACGCTATCCAACGCTCTCTGTAAGGTTGCCGGTGCGGAGTGTAGAGATTTAGCGCGCATTCCTGAGGCGTTCCAAAATATGGTTGATGCGGGGAAGCGGGTACGCTTGCTCGCTTATGATCCACTACATGGCCGGGTTCCTTGGGAAGTAGCGTTGCTTGAGTGGCTTCTCATCCAGCATGATCACGTGGTGTTCTGCAACGTGTCACTCCGGTCATTCCCTCGAACTGCTCCAGTTCTTCCTCCAAAAACGCGAGGATTTTGGGTTCTATTGGGTCTTCGGTGAACGGTTGGAGCGGAGGTTCCTTCTTGTGTTCGGTGATGACAGCTAAACTAGCCGTCGAGTTGCGGCTAGTAGCTGGGCCATTCGTTGGAAGAGGAATTCGTTGTCGTGCGATTCCGGCATCGGCTAGAGGTCAGACCGTAGTTTGTTGTCCCCTTGTGGGTGGGGGTCCCCGTAGCCTAATTCCTTGGCGAGGCTTCGCGTGGTGGCCGGGTCTGCGGTACTGCTGGTGCGGTCTTGCCGGATGGTCCGGGTGGTGGTGTTGGTGTGGCTGCTGTAGCCCTTGGCGATGTCGTCGATGCGGCTTCTGGAGTCCGTGGCGATGTCGTCGATGTTGCGTCGGTAGCCCGTGGCGATGATGTGGCTGCTGAAGCCCGTGGCGATGTCGTCGATGCGGCTTCGGTAGCCCGTGGCGATGATGTGGCTGCTGGAAACCTTGGTGGTGGGTGATGATGTGGCTACTGAAGCCCGTGGCGATGAAGTGGCTGCTGGAGCCCTTGGTGGTGGCGATGATACTTTGAGACGGGATCCGACTGATGCCGGCGGCCCTGGTTCTCCTGGGGGTTCAAAGGAAAGTTGTAGCATTGCTAGGCCACAGATGATCGACGCTCGAATGCCGCACAGGAAGTCGATTCCCAGAATGACTTCGTCGAGGATTGAGGGCAAGACCAGCAGCGCCATCTCCGTTGTTTGCTGATCCAACGTAACTCGTGGCCATATCGCCTTGGTGACGACTTTTGAAGATCCGTCCGCTAATGAAATCCGCGTCCGCACGTCTCTTGAGTTTGTGGCCGTGACTAGGCCTTGTGCCACCCGCTCGCTGATGAAGCTGCGCGTTGCTACTGTGTCGAGCGTAGCTGACAGTGGTCTACCTTCGATGGTGACTGCCGCCACTATCCGTCCGTTCTCGAGCCGTAGAGGGTGGATTACCGCTGTGGAGGCGTGCGTGTCGTCCCCGTTTGCTCCCACGTCGAGCGAGGACCCGGTTCGCTTCCCGAACGGCGGCAGCAACTTATTGTTCGTATTGCGCGTCTTGTGCACTCTCCGCAGCGTCGCCAGGCGTGCTGGACATCCACTATCCTGGTGTCGTGGTCGGAGATCAACTGGTTCGTGCCTTCCACCGGGAGTGGGCTTGCGTGTGTATCTCTGGCAGCAGCACGAGCCTCCGGCACTACTGTTCTTTGGTGTTGCTGTGGTCTGGGTCTCGTGCCCGTGGCTATCGAGGTGTAATTGGCAGTTGAGGTGTGATGGTGTCATCCCGATCCCTAGCGATCTCATATGCGGCGGCTACTGCGTCAGTGTCGTCAGCGTGGAGAACTCGTGGCGTCTGATGAAGAGTTGGTACTCGGGGAGCAGGTTTTCATAGATCGGGGGAGTATCCTGCCCGCTGCATCATAAGCTTCAAATCTACAACGAAATTTTTAAATGGTTCCCCTGCCTTTTGGTACCTTGTCCGTATGGTGTCCTCTAGCCGCTGATAATATCTTGGAGGCAGGAAAAAGTCCAGAAATTCGCTCCGAAATAGAAGCCACGGTGTCTTGTGCATACGATAAGCTCTGTACCAGCCCTCTGCGCGGCCCGTGAGAAAACCGGAGATGGCTCCGGATACTTCGCTGGTCCGTACGTTGTATGCAGCTGCTCCTCTTCGACGCGCTCAATGAAGTGCACCGGGTCCGACTCCACATACGGAGTTTCTCTGTTTGCAGAGGTCGTGGCGTTGTGTGTGGCCCCAGGGTCAGGGCTCAAGTGACCGGGTCTGGGCGAAGCGATTCTACACGTTTAACTTCAGAGCTCCTTCTTCCGGTATCGGGGATGTGGCTCGCGACTGGCCCTCCTTTTGGGACAGCGCCTTCGGGTACATTGCTTCCAGCTCGGCGAAGCGGCTCTGGATGCCCGCGCTGTGGCCGGTGTCTCCGATGAACGCAGCCAAACGCGTTCGCTGCTCTGACACCGTTCCTGTCTGTTCTAACCCAAATTCTTCCAGTAATGCCACCAATTCCTCCTTTCGCCGGAATGAGATTCACCGTACGCCCATCGTGGTAGGCTTGGGTTCACTTTCTAATGCCCGGACGACTTCCTGCTGTCTGTCGCCAATGATTTGCGGCTTGCTATCCGTAGTGGCGGGATCGTGGGGTGCGTTCCTCGGCGGAATTTCCTCGTGGTTCTCTATGTTGCTGGCTTGGTCTGCCTGTGCTCGCGGGGGTCAGGTGGCAGCGGTCGATGGCAGAACCTTGCTTACTTCAGGTTTCCCTTAAGTACTAAAAGCTGCGTCAGCCAGTGTGTACGATGCGTAAAATCTGCGTTCGCCTTTGGGGTGAGTTTTTCGGAGCCTTTCTTGTTTCTCCTTTCCTTGCGTCCAAGCTGCGTCAGTAAAGGCGGGCCCGCATCACCAGTAGGTACGATCTGTAGCAGCTGCGTCACCAGTGGGGTCGATGCTTAGGAGCTGCGTCAGTCGATATGTTATCGAAATCTCGTGTCCCCGATGGAAGCCGTGCGTAAATGCTGCGTCAGCCGTGGCGTTATTGAAATCTCGCGTCCCCGATGAGAATCTCCAAAATTCTGGGGGCGCAGTGATGCACTGCGTCGACTGCTCGGCGAAGCGGAACAGTGGGCAGCTGAGCGAGGTAATAAGGCTTGGTTGCCGGCGCTTGGGGTACCCTTCTGGGCGGCTACGGGCACACGGCGTATTTATGGGTCTTTAGGCCGTAAATTTGGACACGCCGGCTCGTCCTCCTCGTCCCTGCTCGGGCGCCAATCTGTAAGGAACTTTCTAGGGCTGAGGTAGACTCAGTCTGCCCAGGATCCTCCACAGATTAATTTGTAGATAGCAGAAGGACAAGGTGGTGTCACTGGCCTGTGCCGGCCGGGAAGGGTTGCTGCGCGGACGGAAAACAGGGGTGCTTATTCGGAGATATAACCAGCCAAATAAGTCCTCTGGCTTTCCGCTGGTTCCGTGTGGTTCGAGTGTCGGCGGCGAAAGAAAACCTACAGCCTGGGGTCACCTGTGCTCGTGCCGTCTAGAGTCAGGCCGCGCGCTGGTTCCGGCGGGAAACTTACACTTATTTGCAGAATATGACCAGACAAATAAGTGGTTAGTTTCCGGCGCTGGTTCCGACGGAAAACCGGGCACTTATTCGGAGATATAACCAGTCAATTAAGTTCACTGCCTTCCGATGGCTCCTTGTGCCTCGAGTGGCGATCCCCGAAGAGTTCACAAATTAAAAGCCGACTTGGGCGGGTAGTTTTCTGATTTCACTTCTATTTTTGTCTTGGGTCTCTACCCGCACCGTAGGTTTCAGTTTTCTCGTTGGTTAACTTACGTCGCTAGTCCCTGATCTTGGTCCAGGGGCCGGTGTCCTGGCGGTGATCTCGCTCGGTGCGGGACCTTTGCAACCGATGCGTTCGGGCGTGGAAAACGGAAGAACCACGTTCCGCCGGATCCACGTGCCTCGTCCAAGATCGGTGGTGATGGCACTTATCGTAAAAATATTCATACGAATATTTTAAGAAGTATTCTTAAGAATATTTAAGAATATTTAGCGAACGGCCTTCCTGGCACCAAAATTACAAACTAGAAAACACTTAGAAAACAAATACTAGATTTAACCTATCGATATATGCCTCCTGGGCTGCGAGTCTTTTGTTTATTAATCCTAAATAATGCCTCCGTGGCTGAGTATCTTGGACAATGCCTCCGTGGCTGGGTATCACTGCAGTATTACATATTTAAGTCTTGCCTCCGTGGCTGAGTATGTGTATAGTGTCAAAATGTGGGGGGTGAGTTCGGTGACTCGTCACATCCTTTCAATATATTCAACTTAAATATGCTTCGCTTTGTTTTTGTTTATCAATCATTTATAAACCGTATATTCAAATAAATTAAACTTTATTGAAATATTTTTAAATTTAATCAAGCAGTTTTATATGTTTTGTATTAAAAGTTATGTTTTTAGCTTTAATTAAAATATGTAAAACGAAACTATGAATTAAATATGCAGATATTAGTTTTCAAGGTAAATAAAAAAGTTTTACATCAAGCGTCATTGCCCTATATACATAAATTAAATTTAAAATAGTTTTTTAGTCCAGAAATGATTTCTGGCCGAAAATCGTCTTCTCAAACAAGTACGCACACATACGCACTTGCTTATTGGTGCAATTATATTTTTAGATTTTTACGCTCACAACTTTGTGCGAGCGGAGAGAGCGGAATTTTCGTCGGCACCAAAACACAAGCTGCATATTGCAAAACCAACTTATGGCCGTTATGCATCTTCGAGATTATATTGGTCTTTGCTCTCACTGTGCTCTCTCTCTCTTGATCTCATTGCTCTCACACTGTATCAGAGTCGTGGGGTGTTGCGAGTCGTAAGCGGAGAGTGAGTTCAGTTTAAAGTCGGCAGTGATCCTGATAAGAGACTGTAAAACTAAATAAAAACTATAAACTGAATAAAACTGTTGAAATTGTATTTAACAGTAAACATAACATAATCTGTTCGGTAACCATATCTTTATATGTTAAAAGAATGTATGTTATCGAACAGCGAGCTTTAAACATATTTATTCCTCTCGCTGCCTACTCTGGTTTTTAAATGTGTATACTGGTACAATAACGAGTTCAGTTCTATTATAACGATTAAACTATTAACTACAAAGCCGCTGCGTTATTCTTTGCCTGGGATAATCCACTATACCACGTGGTTATTTTTCTAACAAAGGTTATGGGCCCAGGAAACCGGTAATATATATTAGTTTAAGGCATTAAGAGCGCTAATATCATTGTTCGGAGTCCCTTCTCGTCTGATTGCAGATCAGGGACGTAATTTTTCTAGTACATCATTCCGTAATTCCTGCTCTGTTCAAAAAATAGATTTGCATTTGATCGCCACGGGCGCTAGTCGGGCCAATGGCCAAGTAGAGCGAGTTATGAGTACTCTAAAATCCATGCTAACGGCGGTTGAGACAGGTCAAGAGTCATGGCAGGGTGCTCTATGTGAAATTCAACTGGCTATTAATTGTACGTCCAATAGAGTGATTAAGGTTAGCCCTTTAGAAATCCTTATTGGTAAAGAAGCAAGGCCATTTGGTCTCGTACCTGTTGTCGAAAATAAGAATGATGTTGATATTGACAAAGTTAGAGAAATGGCGAAGCAAAACATTACTACTATTGTAAGGCACTAGGTTGGTGACTACGTATTGCTTAAGAGCGAAGAGCGTCATCAGACAAAACTAGACCCTAAGTTTAGAGGACCGTTTTTAGTGACCGAAATATTAGAAGGAGATTGGTATAGACTTAAGGCATTAAATAATAACAGCACATATAAATATTCTCACGAATTTTCGAGACGTATGCCTAAGAAGGGGATTACCACAGAGTTGGATGATGAGTGTGATGATGAAGAAGCCACGGAGCTATATGATGAAGGTACCACAGATCAAGCCGGTGAGGGCTGTGGTTTTGAAATAAAATGAAATTTTGGAAATGATCGGTGAATTGTTATTTGGCCGGCTTATTAACTAAACTGCCAGCTATTTATGATGGCCGGTTTGCCTGGATATAAGCTGTGGGCTAAATTAACTCATTTATTGACTGGCCAGTTTATCTTGTGGATGACTGTGTGCTAGTTGTTTTGTAAATTTATGAAGGATTGTAATTGTTTGAATTTAAGTTGGTGGTAATCCGGATCTCATGGCAAAAGTTGTATGAAGATAAGACATTAAAAAAAACAAGAAAGAAAGCTAACTTCGGGCGGAGCCGAAGTTGATATACCCTTGCAGAATACTCTGTAAATTATATTCTCCAAAATTATTTATATGATGCATTCTTAATACTCATAAAAAATCCCAACTTCCTAACTTTAAAAACACCAAAGGTTTGGCATTTCCAATCGTTCAGTTATGTGGCAGCTATAGGATATAGTCGGCCGATCCATATGAAATTTGGTAGGTCGGATTGATTGGCCAAATATAAAACCCATAGGAAATCCCAGCTTCCTAACTTTACAAACACCAAAGTTATGGCATTTCCGATCAATCAGTAATATGGCAGCTATAGGATATGGTCGGCCGATCCTTATGAAATTTAGTAGGTCGGATTGATTGGCCAAAAATAAAACCCATAGGAAATCCCAGCTTCCTAACTTTACAAACACCAAAGTTATGGCATTTCCGATCAATCAGTTATATGGCAGCTATAGCCTATAGTCGGCCGATCCCGGCCGTTCCGACATATATACTGCGTGCAAAGGAAATAAGGGTTTGTGCAAAGTTTCAATTCGATATCTTTAAAACTGAGAGACTAGTTCGCGTAGAAACAGACAGACGGACAGACAGACGGACAGACAGACGGACAGACAGACGGACAGACAGGCGGACAGACAGACAGACGGACAGACAGACGGACAGACGGACAGACAGACGGACAGACAGACGGACAAACGGACATGGCTATATCAACTCAGGAGGTGATCCTGATCAAAAATATATATACATTATATGGTCGGAGATGTCTCCTTCACTGCGTTGCACACTTTTGACCAAAATTATAATACCCTCTGCAAGGGTATAACTCTATATATATATAATAACAAATTCGGGATTTAACACTTTGAAAAAAATATAATTTTTATTTATCAAAATAGTGTAAACGCGAAATGGGAGAGAAAGGTCTGCTCCTTACAAGATTCAACTTAAAACTCAAACTTATAAACTAAGCTGGCGCTTATCAAAACTTCAATTGGAAGAAAGAACTCGATTGATAAATTGAGTGTCTAAAATGAGAGCACTGAGCATGAGAGCGATCTAGTTTTGAGCTGCGTCTGCAATTTTACAGAAACAAACTTGCGCTGCGTAGGAACTCCTAAAATCTACATGCAAAATGCCAATCTTCTAGCTTTTATAGTTTCCGAGATCTCAGCGTTCATACGGACAGACAGACGGACAAACGGACAGACGGACATGGCTAGATCGACTCGGCTAGTGATCCTGAACAAGAATATTGTAACGATTTTTGCCGCCGTGGAAGGGCGGATCTCGTCACGGAAAGCCGAGCGGAACTTCTTTTTAGATCGGTGTGCGGTCACGATCCCGTCAATGCCCACTTCCTCGCCTAAGCTCAACCAAAAACACATGCGTAGTTCTTAATTATTTCGCAGCTTTATTGGGTCTTCTATTCACAGAGCGCACGAGGCGCCATGTGCTTTTCTCTAATCTCGTTTTTTAGAAGAAGGAAGAAGGAATCAAGGAATAAGGGAACAGAGAGAAAATAAAGAGACCAGGCAGCCGGGCTGTCAAAGTCTCAGTTTGGCGCTGCTTGAAGCGTTGCCACCTAGCCGACTATCGAAGGCCCAAGGTTTTCGGCGGCTTTCGTTACATTACCCCCCTCTCAGACTCGAGTCTCCTGGCCGAGTACGGTTGGACTTGGGCCTCGGTAAGAGGCCAATCGGTTGACATGGACGGTCCTGGTGGCACGCTTCCCTGGTAGTCGTATCTCGTATACTAGGTCGGAGTGACGGCGGGTGACGACGGCGGGTCCAATCCAATCAGACTGCAGTTTCGGGCATCGGCCCACTCTTCGTGTAGGGAAGTAGAGCCTAACCTCTTCTCCAACGGCGAATTCAACTGGATGCGATCGAAGGTCGTAGCGTAACTTGTTAACGTTAGCGGCTGCCAAGTTCAAGTTTCGTCGTCCAATCTGTCGTGTGAGTCGGAGGCGATTCTGCAATTGTTCCACGTAGGCGGGATAACTATCCGGATGAGGGGATGGTCGTCCATACAGCAGTTCGCTCGGTAGCCGGAGTTCCCGTCCCAGCATCAGTAACGACGGTGAAAACCCAGTTGCCTCATGCGGAGCCGAGCGATAGGCCCAGAGAGCTAGCGGCAAAAGTTGGTCCCAGTCGCGTTGATCGGTCGCAACAAATTTGGCCAGGTAATCAAGGAGGGTCCGATTAAATCTCTCGACCATCCCGTCCGACTGAGGGTGTAGCGGTGTGGTGCGAGTCTTCTCCACGTCGAGGAGTCGTAGGCAAGCTTGGAATACCTCTGATTCGAAGTTGCGGCCTTGGTCCGAGTGAAGGATAAATGGGGCACCAAAACGGCAAAACACTTCTTGGATGAGTGCTCGAGCTACCGTTTCGGCGGTTTGGTTGGGAAGAGCTATGCACTCCGGTCATTTGGTGAAGTAGCACATCACCACAGCGATGTAGCGATTTCCGTGAGTGGTAGTTGGCAGAGGGCCGAGTATGTCGATCGCAAGTCGTTCAAATGGAGCACCTAGTACGCGGGGTTGTAGTTGGCCCACTGTACGGCGAGTAGGTCCTTTTCTGGCATTGCATTCGGTACAGCGTGCGCACTAAAGGGCTACGTCAGCAGTCTGTCCGATCCAAAAGTAACGTTGCTTGAGCTTGGCGACTGTCTTCTTAATTCCGTAGTGTCCGCTGGTGGTAGAGTTGTGAGCGCTGCGCAGAGCTTCTTCTTCCTTAAGAGAGCGAGGCACTACCAAGGCTTCGTCCGCTGATGTGGTTTTAATCATTAGAAGACCCCTTTCCACGAAAGGGCTCTCAGTCCATGTTGTGGATTTAGTTGGTCCTTCTCCTGTTTTTAACCACTGCAGGATTAACGACAAAGTGGGATCTTTTTCCTGGCTGATAGCAATGTCGACTGGTTGGGCCTGTAGGAACAAAATCCCTTGACCATCGTTTTGTTCTGCCTTAGTGCATATGCGGCATTTACCACAGGGGCGGCGAGACAGGGCGTTACCGTGCAGCTTGCCACTGCGGTGCTGGATATCCCTTTCGTATTGCTGGAGGCGTTCAATCCAGCGAGCGAGTTGTCCTTCGGGTTCCCGAAAGTTGAACATTCATCGGAGAGACGAGTCCGTGCGCAGCAAGAATTTCCGGCCATATAAGTAGTAATGGAAATGTTTGGTAGATAGAACCACGGCTAGCAGCTCTCTCCTAGTTACGCAATAATTGCGTTCAGCAGCATTAAATAATTTGCTGTAATACTCCAGTACATGCTCCTGTCCTTCTTGATGTTGACTGAGCACAGCGCCCGCACCATGGTTTGACGCATCTGTATCCAAAACGAATCATCCGGACACGCCCGTAAGCCTTTGTGGCTAACTATGTGGCCCAGGTAACTAACCTCGGTTCAGCTTTAGTCCTGCGCTTTGCAATTTATTCAAGACTTGTTGCAAGTGGTCCAGATGGTCTTCCGCTGTCCGAGAGTACACAATGATGTCGTCGAGGTAAACTAGTGTGGATTTCCAGGCAGGTCCGGAGAATAGGCCGTCCATTAAACGCTCGAAGGTCGCTGGCGCGTTGTCGAGTGCCTCGACTATTAGATACCCGTTACTCAGCTAAACAACGCCAGCTGTTCCAAAGTCATCCGTTAGATGGCGTTATTGAAAGGCGTAAATGTAGGTGCTAGCCAGGCTTAAGCGTTTAATGGGTTTTTGGGCATTAGAGTGGGCGTGGCAAACTTTTATTAGGCCAATCGATAGGTATTGACGAAACAAATACATATCAATTAAAATTTTCATTATAGCATCAAAACTGTGACCACAGCTTGTGGCTTGTGGGCGTCAAAGGGGGCGTGGCACCATTTTGAAATAAACTTGCGCTGCGTAGGAAGTCCTAAAATCTACATGCCAATCTTCTAGCTTTTATAGTTTCCGAGATCTCAGCGTTCATACGGACAGACAGACAGACGGACAGACGGACATGGCTAGATCGACTCGGCTAGTGATCCTGAACAAGAATATATATACTTTATAGGGTCGGAAACGCTTCCATCTACCTGTTACATACTTTTGCACGAATACAATATACCCTTTTACTATATGAGTAACGGGTATAAAAAGACCGGCATCACACGTAAAAGCGGTCTTGGCTCTTGAGGCATCGTCCATTTCCACCTGCCAGTAACCGCTCTGGAGGTCCATTGTGGAGAACCAACAGGCGCCGTTCAACGTGGTTAAGATGTCATCCATCCTTGGTAGGGGACAGACGGACAGACAGACGGACAGACAGACGGACAGACAGACGGACAGACAGACGGACAGACAGACGGACAGACAGACGGACAGACAGACGGACAGACAGACGGACAGACAGACGGACAGACAGACGGACAGACAGACGGACAGACAGACGGACAGACAGACGGACAGACAGACGGACAGACAGACGGACAGACAGACGGACAGACAGACGGACAGACAGACGGACAGACAGACGGACAGACAGACGGACAGACAGACGGACAGACAGACGGACAGACAGACGGACAGACAGACGGACAGACAGACGGACAGACAGACGGACAGACAGACGGACAGACACGGACAGACGGACAAACGGACATGGCTATATCAACTCAGGAGGTGATCCTGATCAAAAATATATATACATTATATGGTCGGAGATGTCTCCTTCACTGCGTTGCACACTTTTGACCAAAAATATAATACCCTCTGCAAGGGTATAACTCTATAGTCGAGTGCCTCGACTTTTAGATACCCGTTACTCAGCTAAACAACTTAATATAAATATGCCTTATTGTATGTTTTTCACCGCTCGAATTAGCTCCTGATTTTTATGTTAAAATCGGTACCCAGGGAACACCACGTGGAGGCCGTTGATTTGCAACGGGGTCTTTCAAACCAAAATAAATTTGGGGACCTACAAGTCGACTTGAGTTGCCAAACTTTATTTCAGTCAAAAGATTGCAACGCAGTGAAGGAGACATTTCCGACCCTAAAAAGTATATATAATAACAAATTCGGGATTTAACACTTTGAAAAAAATATAATTTTTATTTATCAAAATAGTGTAAACGCGAAATGGGAGAGAAAGGTCTGCTCCTTACAAGATTCAACTTAAAACTCAAACTTATAAACTAAGCTGGCGCTTATCAAAACTTCAATTGGAAGAAAGAACTCGATTGATAAATTGAGTGTCTAAAATGAGAGCACTGAGCATGAGAGCGATCTAGTTTTGAGCTGCGTCTGCAATTTTACAGAAACAAACTTGCGCTGCGTAGGAACTCCTAAAATCTACATGCAAAATGCCAATCTTCTAGCTTTTATAGTTTCCGAGATCTCAGCGTTCATACGGACAGACAGACGGACAAACGGACAGACGGACATGGCTAGATCGACTCGGCTAGTGATCCTGAACAAGAATATTGTAACGATTTTTGCCGCCGTGGAAGGGCGGATCTCGTCACGGAAAGCCGAGCGGAACTTCTTTTTAGATCGGTGTGCGGTCACGATCCCGTCAATGCCCACTTCCTCGCCTAAGCTCAACCAAAAACACATGCGTAGTTCTTAATTATTTCGCAGCTTTATTGGGTCTTCTATTCACAGAGCGCACGAGGCGCCATGTGCTTTTCTCTAATCTCGTTTTTTAGAAGAAGGAAGAAGGAATCAAGGAATAAGGGAACAGAGAGAAAATAAAGAGACCAGGCAGCCGGGCTGTCAAAGTCTCAGTTTGGCGCTGCTTGAAGCGTTGCCACCTAGCCGACTATCGAAGGCCCAAGGTTTTCGGCGGCTTTCGTTACATTACCCCCCTCTCAGACTCGAGTCTCCTGGCCGAGTACGGTTGGACTTGGGCCTCGGTAAGAGGCCAATCGGTTGACATGGACGGTCCTGGTGGCACGCTTCCCTGGTAGTCGTATCTCGTATACTAGGTCGGAGTGACGGCGGGTGACGACGGCGGGTCCAATCCAATCAGACTGCAGTTTCGGGCATCGGCCCACTCTTCGTGTAGGGAAGTAGAGCCTAACCTCTTCTCCAACGGCGAATTCAACTGGATGCGATCGAAGGTCGTAGCGTAACTTGTTAACGTTAGCGGCTGCCAAGTTCAAGTTTCGTCGTCCAATCTGTCGTGTGAGTCGGAGGCGATTCTGCAATTGTTCCACGTAGGCGGGATAACTATCCGGATGAGGGGATGGTCGTCCATACAGCAGTTCGCTCGGTAGCCGGAGTTCCCGTCCCAGCATCAGTAACGACGGTGAAAACCCAGTTGCCTCATGCGGAGCCGAGCGATAGGCCCAGAGAGCTAGCGGCAAAAGTTGGTACCAGTCGCGTTGATCGGTCGCAACAAATTTGGCCAGGTAATCCAGGAGGGTCCGATTAAATCTCTCGACCATCCCGTCCGACTGAGGGTGTAGCGGTGTGGTGCGAGTCTTCTCCACGTCGAGGAGGCGTAGGCAAGCTTGGAATACCTCTGATTCGAAGTTGCGGCCTTGGTCCGAGTGAAGGATAAATGGGGCACCAAAACGGCAAAACACTTCTTGGATGAGTGCTCGAGCTACCGTTTCGGCGGTTTGGTTGGGAAGAGCTATGCACTCCGGTCATTTGGTGAAGTAGCACATCACCACAGCGATGTAGCGATTTCCGTGAGTGGTAGTTGGCAGAGGGCCGAGTATGTCGATCGCAAGTCGTTCAAATGGAGCACCTAGTACGCGGGGTTGTAGTTGGCCCACTGTACGGCGAGTAGGTCCTTTTCTGGCATTGCATTCGGTACAGCGTGCGCACTAAAGGGCTACGTCAGCAGTCTGTCCGATCCAAAAGTAACGTTGCTTGAGCTTGGCGACTGTCTTCTTAATTCCGTAGTGTCCGCTGGTGGTAGAGTTGTGAGCGCTGCGCAGAGTTTCTTCTTCCTTAAGAGAGCGAGGCACTACCAAGGCTTCGTCCGCTGATGTGGTTTTAATCATTAGAAGACCCCTTTCCACGAAAGGGCTCTCAGTCCATGTTGTGGATTTAGTTGGTCGTTCTCCTGTTTTTAACCACTGCAGGATTAACGACAAAGTGGGATCTTTTTCCTGGCTGATAGCAATGTCGACTGGTTGGGCCTGTAGGAACAAAATCCCTTGACCATCGTTTTGTTCTGCCTTAGTGCATATGCGGCATTTACCACAGGGGCGGCGAGACAGGGGCGGCGAGAGACGAGTCCGTGCGCAGCAAGAATTTCCGGCCATATAAGTAGTAATGGAAATGTTTGGTAGATAGAACCACGGCTAGCAGCTCTCTCCTAGTTACGCAATAATTGCGTTCAGCAGCATTAAATAATTTGCTGTAATACTCCAGTACATGCTCCTGTCCTTCTTGATGTTGACTGAGCACAGCGCCCGCACCATGGTTTGACGCATCTGTATCCAAAACGAATCATCCGGACACGCCGTAAGCCTTTGTGGCTAACTATGTGGCCCAGGTAACTAACCTCGGTTCAGCTTTAGTCCTGCGCTTTGCAATTTATTCAAGACTTGTTGCAAGTGGTCCAGATGGTCTTCCGCTGTCCGAGAGTACACAATGATGTCGTCGAGGTAAACTAGTGTGGATTTCCAGGCAGGTCCGGAGAATAGGCCGTCCATTAAACGCTCGAAGGTCGCTGGCGCGTTATCGAGTGCCTCGACTATTAGATACCCGTTACTCAGCTAAACAACGCCAGCTGTTCCAAAGTCATCCGTTAGATGGCGTTATTGAAAGGCGTAAATGTAGGCGCTAGCCAGGCTTAAGCGTTTAATGGGTTTTTGGGCATTAGAGTGGGCGTGGCAAACTTTTATTAGGCCAATCGATAGGTATTGACGAAACAAATACATATCAATTAAAATTTTCATTATAGCATCAAAACTGTGACCACAGCTTGTGGCTTGTGGGCGTCAAAGGGGGCGTGGCACCATTTTGAAATAAACTTGCGCTGCGTAGGAAGTCCTAAAATCTACATGCCAATCTTCTAGCTTTTATAGTTTCCGAGATCTCAGCGTTCATACGGACAGACGGACAGACGGACAGACGGACATGGCTAGATCGACTCGGCTAGTGATCCTGAACAAGAATATATATACTTTATAGGGTCGGAAACGCTTCCATCTACCTGTTACATACTTTCGCACGAATACAATATACCCTTTTACTATATGAGTAACGGGTATAAAAAGACCGGCATCACACGTAAAAGCGGTCTTGGCTCTTGAGGCATCGTCCATTTCCACCTGCCAGTGACCGCTCTGGATGTCCATTGTGGAGAACCAACAGGCGCCGTTCATCGTGGTTAAGATGTCATCCATCCTTGGTAGGGGATAAGAATCCTTGCTGGTGATATCGTTTAGACGTCGATAATCCACACAGAACCGGGTGGAACCGTCATTTTTCCTTACTAGAACGACCGGTGAGGGCCACGGGTTTGTGGACGGGCGAATTATGCCTCTTTGCTTCATGTCGGCAACCAGTTCTTCCACCTCAGCCTTCCTTGCCAGCTCAAGACGACGCACTAGTTGCTTGATAGGCCTAGATAGACCCGTATCGATCACATGGCGGGTTAGGTTGGTATGCCCGTAGTCGTCATCGCTTCGGGCAAACACTCGCTGGAAGCGGTTCATCATGGCCGTCCGCTTGGAGCGAAGAGGAGGTGGCAACTAGGGGGGTACTTCCCCATTGTGGGAAGTTGCTTCATCGTTTCCGTCTTGATCCTGAGGGGTTTCCAGAACCTCTACTGCTTCCACTTGTCCCACAATTGTTTGCGCTGGGAGAACATACGTGTGCGCGCTGAGATTCACTGGATGCAGTGTGCTGGTGTTGGTCGTGGTGTCCAGCAGGGTGCTTCCTAGTAGAATTTTAGAGGGCAATTGGGAGTGAGCTCCACGTTCCAACAGAGGTGCGGGCAGCTGCTCCTCCGACATGCATCAAACCGTTAAGCGGGTGTCGCTATATGGCAGGATGTTACTTGTCGCGGTCGAATAAAGTAGATTTCGCTGTTCCGTAAACCGGGCATATAGCGGCAAGGATCCCCACAGGAACCGTAACTGAAATTCTTTCAAGTCTACGGTTGCCTTATATTGCAGCAGAAAGTCGATGCCTAAGAGGCTTTGGGGTGCTGCCTTCCACTAGCAGGAATTCGTGATCAACTGGCCTTCCGGCAACAATAAGTCTCGGATGGAACCGTTTTTTGGGGTAAGCTGTAAACTCGTTGGTCTACGTAGGGTGGGGGCGCACCGGAGTGCGGCAAACTCTATTTCCTGAGATTGAGCGGCACTTTCTTTGGGCGGCGGCAGTATGGGAAAGGGGGCCACGATGGCTTCGACTCTTGAAGGAGCATTTAGTCGGGCGCCGTGTTGCAGGTGTTGGAACCGGATTAAGTAACCCGGGCAGGTGCGGTGAGCGATTGAGGGTGAGCCAGAGACGTACTGTGGTTGCGGAACCGCCGTTGGGGAATGGGGGGGGGGTGAGCGGCTGCTCACTGGGGCTTACGGTGTTGACTGTCAACCTCCGTCCCGAGAGGTTGACGGTAGCTGGTTTCCCGATAGCGGCACTGAGTTAGTTGAAAACCCTGGTCCTCTCGGGTTATGGCTTCCTGATATTCGGGTTCTTCTTCCTGGAGAGACTAGGGGATCTTCTATGGTTTCGGCAGCAAAGTTCATTACTGCGGCGGCTGGACGTCGTCGGCACTGGGCTTCAATGCGGCACGCCATATCGAGGGCATCCGTTAGAGAGCGCGGGTGGCTGCTATGATAGGGACCTGGTATCCCGTCTCGCGTATCCCGTCGATAAAACGCTGCACGCTGATGCTGTTGTAGGTGGCGGTTGGTAACTCCCCAAATCTCTGTCCGGGCGTTCCAGCTCTAGTGCAAAGTCCTCGAAAGACTCTCGTGGTCCCTGCATACGATTGTGGAAGGTGTGATAGCCGGTGTGCTTACTGATTGTAAAGTTTTTGCGCATGGCGGCTGTCAGGGAGTTGTATGAGCTGAGAGTGGCTTCTGGTAGGGTAGCGTGAAAACGCTGAGTACGCCCACGCAGACTCGTATACAACTTTCTGCACTTCTTCCTCTCTGACCAGTGGTATTCTTCGGCCATGTCGTCAAGTAGGCATTGAAATTCGGGACAGGGACGTGTTCCATCGAAGGTAGGAGGCGGCTCTGTATCCGACACCTCCAGAATTCCCCATTGTGAGGTTATGTCTCCGACTGGACGATGGGCAGCCATCTACGCGGTCCCTGGAATGCCGTCCATTCTCCGTGGAAACACTTGCTGCGGCTGTCTTGAACCGGTATTGGCCAAATCAGCTAAGCACGGGGTGCTGGCGGTCCTCTCGAACGTCGCCCACATTTGTTCGAACTTCTGCTCGAACTAGAGGTTGAGCGACTGATCCAACGCCTCCACTTTTTGTTCGATCAGGCGGAATGAGCTGTTGATGGCGCGGCCCACTGCATCCAGCGTGGCAGCTCCATCCTGCGGATCTTCTAAACTACACCCTGCTGGCGATGCTTGACGGCGGTGGCGGGCGGAATTCTTAGGCATTTTGACGCAGGTCAGGGTTCTCGCAAACCCTAGTGACCACACACCTGGCACCAATGTAACGATTTTTGCCGCCGTGGAAGGGCGGATCTCGTCACGGAACGCCGAGCGGAACTTCTTTTTAGATCGGTGTGCGGTCACGATCCCGTCAATGCCCACTTCCTCGCCTAAGCTTAACCAAAAACACACGCGTAGTTCTTAATTATTTCGCAGTAAACCTTTATGTTGTACACTTACGAGGACGCGAGATAGGTCAGGAAGGCCGTGTCGCAGATTGTTTTGAAAATTCAAATTATAACGATTATTTGTTGGTACACGCTTGTTTTATTTCTTATTGCTTCTCCGTTCTTTCGTGCGAAGCGGATATACCATTCCGCCAACGTAGTCTGGGCGTGGGCATGAGTGAGACAGATAGTGTTCACCAGTCTGTTTTTGAAGGTGAGGAGGAATTGAAAAGGAACCGACAGGAGTTGAAAAAGGTATACTGATTGTGAAATTCAAGAGCATGAAACGCGCCAGAAAACGTTTCGCCGAAAGTCCAATTGAGGACTCAGAATCTGGATCCTCGTCAAATTTATATACTTTATGGGGTCGGAGATGTCTCCTTCACTGCGTTGCACACTTTTGACCAAAATTATAATACCCTCTGCAAGGGTATAAAAAACATAGTAGCAATGAGCGATAAAAATAAAAAACAAGTTGTTCATTTTTCATGTATAAATACTTTGTTATCTCGTAAGGCCTGATCAACCATACGGGTACAAAAAAAAAAGCTTTACAGCAACATTTTCCAATTATATTTCCAATTTATATTTCGTAATTTTACTTTTAACTACAATTTTATAATTATACCCGTTACTCGTAGAGTAAAAGGGTATATTGTATTCGTGCAAAAGTATGTAACAGCTAGAAGGAAGCGTTTCCGACCCTATAAAGTATATATATTCTTGATCAGGATTACTAGCCGAGTCGATCTAGCCATGTCCGTCTGTCCGTCTGTCTGCCCGTCTGTCTGTCCGTCTGTCTGTCCGTATGAACGCTGAGATCTCGGAAACTATAAAAGCTAGAAGATTGGCATTTTGCATGTAGATTTTAGGAGTGCCTACGCAGCGCAAGTTTGTTTCAAAAAGATGCCACGCCCCCTTTAACGCCCAAAATCGCTTATATACGATTTTAAAAATATAAATATTTCGGAAAAGTAAAAATGCAGTTTTATTGTGTTTATCAATACCAATCGAAATGTAGAAGACATTTTTCAAATCGGACCATTCGTTAAAAAGTTATGCGTGATCAAAGTTTCTATCTCCATCTCGCTCGCACTCCCTTTACCTGAGTAACGGGTATCTGATAGTCGGGGCACCCGTCTATAGCGTTCTCTCTTCTTTTTATCAAATTTTATTGCATTTTTTATTGACATTTTATATTCTTATATTTTCAAATAAACCAATTTTAATACATAGTATGACCATTATAATGTCATACATAAATACAAATATATTATATATTCGCACTAAACAAAAAAAAAAACAAATACAAAAAAAAAATATAAAAAAAACATATATAATTATTTTAGACATCGTTTTATTAAGAACAAGAGAGAACGCTAAAGTCGAGTGCCTCGACTATACCCGTTACTCAGCTAAAAAAGTTCAATTTATCAATTTGAATTCGGCGATCTCTTAGTGCTGGCAGCTTTACAGCACGAGCATCAGCACCAGCGCTGCTTTAGCGCAGGCAGCTTTTGTCCTGCACCAGCAGCTGTGTTTATGTTTATGTTTTTGAGTGCAATAAATTGACTAGAAATATTAAACATACATACTCATATAGCCTAAACACATACATTCTTAAATAGTATTATGAATATTAAAGTCTAAATGTTTGCACAACACGAGTAACGGGTATAGCGAATAGCTTTCTTTGAAAGGGGTTATCTTTGCCGGGCAATTGCAACTGTGTACAATGTAAAAACATACATATGTATATGCTTACATACATACACACATACGCCATTGTTTTACTCAGACCTCCAATTTGGCTAACTAGATTTGATTTGCATAGTTCTTGGGATATAGTTCGGTATTGACAAATGAAAACCATCGCAATTTCCTTTAATAGAAATCCTTATCGAGAATTAACGTTGACTCTGTTGAGCACCTTGGCCAGCTGTTCCAAAGTCATCCGTTAGATAGCGCCATGAAAGGCGGAAATGTAGGCGCTAGCCAGGCTTAAGCGTTTAATAGGTTTTTGGGCGTTAGAGTTGGCGTGGCAAACTTTTATTAGGCAAATCGATAGGTATTGACGAAACAAATACATATCAATTAAAATTTTCATAATAGCATCAAAACTGTGGCCACAGCTTGTGGCTTGTGGGCGTCAGAGGGGGCGTGGCGCCATTTTGAAACAAACTTGCGCTGCGTAGGAACTCCCAAAATCTACAAGCAAAATGCCAATCTTCTAGCTTTTATAGTTTCCGAGATCTCAGCGTTCATACGGACGGACAGACATACGGACAGACGGAGAGACGGACAGACGGACATGGCTAGATCGACTCGGCTAGTGATCCTGAACAAGAATATACTTTTGCACGAATACAATATACCCTTTTACTCTACGAGTAACGGGTATAAAAATATAATATATATAAGTTAAGTCCTTCCCAAGGACTCCTGTCCTTGTGAGGACTGACTTATACTTAGTCATTAAATTAATGTTCCTTAATTGTCAGTCCCTTCCAAGTATGTGGCCAATTCCCTTCCAGATGAGTGAGAAGTCCAGAGTGTCTTTTATATTACGTTATAAAATTTATTTTGTTTTATACAATATTTCAATGTGCCAGTTAGCCGGTCCAATTTGTTCTGCCCTTCCAAAGCGCTGCTTCATTACCGCCAAGCCTCGGTAAGTGCCCGTCCCACCGTCGACTTCGGCGTCAGCGTCAGTGGCCGGCTGGAGTAAGCGTCAGTGGCCGGCCGAAGTATTGCAGACCTTGCAGTTCTCACCGTGCTCCAATTGCACCGTGAGCGGTCAGCGTTCCCGTGGCCGGCGGATGTCGCCGTGCTGAGTTTGCACGGGGTGCGGGGGGCGGTAGGTCGGTGCCCGGTCGGCGGATGTTGCTGTGCTGAGTTGGCACGGGGTGCGGGGGGAGCGGTGTGTCGGTGCCAGGCCGGCGTATGTCGCAATGCTGCGGTGGCACGGGGTGCGGGGGGCGGTAGAGTCGGTCGGTTAGCCCTATACTGTTAACTCTTCCCCCTTCGAAAATCTGCGTCCCGCAGATCAGCAACTCTTCGCGGGGGCCGCACTGATGGTGTGCGCCTCCAGTTCGACGATGCTTCGATGCGTTGGGATGCCTTTGGTGGAGGTTATTTTTTTCCATACGACGTATAGCAGCAAGGCCACAATGAGGATTACCACTGCTTCTGTTAGGATTGAGAATAAAAAATTGTTAGATATTGTTGACAGCTTCCTTAAGTTCTGCAGGCTAAAATCATCAACATATTTTAGCGAAAGCTGGTATCCAATGGCGGTTACTTTGCTTAGTACGGCCGGCATGGCCATCACATGCGTTGTCGAGTAGCTGCTGTAGACATGTTCGCGATGTGGACGGTCTCGTTATCGTACTGGACTATAAACGATCCCAGCAGATGGCGTTTCCCTGAGTTCGTTACGACCGTTCCGTTGAAGTTGGTCAGGAACAAGGTACCGTCGTCGACCAACTCTACAATCTCCTGATCGCTTCTCAGGTGATCGCAGAGAGCGTGTCCTCCTTTTAGGAGCCTGGGAATACAGCTGGCCTCGTCCAGTTTCCTTAAGTTTTTTTCCTGGCACACAGTCGTATTTCCGATGGAGAGACAATTGCCCAATACTGCGTAGGTTTCCTGGGGGTCCATCGCCAGCTTGTTGTATTCCAGCACCACTTGTTTGCCCTCCGTAATCGTGGGGTGATGCTTCATCAGCTTGTATTTAGTGTCCACGACTTTGGGTAGTGCCAGCACGGCCTCCACCACATTTTTGTACGGTAGGCTGCTAGTTCCTGCCAGAAGGGTTTCCACTTCTTTGTGATCCAAAAGATTTGAGTTTACTACCGATGCCTTCGCTAGCTGACAGGCTCAAGTGATTTCATCGACCTGCTTCAGCAGTATCATTGCCTTCTGCATTAAAATTGTGGCCGAATGGACCTCTCCTTCAATGGAGTTCACTCTTGCCATCATAACGTCAAGCTTCTGCAGTGATTCGTGCGTGGAGTCAAACAACTTCGTATTTATTTGTATCTGCTGGTTACTATTTTGCATTACATTGTCCTGAGACTGGAGGATGCTATTCCAATCCGATGCGTCGGGTGATTCGGCAACCCATTTCCAGGCTGACCCCAGCCAGTCTATGGACTGAGGCGCGCGGTGTGCCTACGTCATTCTTGTAATGCCATCGGTAGCAGTTTCCAGGTAGTGGCATATCAGCGCTGCAACTCTGGTGTCGGTGACCACTAATGTTTCTTCGGTGGACTTGTCAATTGTATTTTGTATCCGTTTTAGGTCAATAATGTGGGCGAGTTTGAATACTCCATTAACGCGCCATACCACACCCTGCTGAAGTGGGACTACCGGCGTATCATATTTGAAGAGGTGAAGAGCAGTTGCGACTTGGAAGAGAGACGTTACCCAATTTTTTATTTAATATTTAATCTTAGTGTAGTGTGTCGTGTTTCTGTTAATTGTTGTTAATTAATTATATTACTATACTATTTTTATTTATTTTTTTTTTACTTTCTTTATACTCTTTGTATCTAATCTAAGTGTAGTACATTTCCCTTTTCTTTTTATACCCTTGCAGAGGGTATTATAATTTTGGTCAAAAGTGTGCAACGCAGTGAAGGAGACATCTCCGACCCTATAAAGTATATATATTCTTGATCAGGATCACCTCCTGAGTTAATATAGCCATGTCCGTCAGTCCGTCTGTCCGTCAGTCTGTTTCTACGCAAACTAGTCTCTCAGTTTTAAAGCTATCGAATTGAAACTTTGCACACACCCTTCTTTCCTTTGCACGCAGTATATAAGTCGGAACGGCCGGGATCGGCCGACTATATCCTATAGCTACCATATAACTGATTGATCGGAAATGCCATAACTTTCGTGTTTGTAAAGTTAGGAAGTGGGATTTTCTATGGGTTTTATATTTGGACAATCAATCCGACCTACCAAATTTCATAAGGATCGGCCGACTATATCCTATAGCTGCCATATAACTGATTGATCGGAAATGCCATAACTTTCGTGTTTGTAAAGTTAGGAAGTGGGATTTTCTATGGGTTTTATATTTGGACAATCAATCCGACCTACCAAATTTCATAAGGATCGGCCGACTATATCCTATAGCTGCCATATAAGTGATTGATCGGAAATGCCATACCTTTCGTGTTTGTAAAGTTAGGAAGTTGGGATTTTCTATGGGTTTTATATTTGGACAATCAATCCGACCTACCAAATTTCATAAGAATCGGCCGACTATATCCTATAGCTGCCATATAACTGATTGATCGGAAATGCCATAACTTTCGTGTTTGTAAAGTTAGGAAGTTGGGATTTTCTATGGGTTTTATTTTTGGCCAATCAATCCGACCTACCAAATTTCATATGGATCGGCCGACTATATCCTATAGCTGCCATATAACTGAACGATTGGAAATGCCATAACTTTGGTGTTTTTAAAGTTAGGAAGTTTGGATTTTCTATGGGTTTTATTTTTGGCCAATCAATCCGACCTACCAAATTTCATATGGATCGGCCGACTATATCCTATAGCTGCCATATAACTGAACGATTGGAAATGCCATAACTTTGGTCTTGGAAGTTTGGATTTTTTATGAGTATTAAGAATGCATCATATGAATAATTTTGGAGAATATAATTTACAGAGTATTCTGCAAGGGTATATCAACTTGGACTCCGCCGGAAGTTGGCTTTCCTTTCTTGTTAAAAAATTTTTTGTTTTTATATTTTTCTATAGGAAAAATAGTTGTTTTTTTTCTTTTGGTTTTGTTAAAAATTTTTACTTGTTTTTCTTATTTAATACCCTTGTTTGTTATTTTAAAGAGTTCGTGAAACGTTTTCAGCGTAAGTCTTCTACTTTTTATGTGAGACTTATGGAAGATTTTTCCCGATCTAGTTTTGACCGTGACTCTACCATTATCTTCGATCTCCACTGGTTTGAACCGATGTTTGTCTTTGCTCTTGATTTGTTTGTTAGAGACATAGACAGTATCTCCCTGATTATATTTTAACGGCTTAATTCTGTTCCTATTAAGCCTATCAGTTGACATTTTCTGCTTATGCAGGAGTAACCCTCTTATGTCTTCCTGCGTCTGTTCTTTGAAATTTGTTAGTCCCTGATAATTTATTCTAGAAGGTCTGTTGAGAAAGATGTCGACTGGTTTACGGTTCGTCACCGAATGGACAGAGTTGTTATATCTGTCTGCGGCAATGAGAACCAACTCGGCTACTTTCAGGTTACGGTTGTCGTTTTTCAGACACCGATATATTTCAAGAAAGGTTGAGTGGAATATTTCAACCTGGCCGTTTACTTCACTCTTTTGAGAGGGTGTGTAATAAACGGCTATTCCGAGAGATTGCAAATAGTTAAGCACTGTGGGGCAGAGTAGACCCCTTTCATTATCTGAGACTATTGTTTCTGGTGCTGTGAAATAATGCAGAACTTCGGTCAGCCTCTCGCGGAGATCGACTCCCGATTTTGATTCTATCGGGAAAAGTTTGGCAAATTTTGAGAATTTATCGATGCAGCTCAGGAATTTAAGCTTCTCGATCGTAAAAAGGTCAATGTGCAGGATTTCGCATGGGTAGTTAGGAATAGGGGTTAGTTGCAACTCCGGCTTGGCCGGGTGCCTATCATATTTAAACATTTTACAATCCCGGCAAGAATACACCAATGACTTAATGCGGCTTGCCATTCTGGGGAAATAAAATTTTTCCAAGATCTGTAACTTCATCTCTTTTGGATTTCTGTGGGCCCTAGAATGCTCTGTATTTATTATTCCACTCGACTCTACTTCGTCCGCTATATCAGTTACCAACCTCTGCGTAATGCGAAGTTTGAACCCTGGGAAGTTCTCTCGACAGAACTTTTGCAGAGACTGTAAGTGGCTGTCAGGAATTTTTATCCCATTAATTATTAATGGCTTCATGTATTTCATCAAACAGGGTAGCAAATTTATTGTGGAATCAATGGGAATCAGGTGACGTACGGTGCCCGTGTGTGGTGTTTCGCAAGAATATTCCAGCCTGTCTTGCTCAAACACAAGTTGATTCCTAAATACGTTAATAGGGGCTTCCACGTGAGGAATTAAATCCGATTCGTCTTGAAGCGCACTGTGAACGGTAGCAACGGAATCCGTTGTTGAAGTTGAGGATGTGTCGGCATTGAGGTAGTTTACATTCGAAACGATGCGAGAAAGAGCATCAGCAACCACATTGGATTTGCCCGGCTTGTAAATAAGCTCGCAGTTGTACTCTTCTATGCGCGCTTTCCAGCGTTTTAACTTAGCATTGTAGTTCCGATTGCCTAACGAAAAGGTTAGGGTCTGGTGATCGGAATAAACTTTAATTGACGCGGCGCCATAGAGGTAGGATCGTAAATTATCGAGGGCCCATACTATTGCTAGCATTTCTTTCTCGTTCACTGCGTAGTTTTCCTCCGTTTTATTCAGAGACCGTGAAATATAGGCGATTGGGCGGTCTTTCCCGTCGACGCTTTGAGAAAGAACGGCTTCTATTGCATAATTGGAGGCATCGGTAGTTAAATGGAAAGGTTTATTAAAGTCTGGGAATGCCAAAACTTCTGAAGAGGCAAGGATGGTTTTCAAGTCGTCGAAGGCTTTCTCGCCTTCTTCGTCAAGCGAAATTGAGATATTCCTGGATTTAGATGCCTTGACCTGAGCATGCTCCCCCCCTCGTGAGGTTCGTCAGAGGTCTAGCGATTTTAGCATAATCGCAGATAAATTTCCTATAATAAGAGGTCATTCCTAGGAAACTTTTAAGTTTTTTCAAAATTCGTGGGTGGAGGCATTTCTTTTATGGCTTTTAACTTATTTTCATCTGCGCGGATCCCATCCGCCGTTACCACATAACCCAGGAATTCGACCTGGGTGCGCAGAATCTGTGTCTTTTCCAAATTCACTTGCAACTTGGCATGTCTCAATTTTGTAAATACGGCGCGAAGGTTACGCCAGTGAGAGTCGTAGTCTTTACTAAAGACGATAATATCGTCGATGTATACGTAGCAAATTTTGCCAATGTGCTCTCGTAATACGTCGTCGATCATTCTTTGGAAAACAGCCGGGGCATTCTTCAACCCGAATGGTAAGCGCAGAAACTCGTATTTCCCGTTCAGGGTAGAGAATGCAGTTTTAGGTATGTCGGATTCCTTCATGTGAATTTGGTGGAACCCGGACGTTAAGTCAAGAGTGGTAAATAGCTTGGCCTCCCCTAGACTGGACAATGTAGATGTTATATCAGGGATTGGGTAAGTGTCGGAGATGGTAACTGCGTTGAAACGCTTGAAATCTATTACCATTACCATTCGGTATTGTTTTTCCCCATTGGGCTTGGACTTCTTTGGGACTACCCATATCGGGGAATTGTAGGGGCTCTTGGAGGGCCTGATTATTCCCTCGCGCAGGAGCTCGTCGACCTGATTTTCTACCTCGCCTCTCATGTTCGCGGGGTAAGGGTAGCTTTTTGAATATATGGGTTCCTGAGTACTTGTTCGGATCTCAGCTCGAACACTTGTATCCACGGCTTCGCCTGGCGAGAGTGGCTCAAAAATAGTGGTGAATTAAGAAATTAGGGATTCGAGGCTTTCCCTTGCTTCCACTGGGTTTGCTTTAAGGGATTTCAGAGTATCGTCCTCAATAATGCCATGGAAGGCAGTTAAAACGGAAGAACGAAGAAGGTGACCGGACAATCATTGCCTATGGGACTGAAGAATGGTCCAGTTAGTTGATGTGTTATTTTTATCTCCCCTCCAGCGGATTGAACCGGAAAGGGTTTTGACAAGGGCAAGCATCCCTTGGCTATCTGGGGAAACTGTAGCTTAGCCCCATCTTTCACGCCATACTCTATGTATGGAACGCTAGAGAGGTGTCGGCCATAAAATTTACTGCGCCAGTACTACCAGCCTCCATGTGAGGTTGGCGGCCAGACTGGTTGTCTGGTAAAGCTTCATCATAATAAGCCTCACTGACGGATTTTTCCTCATGCTGGTTTAAAGCGGCCTCACCCGGGGATGGGACAGCAGTTAATTGGTACAGTCTTTGCGATTTCCGAAAAGGGTTAAGATTGGAAGAGGTATTGGGGCTGCGTTTAACGCTTAAATTATTGTTTCCCTGGTTTGAACGATAGGAGTGGCCAGACTGGTGGGGCTCCATTTTGATCGCTCGCGGATTTGAATATCTTGGCGGGGGCTGAGAATTCCTGCCTGCGTCTTGATATTGGTATTGGTTATTATAAGAAGAATGGTTGGATTGGGGCCAAGAGTACTTCTGGCGGTAAGGCTGAGGGGATGAAAACTTACTAGAATAGGTGACATGATTCATTGAGGTAAGATTCTGCAACTCTAAACAGATTGCGTAGGCCTCTGGCAAGTTTTTTGGGCCGCGAATTACCAATAATTTAGAGAGGTCACCGCTCAGGCCTCTGAGGAAGACATCCAAGGCTCTGTCCCTATAAGTTTCGACCAGCGCACTAAGAATTCCAGGGCTTTGGTTACCGTTTTTTTTTTTTTTTTTTTTTTTTTATAAGGTAGTGTATCACTAACTTTCTTTACAACGTTTTTAACGTCAGCCATCTGGCCAAGCAACACAGCCAGAGTAGCCTCAAATTTAGTCAAAGATGCCTTCATTTCCTCCATACTAACGAATCGATTCAAACAAATGGGAGTCTTTTCAAATAGTTTAAAATAATTATGAGTAGAGTGACAGTTAAGTTTTTTTTTTTTTTTAATTTTATTATTAAATTCTACGCTGAGAACGCTTCACTTACCCGTGTTTCGTATTTATTCTTTATTCGTGTTATTGGTGCTATCTTCGTGTGTTGATTCAAATAATAAAAACTGTGAACTATAAATACTAACATAACAACCTATACGCGCTTTTGCGCGTATAGTATAACCACTTAACGATCTAATACGCAAAGGCAAAATATGGAAATGGACGGGCATAAGCCCGAGTCATCCGCCTATACGCAGCGTAGATAGGGTACCCAAGGAAAAGAAAGGTTGCATAAGAACCCCGACGAGGCAGTCGGATTCAGCGTTCATACGCCGCGTGTAATAGGTTTATACAACGCGAGCAGCAACTCCAAACTCGTAGCGTCGGTAGACTCTATACGGAGTAGAGGGCACAGCAGAGCTGCACCGTAGGTCCCGATGCGATGCGGGTGATTTAAAAAAAATAAAATAAAAAACAAGAAAGGAAAGCTAACTTCGGGCGGAGCCGAAGTTGATATACCCTTGCAGAATATTATGTACATTATATTCTCCAAAATTATTCATATGATGCATTCTTAATACTCATAAAAAATCCCAACTTCCAAGACCAAAGTTATGGCATTTCCAATCGTTCAGTTATATGGCAGCTATATGGTAGGTCGGATTGATTGGCCAAAAATAAAACCCATAGAAAATCCAAACTTCCTAACTTTAAAAACACCAAAGTTATGGCATTTCCAATCGTTCAGTTATATGGCAGCTATATGGTAGGTCGGATTGATTGGCCAAAAATAAAACCCATAGAAAATCCCAACTTCCTAACTTTACAAACACCAAAGTTATGGCAGTTCCGATCAATCCGTTATATGGCAGCTATAGGATAAAGTCGGCCGATCCTTATGAAATTTGGTAGGTCGGATTGATTGGCCAAATATAAAACCCATAGTAAATCCCAGCTTCCTAACTTTATAAACACCAAAGGTATGGCATTTCCGATCAATCAGTTATATGGCAGCTATAGGATATAGTCGGCCGATCTCGGCCGTTCCGACATATATACTGCGTGCAAAGGAAAGAAGGGTGTGTGCAAAGTTTCGATTCGATATCTTTAAAACTGAGAGACTAGTTCGCGTAGAAACAGACAGACGGACAGACAGACGGACAGACGGACAGACGGACATGGCTATATCAACTCAGGAGGTGATCCTGATCAAGAAAATATATACTTTATAGGGTCGGAGATGTCTCCTTCACTGCGTTGCACACTTTTGACCAAAATTATAATACCCTCTGCAAGGATATAAAAACATAACATATAAACATAGAAAACCCTGGCACAGGGAACACTGAAAACACGGGCACAGGAAACATAACAAACACGCAAATTACAAGTAAATAAATGACACAAAAATAAAAAACAATAAAGGAGCCGAATAATAATTTTAAATTATTATCTCCAAAATTATTCATATGATGCATTCTTAATACTCATAAAAAAACATAACTTCCTAACTTTAAAAACACCAAAGTTATGGCATTTCCGATTGTTCAGTTATATGGCAGCTATATGATATAGTGGTCCGATCCGGCTCGTTCCGACTTATATACTACCTGCAATAGAAAGACAACTTTTGGGAAAGTTTCAAGCAGGTAGCTTTAAAACTGAGGGACTAGTTTGCGTAGAAACGGACGGACGGCCAGACGGACATGGCTAGATCGGACATGGCTAGATGGAATCAATGGGAATCAGGTGACGTACGGTGCCCGTGTGTGGTGTTTCGCAAGAATATTCCAGCCTGTCTTGCTCAAACACAGGTTGATTCCTAAATACGTTAATAGGGGCTTCCACGTGAGGAATTAAATCCGATGCGTCTTGAAGCGCACTGTGAACGGTAGCAACGGAATCCGTTGTTGAAGTTGAGGATGTGTCGGCATTGAGGTAGTTTACATTCGAAACGATGCGAGAAAGAGCATCAGCAACCACATTGGATTTGCCCGGCTTGTAAATAAGCTCGCAGTTGTACTCTTCTATGCGCGCTTTCCAGCGTTTTAACTTAGCATTGTAGTTCCGATTGCCTAACGAAAAGGTGATCGGTATAAACTTTAATTGACGCGGCGCCATAGAGGTAGGATAGTAAATTATCGAGGGCCCATACTATTGCTAGCATTTCTTTCTCGTTCACTGCGTAGTTTTCCTCCGTTTTATTCAGAGACCGTGAAATATAGGCGATTGGGCGGTCTTTCCCGTCGTCGCTTTGAGAAAGAACGGCTCCTATTGCATAATTGGAGGCATCGGTAGTTAAATGGAAAGGTTTATTAAAGTCTGGGAATGCCAAAACTTCTGAAGAGGCAAGGATGGTTTTCAAGTCGTCGAAGGCTTTCTCGCCTTCTTCGTCAAGCGAAATTGAGATATTCCTTGATTTAGATGCCTTGACCTGAGCATGCTCCCCCCTCGTGAGGTTCGTCAGAGGTCTAGCGATTTTAGCATAATCGCAGATAAATTTCCTATAATAAGAGGTCATTCCTAGGAAACTTTTAAGTTTTTTCAAAATTCGTGGGTGGAGGCATTTCTTTTATGGCTTTTAACTTCTTTTCATCTGCGCGGATCCCATCCGCCGTTACCACATAACCCAGGAATTCGACCTGGGTGCGCAGAATCTGTGTCTTTTCCAAATTCACTTGCAACTTGGCATGTCTCAATTTTGTAAATACGGCGCGAAGGTTACGCCAGTGAGAGTCGTAGTCTTTACTAAAGACGATAATATCGTCGATGTATACGTAGCTAATTTTGCCAATGTGCTCTCGTAATACGTCGTCGATCATTCTTTGGAAAACAGCCGGGGCATTCTTCAACCCGAATGGTAAGCGCAGAAACTCGTATTTCCCGTTCAGGGTAGAGAATGCAGTTTTAGGTATGTCGGATTCCTTCATGTGAATTTGGTGGAACCCGGACGCTAAGTCAAGAGTGGTAAATAGCTTGGCCTCCCCCAACTGGACAATGTAGATGTTATATCAGGGATTGGGTAAGTGTCGGAGATGGTAACTGCGTTGAGACGCTTGAAATCTATTACCATTCGGTATTGTTTTTCCCCATTGGGCTTGGACTTCTTTGGGACTACCCATATCGGGGAATTGTAGGGGCTCTTGGAGGGCCTGATTATTCCCTCGCGCAGGAGCTCGTCGACCTGATTTTCTACCTCGCCTCTCATGTTCGCGGGGTAAGGGTAGCTTTTTGAATATATGGGTTCCTGAGTACTTGTTCGGATCTCAGCTCGAACACTTGTATCCACGGCTTCGCCTGGCGAGAGTGGCTCAAAAATAGTGGTGAATTAAGAAATTAGGGATTCGAGGCATTCCCTTGCTTTCACTGGGTTTGCTTTAAGGGATTTCAGAGTATCGTCCCCAATAATGCCATGGAAGGCAGTTAAAACGGAAGAACGAAGAAGGTGACCGGAGAATCATTGCCTATGGGACTGAAGAATGGTCCAGTTAGTTGATGTGTTATTTTTATCTCCCCTCCAGCGGATTGAACCGGAAAGGGTTTTGACAAGGGCAAGCATCCCTTGGCTATCCTGGGGGCTAATGAAGTTCTTATTCGCGCCAGTGTATATTAGAAACTGTAGCTTAGCCCCATCTTTCACGCCATACTCTATGTATGGAACGCTAGAGAGGTGTCGGCCATAAAATTTACTGCGCCAGTACTACCAGCCTCCATGTGAGGTTGGCGGCCAGACTGGTTGTCTGGTAAAGCTTCATCATAATAAGCCTCACTGACGGATTTTTCCTCATGCTGGTTTAAAGCGGCCTCACCCGGGGATGGGACAGCAGTTAATTGGTACAGTCTTTGCGATTTCCGAAAAGGGTTAAGATTGGAAGAGGTATTGGGGCTGCGTTTAACGCTTAAATTATTATTTTCCTGGTTTGAACGATAGGAGTGGCCAGACTGGTGGGGCTCCATTTTGATCGCTCGCGGATTTGAATATCTTGGCGGGGGCTGAGAATTCCTGCCTGCGTCTTGATATTGGTATTGGTTATTATAAGAAGAATGGTTGGATTGGGGCCAAGAGTACTTCTGGCGGTAAGGCTGAGGGGATGAAAACTTACTAGAATAGGTGACATGATTCATTGAGGTAAGATTCTGCAACTCTAAACAGATTGCGTAGGCCTCTGGCAAGTTTTTTGGGCCGCGAATTACCAATAATTTAGAGAGGTCACCGCTCAGGCCTCTGAGGAAGACATCCAAGGCTCTGTCCCTATAAGTTTCGACCAGCGCACTAAGAATTCCAGGGCTTTGGTTACCGTTTTTTTTTTTTTTTTTTTTTATAAGGTAGTGTATCACTAACTTTCTTTACAACGTTTTTAACGTCAGCCATCTGGCCAAGTAACACAGCCAGAGTAGCCTAAAATTTAGTCAAAGATGCCTTCATTTCCTCCATACTAACGAATCGATTCAAACAAATGGGAGTCTTTTCAAATAGTTTAAAATAATTATGAGTAGAGTGACAGTTAAGTTTTTTTTTTTTTTAATTTTATTATTAAATTCTACGCTGAGAACGCTTCACTTACCCGTGTTTCGTATTTATTCTTTATTCGTGTTATTGGTGCTATCTTCGTGTGTTCAGGACATGAGTATCAGGTCACTTACAACGTGCAGATTCTAAGGGTAAAAAGAATGACTTTAGTGTGATTCAGATATTTTTATTTTAGGGGACAGGCGGGAATTGAATTTTTACGTGTGTGTGTGTGTCTTACAAAAAGTAAGATTTTTCCTCCTTTTTTTTCAATTTTATCATCATATTTTTTCTTTTCAATTTATTTTCCTCGGTGAATACTTGTATATTTTTTGTAAATAAAAATTGTCGATTCCTTTTTTATCCGGCGTTAGGCGCGGTGGGCCATATTATTCCGTTTTGGTTTATCACCTACTAAGGTACGGTTGCCACACAATCCACTAGGCGGCCCTTTCTGTGCTGGTAACACTGAGCGTATCTAGTGAATTACCCACACCACTTTCCACGTTATATTATTTTTATTATAAATCGGGGCCGCTCGTAAACAAGTTACCGCGGTTATCAAAATTTATATTTATTTATGTTTGTAACACCTTATAACGCCCGTGAATTAAAACCACCGCGGCGGCTTGGTCACTTCTTTTGTTTCACGATAACCTTTTGCGCTCGTGAATAAGCCGGGAGGTCAGATCACAGCAGCGGGTGGGTCATATTTTAATCATTTTTTTGTTTATTTGGATTCGATTTTTATTATTCTCCTTTTCACTTTCTTTTTATTCCACTTATTAGGAATTATAATTTTTTGTTAATTTTTTTTTTTTTCCTTTTCACCTTTTTCGTTTTATTTATTTGGAATTAATTTTATTTTTTTTCCTTTTCAACCTTTTTTATTTCATTTTCAATTTTATTCTTTAGAAAAAAACTTTTTTTTTCACATATACCTCTTATGGAAGGTTACTCTCACTTTTCTCACACATGCAACACACAATTCACTTCCCGCCTTACCTTGTCCTAGGGATCCTCGTCGCTTAATGGTGAAGTCCCTGCTCGGGCGCCAGTTAAGTCCTTCCCAAGGACTCCTGTCCTTGTGAGGACTGACTTATACCTAGTCATTAGATTAATGTTCCTTAATTTTCAGTCCCTTCCAAGTATGTGGCCAATTCCGTGAGCGGTCAGCGTTCCCGTGGCCGGCGGATGTCGCCGTGCTGAGTTTGCACGGGGTGCGGGGGGACGGAAGGTCGGTGCCCGGTCGGCGGATGTTGCTGTGCTGAGTTGGCACGTGGTGCGGGGGCAGCGGTGTGTCGGTGCCTGGCCGGCGTATGTCGCAATGCTGCGGTGGCACGGGGTGCGGGGGGGCGGTAGAGTACTGTTAACTTATATATGATAATTAAATAACTTCATATATTACGTTATTTTAACCACACTGTACCATCGGCAACAATGTTAGCCAAATCTGCAGGATTTCGCCATCAGCGAGTGATAACTCGCGCCAGCTTTTTCCCACAGCTTGACGACTGCAACAAATATATCAGTGTATGCACATAACATTCCATTTCCTCTCTCTGGGCACCGCTCTCACTGCCGGCTTGACCGATAGTGCCGACTGCGCAACATAAGCTAAGCGAAGAATATAGGCAGACAGTCGAGAGACGACGGCAAACGAAATGAGTTCTTAAATAAGCGTATTGATAAATTCAAATTAAACCAGTGCGTTTGATTCAAATAATAAAAACTGTGAACTATAAATACTAACATAACAACCTAGGCGTAGCTTCATGATACCGACGATTTGTGCCAGGTTTTGCGCGTATAGTATAACCACTTAACGATCTAATACGCAAAGGCAAAATATGGAAATGGACGGGCATAAGCCCGAGTCATCCGCCTATACGCAGCGTAGATAGGGTACCCAAGGAAAAGAAAGGTTGCATAAGAACCCCGGCGAGGCAGTCGGATTCAGCGTTCATACGCTGCGTGTAATAGGTTTATACAACGCGAGCAGCAACTCCAAACTCGTAGCGTCGGTAGACTCTATACGGAGTAGAGGGCACAGCAGAGCTGCACCGTAGGTCCCGATGCGATGCGGGTGATTTAAAAAAAATAAAATAAAAAACAAGAAAGGAAAGCTAACTTCGGGCGGAGCCGAAGTTGATATACCCTTGCAGAATATTATGTACATTATATTCTCCAAAATTATTCATATGATGCATTCTTAATACTCATAAAAAATCCCAACTTCCTAACTTTAAAAACACCAAAGTTATGGCATTTCCAATCGTTCAGTTATATGGCAGCTATAGGATATAGTCGGCCGATGAATGAAATTTTGAAGGTCGGATTGATTGGCCAAAAATAAAACCCATAGAAAATCCCAACTTCCTAACTTTACAAACACCAAAGTTATGGCAGTTCCGATCAATCCGTTATATGGCAGCTATAGGATATAGTCGGCCGATCCTTATGAAATTTGGTAGGTCGGATTGATTGGCCAAATATAAAACCCATAGTAAATTCCAGCTTCCTTTCTTCAAAGGTATGGCATTTCCGATCAATCAGTTATATGGCAGCTATAGGATATAGTCGGCCGATCTCGGCCGTTCCGACATATATACTGCGTGCAAAGGAAAGAAGGGTGTGTGCAAAGTTTCATTTCGATATCTTTAAAACTGAGAGACTAGTTCGCGTAGAAACATACAGACGGACAGACCGACGGACAGACGGACATGGCTATATCAACTCAGGAGGTGATCCTGATCAAGAATATATATACTTTATAGGGTCGGAGATGTCTCCTTCACTGCGTTGCACACTTTTGACCAAAATTATAATACCCTCTGCAAGGGTATAAAAACATAACATATAAACATAGAAAACCCTGGCACAGGGAACACTGAAAACACGGGCACAGGAAACATAACAAACGCGCAAATTACAAGTAAATAAATGACACAAAAACAAAAAAACAATAAAGGAATGCTAACTTCGGGCGGAGCCGAATAATAATTTTAAATTATTATCTCCAAAATTATTCATATGATGCATTCTTAATACTCATAAAAAAACATAACTTCCTAACTTTAAAAACACCAAAGTTATGGCATTTCCGATTGTTCAGTTATATGGCAGCTATATGATATAGTGGTCCGATCCGGCTCGTTCCGACTTATATACTACCTGCAATAGAAAGACAACTTTTGGGAAAGTTTCAAGCAGGTAGCTTTAAAACTGAGGGACTAGTTTGCGTAGAAACGGACGGACGGCCAGACGGACATGGCTAGATCGGACATGGCTAGATGGAATCAATGGGAATCAGGTGACGTACGGTGCCCGTGTGTGGTGTTTCGCAAGAATATTCCAGCCTGTCTTGCTCAAACACAGGTTGATTCCTAAATACGTTAATAGGGGCTTCCACGTGAGGAATTAAATCCGATGCGTCTTGAAGCGCACTGTGAACGGTAGCAACGGAATCCGTTGTTGAAGTTGAGGATGTGTCGGCATTGAGGTAGTTTACATTCGAAACGATGCGAGAAAGAGCATCAGCAACCACATTGGATTTGCCCGGCTTGTAAATAAGCTCGCAGTTGTACTCTTCTATGCGCGCTTTCCAGCGTTTTAACTTAGCATTGTAGTTCCGATTGCCTAACGAAAAGGTTAGGGGCTGGTGATCGGTATAAACTTTAATTGACGCGGCGCCATAGAGGTAGGATAGTAAATTATCGAGGGCCCATACTATTGCTAGCATTTCTTTCTCGTTCACTGCGTAGTTTTCCTCCGTTTATTCAGAGACCGTGAAATATAGGCGATTGGGCGGTCTTTCCCGTCGTCGCTTTGAGAAAGAACGGCTCCTATTGCATAATTGGAGGCATCGGTAGTTAAATGGAAAGGTTTATTAAAGTCTGGGAATGCCAAAACTTCTGAAGAGGCAAGGATGGTTTTCAAGTCGTCGAAGGCTTTCTCGCCTTCTTCGTCAAGCGAAATTGAGATATTCCTGGATTTAGATGCCTTGACCTGAGCATGCTCCCCCCTCGTGAGGTTCGTCAGAGGTCTAGCGATTTTAGCATAATCGCAGATAAATTTCCTATAATAAGAGGTCATTCCTAGGAAACTTTTAAGTTTTTTCAAATTCGTGGGTGGAGGCATTTCTTTTATGGCTTTTAACTTCTTTTCATCTGCGCGGATCCCATCCGCCGTTACCACATAACCCAGGAATTCGACCTGGGTACGCAGAATCTGTGTCTTTTCCAAATTCACTTGCAACTTGGCATGTCTCAATTTTGTAAATACGGCGCGAAGGTTACGCCAGTGAGAGTCGTAGTCTTTACTAAAGACGATAATATCGTCGATGTATACGTAGCAAATTTTGCCAATGTGCTCTCGTAATACGTCGTCGATCATTCTTTGGAAAACAGCCGGGGCATTCTTCAACCCGAATGGTAAGCGCAGAAACTCGTATTTTCCGTTCAGGGTAGAGAATGCAGTTTTAGATATGTCGGATTCCTTCATGTGAATTTGGTGGAACGCGGACGTTAAGTCAAGAGTGGTAAATAGCTTGGCCTCCCCCAGACTGGACAATGTAGATGTTATATCAGGGATTGGGTAAGTGTTGGAGATGGTAACTGCGTTGAGACGCTTGAAATCTATTACCATTCGGTATTGTTTTTCCCCATTGGGCTTGGACTTCTTTGGGACTACCCATATCGGGGAATTGTAGGGGCTCTTGGATGGCCTGATTATTCCCTCGCGCAGGAGCTCGTCGACCTGATTTTCTACCTCGCCTCTCATGTTCGCGGGGTAAGGGTAGCTTTTTGAATATATGGGTTCCTGAGTACTTGTTCGGATCTCAGCTCGAACACTTGTATCCACGGCTTCGCCTGGCGAGAGTGGCTCAAAAATAGTGGTGAATTAAGAAATTAGGGATTCGAGGCTTTCCCTTGCTTCCACTGGGTTTGCTTTAAGGGATTTCAGAGTATCGTCCTCAATAATGCCATGGAAGGCAGTTAAAACGGAAGAACGAAGAAGGTGACCGGACAATCATTGCCTATGGGACTGAAGAATGGTCCAGTTAGTTGATGTGTTATTTTTATCTCCCCTCCAGCGGATTGAACCGGAAAGGGTTTTGACAAGGGCAAGCATCCCTTGGCTATCTGGGGAAACTGTAGCTTAGCCCCATCTTTCACGCCATACTCTATGTATGGAACGCTAGAGAGGTGTCGGCCATAAAATTTACTGCGCCAGTACTACCAGCCTCCATGTGGGGTTGGCGGCCAGACTGGTTGTCTGGTAAAGCTTCATCATAATAAGCCTCACTGACGGATTTTTCCTCATGCTGGTTTAAAGCGGCCTCACCCGGGGATGGGACAGCAGTTAATTGGTACAGTCTTTGCGATTTCCGAAAAGGGTTAAGATTGGAAGAGGTATTGGGGCTGCGTTTAACGCTTAAATTATTGTTTTCCTATTTTGAACGATAGGAGTGGCCAGACTGGTGGGGCTCCATTTTGATCGCTCGCGGATTTGAATATCTTGGCGGGGGCTGAGAATTCCTGCCTGCGTCTTGATATTGGAATTGGTTATTATAAGAAGAATGGTTGGATTGGGACCAAGAGTACTTCTGGCGGTAAGGCTGAGGGGATGAAAAACTTACTAGAATAGGTGACATGATTCATTGAGGTAAGATTCTGCAACTCTAAACAGATTGCGTAGGCCTCTGGCAAGTTTTTTGGGCCGCGAATTACCAATAATTTAGAGAGGTCACCGCTCAGGCCTCTGAGGAAGACATCCAAGGCTCTGTCCCTATAAGTTTCGACCAGCGCACTAAGAATTCCAGGGCTTTGGTTACCGTTTTTTTTTTTTTTTTTTTTATAAGGTAGTGTATCACTAACTTTCTTTACAACGTTTTTAACGTCAGCCATCTGGCCAAGTAACACAGCCAGAGTAGCCTAAAATTTAGTCAAAGATGCCTTCATTTCCTCCATACTAACGAATCGATTCAAACAAATGGAGTCTTTTCAAATAGTTTAAATAATTATGAGTAGAGTGACAGTTAAGTTTTTTTTTTTTTTTAATTTTATTATTAAATTCTACGCTTGAGAACGCTTCACTTACCCGTGTTTCGTATTTATTCTTTATTCGTGTTATTGGTGCTATCTTCGTGTGTTCAGGACATGAGTATCAGGTCACTTACACGTGCAGATTCTAAGGGTAAAAAGAATGACTTTAGTGTGATTCAGATATTTTTATTTTAGGGGAACAGGCGGGAATTGAATTTTTACGTGTGTGTGTGTGTCTTACAAAAAGTAAGATTTTTCCTCCTTTTTTTTTCAATTTTATCATCATATTTTTTCTTTTCAATTTTTTTTCCTCGGTGAATACTTGTATATTTTTTGTAAATAAAAATTGTCGATTCCTTTTTTATCCGGCGTTAGGCGCGGTGGGCCATATTATTCCGTTTTGGTTTATCACCTACTAAGGTACGGTTGCCACACAATCCACTAGGCGGCCCTTTCTGTGCTGGTAACACTGAGCGTATCTAGTGAATTACCCACACCACTTTCCACGTTATATTATTTTTTATTATAAATCGGGGCCGCTCGTAAACAAGTTACCGCGGTTATCAAAATTTATATTTATTTATGTTTGTAACACCTTATAACGCCCGTGAATTAAAACCACCGCGGCGGCTTGGTCACTTCTTTTGTTTCACGATAACCTTTTGCGCTCGTGAATAAGCCGGAGGTCAGATCACAGCAGCGGGTGGGTCATATTTTAATCATTTTTTTGTTTATTTGGATTCGATTTTTATTATTCTCCTTTTCACTTTCTTTTTATTCCACTTATTAGGAATTATAATTTTTTGTTAATTTTTTTTTTTTTTCCTTTTCACCTTTTCGTTTTATTTATTTGGAATTAATTTTATTTTTTTTCCTTTTCACCTTTTTTATTTCATTTTCAATTTTATTCTTTAGAAAAAAACTTTTTTTTTCACATATACCTCTTATGGAAGGTTACTCTCACTTTTCTCACACATGCAACACACAATTCACTTCCCGCCTTACCTTGTCCTAGGGATCCTCGTCGCTTAATGGTGAAGTCCCTGCTCGGGCGCCAGTTAAGTCCTTCCCAAGGACTCCTGTCCTTGTGAGGACTGACTTATACCTAGTCATTAGATTAATGTTCCTTAATTTCAGTCCCTTCCAAGTATGTGGCCAATTCCGTGAGCGGTCAGCGTTCCCGTGGCCGGCGGATGTCGCCGTGCTGAGTTTGCACGGGGTGCGGGGGGACGGAAGGTCGGTGCCCGGTCGGCGGATGTTGCTGTGCTGAGTTGGCACGTGGTGCGGGGGGCAGCGGTGTGTCGGTGCCTGGCCGGCGTATGTCGCAATGCTGCGGTGGCACGGGGTGCGGGGGGCGGGTAGAGTACTGTTAACTTATATATGATAATTAAATAACTTCATATATTACGTTATTTTAACCACACTGTACCATCGGCAACAATGTTAGCCAAATCTGCAGGATTTCGCCATCAGCGAGTGATAACTCGCGCCAGCTTTTTCCCACAGCTTGACGACTGCAACAAATATATCAGTGTATGCACATAACATTCCATTTCCTCTCTCTGGGCACCGCTCTCACTGCCGGCTTGACCGATAGTGCCGACTGCGCAACATAAGCTAAGCGAAGAATATAGGCAGACAGTCGAGAGACGACGGCAAACGAAATGAGTTCTTAAATAAGCGTATTGATAAATTCAAATTAAACCAGTGCGTTTGATTCAAATAATAAAAACTGTGAACTATAAATACTAACATAACAACCTAGGCGTAGCTTCATGATACCGACGATTTGTGCCAGGTTTTGCGCGTATAGTATAACCACTTAACGATCTAATACGCAAAGGCAAAATATGGAAATGGACGGGCATAAGCCCGAGTCATCCGCCTATACGCAGCGTAGATAGGGTACCCAAGGAAAAGAAAGGTTGCATAAGAACCCCGGCGAGGCAGTCGGATTCAGCGTTCATACGCTGCGTGTAATAGGTTTATACAACGCGAGCAGCAACTCCAAACTCGTAGCGTCGGTAGACTCTATACGGAGTAGAGGGCACAGCAGAGCTGCACCGTAGGTCCCGATGCGATGCGGGTGATTTAAAAAAAATAAAATAAAAAACAAGAAAGGAAAGCTAACTTCGGGCGGAGCCGAAGTTGATATACCCTTGCAGAATATTATGTACATTATATTCTCCAAAATTATTCATATGATGCATTCTTAATACTCATAAAAATCCCAACTTCCTAACTTTAAAAACACCAAAGTTATGGCATTTCCAATCGTTCAGTTATATGGCAGCTATAGGATATAGTCGGCCGATGAATGAAATTTTGAAGGTCGGATTGATTGGCCAAAATAAAACCCATAGAAAATCCCAACTTCCTAACTTTACAAACACCAAAGTTATGGCAGTTCCGATCAATCCGTTATATGGCAGCTATAGGATATAGTCGGCCGATCCTTATGAAATTTGGTAGGTCGGATTGATTGGCCAAATATAAAACCCATAGTAAATTCCAGCTTCCTAACTTTATAAACACCAAAGGTATGGCATTTCCGATCAATCAGTTATATGGCAGCTATAGGATATAGTCGGCCGATCTCGGCCGTTCCGACATATATACTGCGTGCAAAGGAAAGAAGGGTGTGTGCAAAGTTTCATTTCGATATCTTTAAAACTGAGAGACTAGTTCGCGTAGAAACATACAGACGGACAGACCGACGGACAGACGGACATGGCTATATCAACTCAGGAGGTGATCCTGATCAAGAATATATATACTTTATAGGGTCGGAGATGTCTCCTTCACTGCGTTGCACACTTTTGACCAAAATTATAATACCCTCTGCAAGGGTATAAAAACATAACATATAAACATAGAAAACCCTGGCACAGGGAACACTGAAAACACGGGCACAGGAAACATAACAAACGCGCAAATTACAAGTAAATAAATGACACAAAAACAAAAAAACAATAAAGGAATGCTAACTTCGGGCGGAGCCGAATAATAATTTTAAATTATTATCTCCAAATTATTCATATGATGCATTCTTAATACTCATAAAAAAACATAACTTCCTAACTTTAAAAACACCAAAGTTATGGCATTTCCGATTGTTCAGTTATATGGCAGCTATATGATATAGTGGTCCGATCCGGCTCGTTCCGACTTATATACTACCTGCAATAGAAAGACAACTTTTGGGAAAGTTTCAAGCAGGTAGCTTTAAAACTGAGGGACTAGTTTGCGTAGAAACGGACGGACGGCCAGACGGACATGGCTAGATCGGACATGGCTAGATGGAATCAATCAGGTGACGTACGGTGCCCGTGTGTGGTGTTTCGCAAGAATATTCCAGCCTGTCTTGCTCAACACAGGTTGATTCCTAAATACGTTAATAGGGGCTTCCACGTGAGGAATTAAATCCGATGCGTCTTGAAGCGCACTGTGAACGGTAGCAACGGAATCCGTTGTTGAAGTTGAGGATGTGTCGGCATTGAGGTAGTTTACATTCGAAACGATGCGAGAAAGAGCATCAGCAACCACATTGGATTTGCCCGGCTTGTAAATAAGCTCGCAGTTGTACTCTTCTATGCGCGCTTTCCAGCGTTTTAACTTAGCATTGTAGTTCCGATTGCCTAACGAAAAGGTTAGGGGCTGGTGATCGGTATAACTTTAATTGACGCGGCGCCATAGAGGTAGGATAGTAAATTATCGAGGGCCCATACTATTGCTAGCATTTCTTTCTCGTTCACTGCGTAGTTTTCCTCCGTTTTATTCAGAGACCGTGAATATAGGCGATTGGGCGGTCTTTCCCGTCGTCGCTTTGAGAAAGAACGGCTCCTATTGCATAATTGGAGGCATCGGTAGTTAAATGGAAAGGTTTATTAAAGTCTGGGAATGCCAAAACTTCTGAAGAGGCAAGGATGGTTTTCAAGTCGTCGAAGGCTTTCTCGCCTTCTTCGTCAAGCGAAATTGAGATATTCCTGGATTTAGATGCCTTGATCTGAGCATGCTCCCCCCTCGTGAGGTTCGTCAGAGGTCTAGCGATTTTAGCATAATCGCAGATAAATTTCCTATAATAAGAGGTCATTCCTAGGAAACTTTTAAGTTTTTTCAAATTCGTGGGTGGAGGCATTTCTTTTATGGCTTTTAACTTCTTTTCATCTGCGCGGATCCCATCCGCCGTTACCACATAACCCAGGAATTCGACCTGGGTACGCAGAATCTGTGTCTTTTCCAAATTCACTTGCAACTTGGCATGTCTCAATTTTGTAAATACGGCGCGAAGGTTACGCCAGTGAGAGTCGTAGTCTTACTAAAGACGATAATATCGTCGATGTATACGTAGCAAATTTTGCCAATGTGCTCTCGTAATACGTCGTCGATCATTCTTTGGAAAACAGCCGGGGCATTCTTCAACCCGAATGGTAAGCGCAGAAACTCGTATTTCCCGTTCAGGGTAGAGAATGCAGTTTTTAGATATGTCGGATTCCTTCATGTGAATTTGGTGGAACGCGGACGTTAAGTCAAGAGTGGTAAATAGCTTGGCCTCCCCCAGACTGGACAATGTAGATGTTATATCAGGGATTGGGTAAGTGTTGGAGATGGTAACTGCGTTGAGACGCTTGAAATCTATTACCATTCGGTATTGTTTTTCCCCATTGGGCTTGGACTTCTTTGGGACTACCCATATCGGGGAATTGTAGGGGCTCTTGGATGGCCTGATTATTCCCTCGCGCAGGAGCTCGTCGACCTGATTTTCTACCTCGCCTCTCATGTTCGCGGGGTAAGGGTAGCTTTTTGAATATATGGGTTCCTGAGTACTTGTTCGGATCTCAGCTCGAACACTTGTATCCACGGCTTCGCCTGGCGAGAGTGGCTCAAAAATAGTGGTGAATTAAGAAATTAGGGATTCGAGGCTTTCCCTTGCTTCCACTGGGTTTGCTTTAAGGGATTTCAGAGTATCGTCCTCAATAATGCCATGGAAGGCAGTTAAAACGGAAGAACGAAGAAGGTGACCGGACAATCATTGCCTATGGGACTGAAGAATGGTCCAGTTAGTTGATGTGTTATTTTTATCTCCCCTCCAGCGGATTGAACCGGAAAGGGTTTTGACAAGGGCAAGCATCCCTTGGCTATCTGGGGAAACTGTAGCTTAGCCCCATCTTTCACGCCATACTCTATGTATGGAACGCTAGAGAGGTGTCGGCCATAAAATTTACTGCGCCAGTACTACCAGCCTCCATGTGGGGTTGGCGGCCAGACTGGTTGTCTGGTAAAGCTTCATCATAATAAGCCTCACTGACGGATTTTTCCTCATGCTGGTTTAAAGCGGCCTCACCCGGGGATGGGACAGCAGTTAATTGGTACAGTCTTTGCGATTTCCGAAAAGGGTTAAGATTGGAAGAGGTATTGGGGCTGCGTTTAACGCTTAAATTATTGTTTTCCTATTTTGAACGATAGGAGTGGCCAGACTGGTGGGGCTCCATTTTGATCGCTCGCGGATTTGAATATCTTGGCGGGGGCTGAGAATTCCTGCCTGCGTCTTGATATTGGAATTGGTTATTATAAGAAGAATGGTTGGATTGGGACCAAGAGTACTTCTGGCGGTAAGGCTGAGGGGATGAAAAACTTACTAGAATAGGTGACATGATTCATTGAGGTAAGATTCTGCAACTCTAAACATATTGCGTAGGCCTCTGGCAAGTTTTTTGGGCCGCGAATTACCAATAATTTAGAGAGGTCACCGCTCAGGCCTCTGATGAAGACATCCAAGGCTCTGTCCCTATTAGTTTCGACCAGCGCACTAAGAATTCCAGGGCTTTGGTTACCGTTTTTTTTTTTTTTTTTTTTTTTATAAGGTAGTGTATCACTAACTTTCTTTACAACGTTTTTAACGTCAGCCATCTGGCCAAGCAACACAGCCAGAGTAGCCTAAAATTTAGTAAAAGATGCCTTCATTTCCTCCATACTAACGAATCGATTCAAACAAATGGGAGTCTTTTCAAATAGTTTAAAATAATTATGAGTAGAGTGACAGTTAAGTTTTTTTTTTTTTTAAATTTTATTATTAAATTCTACGCTGAGAACGCTTCACTTACCCGTGTTTCGTATTTATTCTTTATTCGTGTTATTGGTGCTATCTTCGTGTGTTCAGGACATGAGTATCAGGTCACTTACAACGTGCAGATTCTAAGGGTAAAAAGAATGACTTTAGTGTGATTCAGATATTTTTATTTTAGGGGACAGGCGGGAATTGAATTTTTACGTGTGTGTGTGAGTTTTTTATTTCTTGTTTCGTGAGATTTTTCCTCCTTTTTTTTCAATTTTATCATCATATTTTTTCTTTTCAATTGTTTCCTCGGTGAATACTTGTATATTTTTTGTAAATAAAAATTGTCGATTCCTTTTTTATCCGGCGTTAGGCGCGGTGGGCCGTATTATTCCGTTTTGGTTTATCACCTACTAAGGTACGGTTGCCACACAATCCACTAGGCGGCCCTTTCTGTGCTGGTAACACTGAGCGTATCTAGTGAATTACCCACACCACTTTCCACGTTATATTATTTTTTATTATAAATCGGGGCCGCTCGTAAACAAGTTACCGCAGCGGTTATCAAAATTTATATTTCTTTATGTTTGTAACACCTTATAACGACCGTGAATTAAAACCACCGCGGCGGCTTGGTCACTTCTTTTGTTTCACGATAACCTTTTGCGCTCGTGAATAAGCCGGGAGGTCATATCACAGCAGCGGGTGGGTCATATTTTAATCATTTTTTTGTTTATTTGGATTCGATTTTTATTATTCTCCTTTTCACTTTTTTTTTATTCCACTTATTAGAAATTATAATTTTTTGTTAATTTTTTTATTTTTTTCCTTTTTACCTTTTTTGTTTTATTTATTTGGAATTAATTTTATTTTTTTCCTTTTCACCTTTTTTATTTCATTTTCAATTTTATTCTTTAGAAAAAAACTTTTTTTTTCACATATACCTCTTATGGAAGGTTACTCTCACTTTTCTCACACACGCAACACACAATTCACTTCCTGCCTTACCTTGTCCTAGGGATCCTCGTCGCTTAATGGTGAAGTCCCTGCTCGGGCGCCAGTAAAGTCCTTCCCAAGGACTCCTGTCCTTGTGAGGACTGACTTATACCTAGTCATTAGATTAATGTTCCTTAATTGTCAGTCCCTTCCAAGTATGTGGCCAATTCCCTTCCAGATGAGTGAGAAGTCCAGAGTGTCTTTTATATAGCGTTATAAAATTTATTTTGTTTTATACAATATTTCAATGTGCTAGTTAGCCGGTCCAATTTGTTCTGCCCTTCCAAAGCGCTGCTCCATTACCGCCAAGCCTTGGTAAGTGCCCGTCCCACCGTCGACGTCGGCGTCAGCGTCAGCGGCCGGCTGGAGTAAGCGTCAGTGGCCGGCCGAAGTATTGCAGACCTTGCAGTTCTCACCGTGCTCCAATTGCACCGTGAGCGGTCAGCGTTCCCGTGGCCGGCGGATGTCGCCGTGCTGAGTTTGCACGGGGTGCGGGTGGACGGTAGGTCGGTGCCCGGTTCGGCGGATGTTGCTGTGCTGAGTTGGCACGGGGTAAATACTCCACCCCCTCCCCGCTTCCCCGGCGGTACTGCCGTTAGGTATTACTTCGCCGGGGGGGAATGCCCTTAGGGCTCTCTAGGATTCTATCCTATTGGAATTTCGCAGTCTTTCTGCGTTGCGCAGCTTTTTGAGTACTATTGTGGCCATATTGCATACTGCAGACCAATTTTCTTCTGAAACGAGCATAATGTCCACCAGGTTACAAGCGGCTGGCGTCCTCCCAACCCTAATGCTCAGATCTCTTCGTTCATTTTCAAATCTCGGACAGACAAAAAACACGTGTTCTGCGTCTTCGTTATCCGACTCGCAGAGTGGACAGTGCGGATAACGTTCATGCTTAAATCTATTAAGATAGTATTTAAAGCATACATGTCCTGTCAAAAGTTGCGTTAAGTAGAAGTCCACATGTCCATGCTTCCGTCCCAGCCATCTCTGCAGTTCTGGGATAAGCTTATACGTCCATCGTCCTTTGCTACTTTGTGCCCATCTCTCCTGCCACTTCGCAATGGTAAGTTCTCTGCACCTTTTCCGTAGGGATTCAGCTGTTTCGATTTCCGTGCTACCTGCTCGGATCTCAACTGATTCCAATGCCAGCAGGTCAATCGGTGTAACTCCCGATATTACCAACGCCGCGTCATGGGATACCGTGCGGAACGCACTGCATACCAGCAGGGCACACAGTCTCTGCACGGAGTCAGCATCTTGCATATAACTTCCATTTTTTGTGGCTCGGGCCAATATGGGAGCAGCATACATCAGCGTCGATGTGACAACGCTTACCAGTAATCTCCGACCTGGTTGCCTCGGTCCCCGAGTGTTTGCCATAATCCTCGAGATCGCTGCCGCAGTCCTGCCTGCCCTGCCACTAGCGTACGCTAGATGTTCTTTGAAGGTTAGCCGGTGATCAATCATAACACCCAAGTATTTTAGGCTTGGGCGAGATTTAATTGTGGCTTCTCCAATTTTGATAGTAGCCGTCTCTACTATCTGCCTGGTGCTTATCAGGACTGCTTCCGTCATGTGCGCTGCCAAAGTGAGTCCCTTGGCGTCGAGCCATGCGCTTGCTCGTTCCCCAGCTTCGTTGCAGATTCTCTCTGCATCTGGTAGCTTCTTTGCAGTGACTACTATGGCTACATCATCGGCAAAGCCAATGAGTCGTGCACCTTCGGGCATCGCGATCCTAAGGATCCCATCGTACATGGCATTCCACAACAAGGGGCCTAGGACTGATCCTTGTGGGACTCCCCCGCTGACCCTGTGGGTCGATTGCCCAGAATCAGTTTCATACAGGAGCAGGCGGCTTTCAAAGTAGCTCGCTATTACTCTCTGTATATACATTGGAACATTAAGATATCTCAATGCATTTAGTGTGTGGTCCCAGCTAGCGGAGTTGATTGCGTTTTTAACATCCAGCGTTGCCGCTATGCAGTACTGCTTTGTGCCGTACAACCACCTTTTCCCCTCGATCGCTTTATCTGCGACTTCGCACAGTTTACCGACAGCGTCGATGCTGGATAGACCCTTTCGAAAACCATACTGCATCTCTGAGAGGCCGTTGGTTTCGTCAAGAGCACCTTCTAGCCGGGAGCGGATTATTCTTTCAAGAATTTTACCCACCGTGTCTAGCATGCAGAGTGGCCTATATGAAGAAGGCTCCTCCGCTGGCTTGTCCCCCTTTGGTATGAGTACAAGCCGCTGTATTTTCCTTTGCACCGCAGTTGTAGCAGCATTTTGAGCAGTCCTCCAGGGTCCTGCAATTTCCTGCTATATGGCCAAACTCCATACACTTAAAACACCTTTTAGGTGTTATCTTTGGGCGGATTCTACACGAAGTCCATCCCAGCCTAATTTTTCCCTTCTCTATGAGCCGTCTCCCTATGTCGGGCATGACTCTAAGAGTGGCGGTTTGAGTGCCCCCGTATGCTGCCCTTAGACTGACCACCGCGGATTCAGGCAGCTCCACATCGAGCTGTGATTTAACCGCACATAGAATGTCCATTTTCTCGGTGGTCTCGTCTATGTCCTTTACCTCGACTAGCATTGTCTCAGTCAGCGCTCTGACGTCAACATTGCTCCCCAGGACCGCCTTCATTGTGGTCTGAAGCTCCGCGGTTTTAGGGTCAGATACCTTGTTAAGAAGGATTAGGAGTTCCCCCTTAGCTGTGCGCCTAATAGGCTGTACGGCCTGTCCTAGCTCCTTCAGCTGTGGTTCAGCCTTAACCTTTTTGAGGATTTCCGCATAGGACCCTCCAGTGGAGGTTGAGATAACTATCGCATCATTGCGAGGCGGTCGCATCCTGGGCTTCCTTTTCTTCCGCTTCACCTTTTGCCATTCCTCTGGCTTCTTCCCAGGTTTTTGGGGCTTGCTGGTGCTATCTTTCCCAGCATGTATCCCCTTTGTAGCACTGGCTTCGCTTGCCGGTGCCTTATGCATCGCCTTTTTTGCTGGTGCGGCTAGCGTTTTCCCAGTTTCTTGGCCCCTGGGTCGCTTGCTGTTTCCGCTCGCGGGCACTTCTGCACAGGTTTTCCTGGCTGTCTCCTTAGCCTTTTTGTGTTCTTCGAATATGCATTGCACAGCCGACAGAACTTCCCTCTGGAGGTAGTCGATTTCATCGACTATATCCCTCATGGGGTTTGTGATGGAGCGCTTTCCGTCCATTAATTTCTTCAACTCCTTGGCCATCGATCCTAGACCAGTCAGCTGTTTAAGCACATCCCCCTGCTCTCCGTCAGCAGTTTTTGGGCAGCTTTTTCTCCTGCTGGGGGGGTGCCAGGCTGCTTGCCTCCGCACTCCACCCTTTTTTCTGGCGATCTCGCCATCACGTTGTTTTTTTTAAATGGGTCAGCTCCCATGTTGGCCCAGTCAGGTAGACTGGACAACGGCGTATGAAAGCCGTCGGCATTGGGCGGCGGCGCCAGGCCTTTGTTTGCCGGCGTGCCTCCACTATCGTTTAGCACAACTCCTAGGCTGGCGCCAGGTTGTTGTGCTCCCGATCCCCTGCCCGACATTTCCCCGCCTGGGGGATTCAGTGCGTGTGCACTGGTTTTTCGGGAAGGTTGGACCTTTTTTCCGCAGTATCCTGCTGGTCTTCGATCGGACACAAATTAAAAAAAGAAATAACAAATAAAATTTAATATAAGGAGTAAGTCTTAGTACTAAAATATGTTTATTAGAATTTTTTAAATTTACCGCCTAAAATTCAATTGATCCGCTCAATATTTCCCTACGTGCTACGGCACGCACTTATGTGCTTGGCCTGCACCCTGTTCGAAGCTCGCTGCTATGTCACCCGCAGCCCCTTTCGCAAACTACGATCAGCTGGTCGCGCAAGGAATTGACAACAACTAAACAAACAACGAGTGGAAATAATGAGGCAGAGACACCTCCCCTCCCTCACCGATGACCGGCCCCTGCCTGGTCGCCAAACCTGTTGGGGAAACGATTTCCCAGCTGTCGCCTTCGGCCTCCTGGCCACCAGAAGATGTCCAGGTGCGTGTTACGTAACTCGAAGCCGGATGGCCGGCTACGCTTGTTGATTTGTGCTGAAAACTAGAAGGATTAGTCGGAGCGATTTTAAAACGTGACCGCACTCTCTGCTTTCTCACTACTGCACGGGGTGCGGGGGGAGCGGTGTGTCGGTGCCTGGCCGGCGTATGTCGCAATGCTGTGGTGGCACGGGGTGCGGGGGGCGGTAGAGTACTGTTAACTTATATATGATAATTAAATAACTTCATATATTACGTTATTTTAACCACACTGTACCATCGGCAACAATGTTAGCCAAATCTGCAGGATTTCGCCATCAGCGAGTGATAACTCGCGCCAGCTTTTCCCACAGCTTGACGACTGCAACAAATATATCAGTGTATGCACATAACATTCCATTTCCTCTCTCTGGGCACCGCTCTCACTGCCGGCTTGACCGTTAAGCTAAGCGAAGAATATAGGCAGACAGTCGAGAGACGACGGCAAACGAAATGAGTTCTTAAATAAGCGTATTGATAAATTCAAATTAAAATAAATAATAAAAACTGTGAACTATAAATACTAACATAACAACCTAGGCGTAGCTTCATGATACCGACGATTTGTGCCAGGTTTTGCGCGTATAGTATAACCACTTAACGATCTAATACGCAAAGGCAAAATATGGAAATGGACGGGCATAAGCCCGAGTCATCCGCCTATACGCAGCGTAGATAGGGTACCCAAGGAAAAGAAAGGTTGCATAAGAACCCCGACGAGGCAGTCGGATTCAGCGTTCATACGCTGCGTGTAATAGGTTTATACAACGCGAGCAGCAACTCCAAACTCGTAGCGTCGGTAGACTCTTTAGGGAGTAGACGGCACAGCAGAGCTGCACCGTAGGTCCCGATGCGATGCGGGTGATTAAAAAAAATAAATAAAAAAAAACATAACATATAAACATAGAAAACCCTGGCACAGGGAACACTGAAAACACGGGCACAGGAAACATAACAAACGCGCAAATTACAAGTAAATAAATGACACAAAAACAAAAAAACAATAAAGGTATGCTAACTTCGGGCGGAGCCGAATAATAATTTTCAGAATATTCTGTAAATTATTATTATAATTTACAGAATATTCTGTAAATTATTATCTCCAAAATTATTCATATGATGCATTCTTCCTAATATATGATGCATAACTTCCTAACTTTAAAAACACCAAAGTTATGGCATTTCCGATTGTTCAGTTATATGGCAGCTATATGATATAGTGGCCCGATCCGGCTCGTTCCGACTTATATACTACCTGCAATAGAAAGACAACTTTTGGGAAAGTTTCAAGCAGGTAGCTTTAAAACTGAGGGACTAGTTTGTGTAGAAACGGACGGACGGCCAGACGGACATGGCTAGATTGACTCTCCTGGTGATGCTGATCAAGAATATATATACTTTATAGGGTGGGAAATGTCTCCTTCAATGCGTTGCAAACTTTTGGCTAAAATTATAATACCCTCGCCAGGGTATCGCAGGGGTATAAAAAGGGTACAAGCGCCATCAGTCTTCCAGTTCGCGACATCGAGGCCCTACGGCCAAGGGCGACTGGAGAGCGAAAGGCCAAAAGAGAGAGTAAAAAGTGAGAAAGGTGAAAGTGGAGAAAGAAATTGAAAACTTACCATAGACAATTTCTTGTCACGCCGCACATCTAAAGGGATGGGGGCGCTTCGATCAATAAGCGGTCGATTGGCACTGGATGGGCACTGAACATTGAAAATGTCGGCACAGGAAGGGTCACACTACAAAGCATCGCTACCATCATCGAAAGGGATGGGGTCGCTTCGATCAATAAGCGGTCGGCACTGGACGACAGTGTCGATCGATGGGCACAGAACATTGGAAATGTCGGCACAGGAAGGGTCACACTACAAAGCATCGCTACCAACTGGCAACGCTGGGCTTATTCTATTTATTCTTATTTCGTTCCCGAAGAAAGGGGAGAATGTGAGTAGTTAAATAACTCCGCACAAATAAATGCGAAGCCCTCTTCGAATTCGGAACCCGGTCAGTTGCTGGATACGCTGTGAATGCGCGTATTAACGGCACTGTGAGAAAAGAGAGTTTGGAGAGAACGAGAAGAGAGTTTGGAGAATACAGCTGGAGAGAGTTTGGAGAGAACGAGGAGAGAGAGACGGCGGACTTTGGACCCTAGTATAGTGCCGTGCGCAAGGACGAAAAAGGAGAAGCCGAGAATTATCGGGATACGCCGGCCTAAATAAGCAGGCCGAGCGCAGGAAGCTGGATCAGTCGTTCACAAGGAGTCAATACATCAAGATCAGTAGACAAGCAGCAAATCAGTGAACAACACAAGTCAAGTCAACATCAGGAGCAAACAGAACCGCGCCGCGTCAACAAGGAGCAAGATCGCTAGATCAAGACGTTCGGGACTTAGAGTTGAAGTCTCCGAGCTGAGTCCTTCGACAAAGAACCGGCTTACGCCTGAATCGTCAGGCGAGAATTGTGCAGGCCCTGGTGGGACTAGCCAAGAAGAATGCGCGTCCGAACCACGGGTGGAAGAGTAGGCGTCGAGAGTACAGCAGTTCACCGCCAGAGTCCTAGAAAGGCAGCTGAGCGAATCCTAAGAGCCGAAGACCCGCTGCACCTAGTCCTGCAAGGACACGCAGAGAGAAGAGCCAGGATATCGCGCCGTGAGCAAGGATATCGAGGACACGAAGAACGACGACCCTAGACCCTCACAGCCCCGAAGCCAAAGACAACGGAGGCAGCGGAGAGCTACGGTGGAGCAACCACAACTCATCGGAGAAGGCGTTGTGACACCAATTTGTCACCATTAGTCCCGGGCCGAGGGCCAAGTCGGTGAATAAATTTCATAGTAAACACATCCTAATATTCTGTGCGTTCTCACTAGATAATCGGGAGGTCACGTTTATATAAATGTAAGATTTATTATAGGATTATAGGTTTATTTATTAAAATATGATTAAGTATATAGCCGAACAGGTAAATGATATTAATTAAGATTCCAAATGACCGACAGAAATTCGCGACTACTTTTGACAACTTTCAACTTATCACGACTTCTGCGACTGGCCTCTTCGACTTGCTTCTTTTACTGCTTCCTCGACTTCGACTTCTGTTCTCCTCTTCGGCGCTGCCAACTTCTTATTCCAAATTTAGCAAATTTGCAATGGGTGGCAATGATGGGTGGTGTGTGTCAAGGATGGGTGTGTCAACTTGTGAGGTGATTGTACCGATGCCACCTTACACTCGGCCATCCTGATCATCATCCGACCCAGATGATCCTTCGTCCTCATCGTCTTCGTCTTCGCTACAACCAAAGAAACGCCACAATTTCGTGGAATCAGCAGCGGTTGACGTCTGATTTGGGCCTGGGAACTCTGCAGATTTTTGAACGTCATATTGACCGTTCCGCTTTACGTTGATGATTTCGTAAGGTCCTACAAATTTGTTTGACAACTTTTTCCCGTTGACGAATTGAGTCACTCTAATAGCGACTAAGTCACCTAATTGATATCCGTGGTGGCCTTTCCTCTTTTTGTCAAAGTTCCGCTTGTACGTTTGTTGCGCTTTTTCGATCTGGTTTCTGTCTTCTGTTCTTATTCGGTTGCGCTCGTCTTGAACGCCAGACAATAATTCCTCTTGAAGGATGTTGACCAAATCTGCATCTGATTCGTTTCTCATCTTAATTCCAAACAAAATTTCAAATGGAGTAAATTTTGTTGAAGAGTGAACGTGTGCGTTGATCGCCCGTTGCACCTGAGAAGTGTATTGATACCATTTCGATGGCTCGGCAGTAGACATTTTGGCCAATACAGAAATGATAACCCTGTTAACTCTTTCAATCTGTCCATTTCCTCTGGGAATCCCTGTAGTATTTTCGATGTGTTCAATCTTCCCGTCAGCACAGAACTCCTTGAAAGGCTTAGACATAAAAGCAGTCCCCTTGTCGCTGATGATACGTTGAGGGTTTCCAAAAATGGCTACCCATGAACTAAGATGTTTTATGACTTCATTAGCGTCAGTCGATTTAGTGGGATATATCCAGATGTACTTTGAAAAGTCATCAATAACTGCGAATATATATTTGTACTTCTTTGCCGTTATATCTAAGGATCCTAGATGATCGACGTGGAGGGTTGATAACGGCTTATCTCCCTTGTCTATGCAATGCAAGTAATCTTCTTGTTTTCCGAGTTTTCTGTTGTGGGTTATACACTCGATGCAGTTTGCAATAACTTCCGTAACTTTTTTGTCTAAATGAGGTATGAAGTACTCCTGTTGAATTGCATGCTTTGTTTTTTCTGATCCCATGTGACAAAAATTATGAGCTGTTCGAATAATTTCCCTTTCCATACACTTTGGAATTGCAAGCAACTCTGCTCCGGCAACCTGTTTGTAAATTAAGTTATTTTTCATCGTGTATTGCGCATAAGGTTTCTCCTTCAGGATCTCTGCTACGGCTGATAAGTGCTCATCTTTTTTCTGTGCCCTTAAAATTTGTGACTGCACTTCTGATGTGACGATCATGACTGGGAATCGACTAAGACTATCCACATGCTTCATTCTGGTGCCAGCACGATGTTCTATTTTGAACGAAAAATCTTGAAGGTACATAAGCCACTGTACTACTTCACGAGGGACGTCTTTCTTTGTTGTTGTCATCTTAAAGGCAGCGCAGTCTGTGACGAGATTGAATTCGATCCCCATAAGATAATGTCTCATCTTTTTGGTTGCTAAATAGGCTGCTTTCACCTCTAAAAAATAGCTGTGTAATTTTTCTTCCTGTGGCGTTGTTTTTTTGCTCCAGTACATAACAGGATGCCACTTGTTGTCATGCTGCTGGAAAAGTGTTGCCCCAAAACCATCCTTCGACGCGTCTACGTGCAGCTGAGTCTTTGCATTCTGTTTGAAAATTTTTAGGACAGGCTCGCTTGTTAAGGACGCCTTCAGTTTTTCTACAGCTCGAATCTGCAAACTATCGATTTTAAATTCTGCATTTTTCTTTAGGAGTTCGGTGAGTGGTCTTGCCATTAATGCGTACTCTCGGATAAATTTTCTGAAATACCCCGTCAGTCCAAGAAAAGCCTGTACTCCTCTTATATTTTTGGGTATTGGAAAATTTTGCACAGCTTTAACTTTTTCATGGCCTGGCCAAACATGTCCGTTTTCTATTTCGTGTCCCAAAAAGCTTATCTTCTCCTTCAAGAATTGGCATTTTGACCATTTAATTTCCAAGCCAAACTTTTCACCTTGCTTTAAAACGATCTGCATGTTTTTAAGGCATTGCTCCGCTGAATCACCAAACACATCTATGTCATCTACGTATATCTCCATTATGCCATCATTTATTAACTTCTGGAAGATATAGTTAACATATCGAACGAAGACTGCCGGTGAGTTACAGAATCCGAAAGGAGCTCTGTTAAATTCGTATAGACCTTCCTTTGTTACAAATGCGGTGTATTTTCGGCATTGCTCGTCAACTGCAACATGGAAAAAACCGTTTTTTAGGTCCATTACTGTAAAAAATTTGACTGCTTGCATCTTCTCTAAGACCTCCTCTACGATGGGAACGGGGAATCTATCTTTCAAAACAAGAGTGTTTAATTTGCGATAGTCTACGCATAATCTGTACGTTCCTTCTTTCTTTTTGGCCAGAACTACCTTACTTGCCACGTCAGAAGTCGATTCTCGAATAATACCAATGCTAAGCCATTCTTCTACTTGTTTCCTGACAAATTCTCGTTCTGGGATCGACAAGCGACTTTCACGGAAGGCAATGCTGTCCTTTGGTATAATGTTTAGTTTTATTGGGCATTCGACAGGGTTACTTTTCGGCTTGTAGTTATATATCATTTCTTTAACAGCAGTCGCATGTTTGGGATTTACGTTTATATCAAAATCTTCGGTAGAGCTTACCACGTTGAATACATTTGACTGGGAGAGTTCTTCTTTATTTTCCATCTGTGTCGCCGCAAAGGTATAACCGCTGCTAGTGAGAGTTAAAGTGAATTTCTCCAAAAATCGAATCCGACCAAAACGTCAACTTTAAGGTTTGAGTCCGGAAAAACTAGAAACGTGTGCGTAGTTATAAGTCCATCAACTTCAACCGCGTCCGAAAATTCACCCAATACTGAGGTTGCGACGTTGCCCAAACCGAACAACTTTAGAAAACATTTTTGTAGTACACGATTACCAAAAGTCTTTGTAAATTTTTCTTTGCGCATCAATGAAACGTCTGCTCCAGTGTCAATCAAGCACATCATTTTATTTTTACCGATTTGCATCTCCTTGACCCGATTTTCTTTGAACACGACATTCACATTGGGCTTAACGGCTGGACAATGTTTGGAAATATGGATCACACCGTTGCACTTGAAGCATTTTAGGTCGCCCTTACACTCAGCTATTTTATGGTCAGCGGACCCACAGTTATAGCAATGCTGTTGTTTTCGGTTGAATAGATTTTCTTGTTTTTCAGCGCGATCAAAATTGGGCCTACGTTTGAACGAATTGTTTTTAGCAACCGACTCTGCCAACTCAAACCGACTTCTAAGCTCCTTAAATGACGTCGAACTATACAATGGAAATTTTAAGTCATCACGCACCTCTAAGCCATCTACAATATAGCTTATTATTGACTGATCCTCTATATGACCCAGTGCTGCCATCTTTCGCATCTGGAGAACATATTCATGAAAATTTTCCGACGCTCGTTTTTTACGGTTTCTAAGCATTTTGTGAATTTCCGCACTACTCAACTGTTTGTCGAATTCGTCCATTAACACTACACACAAATCTTCATAGTTTAATACTGCAACAGTTTCTAGAAACAATTTAGCTGTTCCACTCATTTTGTTTCTGGCGTTGACGTATTTTTGCTTCTCGGTTAATTCATAAGCTTCTGCGTTTTCGTCGAAATTCACCAACCATTGCCTAAAAGGGATCGATACACCGTCAAAACTAGGAACCACTTTCGCAAAGCTTTCCACCGAAACACAATTTTTATTTTCACTAATTTCACATTTTTCTGCAAACATTTTTATCAATTTTGCCAGGTCACCGTTGTTCACGGATGTGTGTGTCTCTTCCAAGTCTATATTGTTCATTTTGTCTTCAAATTCTTGGTTAACTTCGTCAGATTTTAATGGCAAACTTTCGTCAAGTTGATTTTGTGTATGTATCGGCTTGAGCTCTGCTATGGTTGTCTCGTTTTCACTACTTTGATCCTCTATATTGAATGTTTTTTTGCCAATATTTCTTCGATTCAATTGAAATGTGCTATTTTGCACACCTTCGTTAAGTTTTTCTTGATTCTTCTTTGCTGTCGTAGAATTATTCTTTTGCGCTGTATTTTTCTTCTTTTTAATTGTTCTCATCATAATTACACAACTTCTTAAACAATTTCACAAAGAGTTTATTGTTTCACATGGTTCATTTAACTGGCTGCTCGGATCGGTTGAGCCCCCATGTAAGATTTATTATAGGATTATAGGTTTATTTATTAAAATATGATTAAGTATATAGCCAAACAGGTAAATTATATTAATTAAGATTCCAAATGACCGTCAGAAATTCGCGACTACTTTTGACAACTTTCAACTTATCACGACTTCTGCGACTGGCCTCTTCGACTTGCTTCTTTTACTGCTTCCTCGACTTCGACTTCTGTTCTCCTCTTCGGCGCTGCCAACTTCTTATTCCAAATTTAGCAAATTTGCAATGGGTGGCAATGATGGGTGGTGTGTGTCAAGGATGGGTGTGTCAACTTGTGAGGTGATTGTACCGATGCCACTTTACATAAATTTGCTGGGACGACACACATCTTCTGAGCTAGCCGCACGATACTCGTAGCGAGCAGACTAAACAAAATCAGTTTTCAATAATAATGATAAAAGATTCCTTCCAAACTTCAGGGAAATACGAATGTAGGAGGAATATCTGAAAAAGTATAGATAAAGGTTTGCACAAAGCATCGGCACATTTTTTTAAACACAGCTCGGTTCAAGATCACGGCCCGAAGAAAAAGACATTTTAATTGTTTTCAGATTTTATAAAAAGAATCCTCACTAATTAGGGGCGTGAAAATACAGTTGTAGTAAAGAAGAGGGTATGGGTAGGATGAAGTGTTATCGTAACTAAAAGACGAGTACGTGGACTGGATGTCGTATCAAGGTGAAGGCAAGATAGAAATTGTTGCGATTTTCATTTCGAATTAACAAATGCGAAGAGCTGCTTGGGGTTGTCTTGGAATTCTATTCTGCAAAGGCTTATGTTACTATTTTAACATACGGAATTGTGGTCAACTTGCAGCCCAGTTCTCTTAAATTTCCTAAAAAGTCTAGACATGGAGTTTTTCAGAAAAGAGAGTCTACGAGAGAACCACGGGGGCTTATGAGGCGCGTTTGCAGAGGGAAATGAGGGAACGAACGTATCGAAAACTGAATGTTCTACAATATGTAAGGGATCATCGTTTGAATCCATAAAAGACCAATCGAGTTCCGATAAATGCCTATTCATTTCTGCGAATTTAGATCTTCGAAAACAACGAAAAGATGCTGGTTCGATTTCGGGACATGACAGTAATGGAGCTGATGCTTCTAAAGTAACCTCAAGTGTATGATGGGAAGCGTCTTCAGGGTTGGAGAGAGGGCTAATTCGAGTTGCAAATGCATTTGCGAACTCCGAGACGAAAATAAGGTGTAAAACTTTTCTGGAGCAGTTCAAGATTGAGTTCAGTTGATCAATAAGATCCGCGGTGGAAACGAGAGCAATTGAATCAGTTGATGTCATCCAGGAAATGTCAGGGAGGTTAAAGTCGCCCACTACAATAAGATGATCGTTATAGCCAAGGGTTGAATGAATACTCTGTATTTGAGCCAAATGCTGAAGATAGAGGCTAATATTAGAAAGAGGAGGAATATACGAGCATGATATAAAATCGAAATAATCATGGAGCTTTATCCGAACTGCAAAAAACTCTAATATGCTGTCCGTACCAACTTTCGGAATACGTTGAGAGACAAGATCGGACTTGACGGCTATAAAAACACCACCGCCAAGACGCATTGAGCGGTCACATCTACATATAACATATGGCGAGAGGCAAAAATGAGTTTTTTTTGTATCCAAACGGCCTTTAAAGTTGGATTCAGCCTTTTCAAACCGAGTTAATAAGTCCAACTCGGTTTTCCTAATGAAAGCCATAATATTGACTTTAATATGATGGCAACTGGGGCAGCTCCAATCCAGGTTAGAATTAGATTTAGAAAGCGCAGCTTGCAGTTGGGTCGGTGATAAGATTTACGCGCATGTGAGTGTTCGCGACGAAACGATGAGCAAGCAAATGCACCAACAACAACACAAGTATAGACGTTTGCGGTAAACTCAAGAATAGTGTAGAGCAAAGCAAACATGCAAAGCGATTTCAGATAATATAATAATGCGAATTACGTATAAGCACTAACCATACAACATATAGACTGGTCATTTCATACAACGAAAATGGTCACAAAAGTTTCAAATCGGGAGGCCCCACAGCTGGTAGCGGCAGGCCCCGGACACTGCGTGTGCCTTCGGGTTTTTTTCGCTCTCATTCTTATTCTCATTCTGACGCTCGCGCGCTCATTACTCGAGTTCGGTCGTTCAGTCGCAGAGACGCGCATTTTGAAGAAGGTTGCCCTGCGCTTGAATTGGGCTTTGTATGTATGCGTGTTCATGCATTCTCATGCAGGGGTGCATGTGTGCGAACATTTCATTTCGATGCAGCAAGAATATTTTGTCTTTTGCTACTTTTTAGACTTGGTACCCTAACAATATGGACGTATTCACTATTGGGTTAATGATAAAAATAAGAATATTATATGTAATAGTATATTTTTTAATATTTCCATATATTTAATTTTGGTTTACAAATTCAAATCAGTGGTAGCAGAAAAATGTTTTGCATATATGTATGTATTCCAAATTGATATAAATCAATCTAATGAGATAGGAACAGGGCACATCGCAGTCGGTGTCTGCGCTTAGTAGATGAGAAAACTTCAAACCAAATCAGCTTTGGTTGTTGTTCTGCGAGCGGATGGTGCCTGCATACCCTACTGACCAGCTGTTCCAAAGTCATCCGTTAGCTGGCGCTATTGTATTGCGCCATCTACCCCAAGACATTGGTACCACGGGCCATGAAAGACGGAAATGTAGGCGCTACCCAGGCTTAAGCGTTTAATGGGTTTTTGGGCGTTAGAGTGGACGTGGCAAACTTTTATTAGGCCAATCGATAGGTATTGACGAAACAAATACATATCAATTAAAATTTTCATTATAGCATCAAAACTGTGGCCACAGCTTGTGGCTTGTGGGCGTCAGAGGGGCGTGGCACCATTTTGAAACAAAATTGCGCTGCGTAGGAACTCCTAAAATCTACATGCAAAATGCCAATCTTTTAGCTTATATAGTTTCCGAGATCTCAGCGTTCTTACGGACAGACAGACAGACGGACAGACAGACGGACAGACAGACGGACAGACAGACGGACAGACAGACGGACAGACAGACGGACAGACAGACGGACAGACAGACGGACATGGCTAGATCGACTCGGCTAGTGATCCTAAACAAAAATATATATACTTTATAGGGTCGGAAACGCTTCCTTGTACCTGTTACATACTTTTGCACGAATACAATATACCCTTTTACTCTACGAGTAACGGATATAATGACCAAGATCGGCCTTAAACGGTGTAGTTAACACGGGTAAAATATGATCAGGAGGAGCGATAAAATACACTTCCGAGAACGACTATGTGGGGCGAGTTTGAATGTATATTCATGCTTTAATAATAATCGTTTTAAATCTTCTCTAAGTCGCTTGCCGTCTTATGTATCTCTTTCTCAGGCCCTTGTTATGTTGTTTATATAGTATAACAAGAGAGAACGCTATAGTCGGGTGCCCCGACTATCAGATACCCGTTACTCAGGTAAAGGGAGTGCGAGGGAGATGGAGATAGAAACTTTGATCACGCATAACTTTTTAACGAATGGTCGATTTGAAAAATTCTTCTACATTTCGATAGGTATTGATAAACACAATAAAACTGCATTTTTACTTTTCCGAAATATTAAAATTTTTAAATTCGTATATAAGCGATTGTGGGCGTTAAAGGGGGCGTGGCACCATTTTGAAACAAACTTGCGCTGCGTAGGAACTTCTAAAATCTACATGCAAAATGCCAATCTTCTAGCTTTTATAGTTTCCGAGATCTCAGCGTTCATACGGACAGACAGACAGACAGACGGACAGACAGACGGACAGACGGACATGGCTAGATCGACTCGGCTAGTGATCCTGATCAAGAATATATATACTTTATAGGGTCGGAAACGCTTCCTTCTAGCTGTTACATACTTGTGCACGAATACAATATACCCTTTTACTCTACGAGTAACGGGTATAAAAATAAGACTATAACGATTATTATTATTAATAAATTGTTTTAATTATTTGAGAAAAATATGTTTATTACATTTGTCTGCCTATATTTCCGTATAGCTTTACGGGCTATACTTCCAATCAGGCAGAGAAGATTCCGCTCAATTTTACAAAAAATTGGTTATATTCATATAATTATATTATATTTGTTTAAATGTGATTAAATTATCATCTCTCCTACTTCGACTCTTTGCATCAGCTAGGCGTCGATGGTGGTGGCACGCTGGTCCTAACTAGAAGGCGCTGGTGGTGGGGGCCCTCTACGCTTGCGATGCGGGTGCGGTTAAAAAAGGCCGCTCTCATGTAGGCCTAGTGTCCGGGCAAGCAGTGTCTGCATGTGTAATTGCAGATAACGTTGCCCATTGGTCCAGGGCAGTCAGCTGGGCACTTCTTTTCTCGTTAGGGTATCGCTTGGGGGATGCAGGTTTCTTTATTTGATTTTTATTTAGTGATTTTATTCCAGATGACTTTTGGTATTGCTTTTTTGAGTCTTGAAGTTCACTTGAAATTTCTGAAATATTGCCTATTACACCTTCGCGTCCCATCACAATCTACTCACTCAGATTTGTCCTCCTTTTTATACCCGTTACTCGTAGAGTAAAAGGGTATATTGTATTCGTGCAAAAGTATGTAACAGCTAGAAGGAAGCGTTTCCGACCCTATAAAGTATATATATTCTTGATCAGGGTCACTAGCCGAGTCGATATAGCCATGTCCGTCTGTCCGTCTGTCCGTCTGTCCGTCCGTATGAACGCTGAGATCTCGGAAACTATAAAAGCTAGAAGATTGGCATTTTGCATGCAGATTCTAGGAGTTCCTACGCAGCGCAAGTTTATTTCAAAAAGGTGCCACGCCCCCTTTAACGCCCACAATCGCTAATATACGATTTTAAAAATTTTAATATTTCGGAAAAGTAAAAATGCAGTTTTATTGTGTTTATCAATACCTATCGAAATGTAGAAGAAATTTTTCAAATCGGACCATTGGTTAAAAAGTTATGCGTGATCAAAGTTTCTATCTCCATCTCCCTCGCACTCCCTTTACCTGAGTAACGGGTATCTGATAGTCGGGGCACCCGACTATAGCGTTCTCTCTTGTTGTTGTTGTTTTCGTTCCATCCATCCATTTAGCTCCAGTCCCTTGTTGCCATGTAAATTCGAGTTCCTTGTGACTGCCTGGGCTTACCCTTTGTCACGGTCGCCATGTAAATCCGAGTTCCCATCACAATATAAGCCTTTGGTTTGTATTTTGATTTTATATATTTTTATTAGAGCAGCGAAAGTGCCGCTCCAACCTCTCAAGAGTTTCTAGTTTTACAAATATATCTTAAGAGCTTAAAAGGGCTAAGTCTCGTAGCTGCGCTGCCAACAGCGGCAGCGGAGAGACGGTTTTATATTGTTAGGGAGCGCGAGGGAATATGCACATATACTTGAGTTCATATCAATGTGAGGACCGCGTATGACAATTGTGCTGACACTTTCACTTTCCTTTAGCCGACCAAAGTATACAGACCGGCTCGGATTTCGGCCACTTGGTTTAGCGACTGGGACTCAGAATTTATATTTTATATTTTATTTTTGAGTTTTTCCGAGGTCAACAATTGAAAAAATTTTCAAACAAAAGTTTTAAAATTTTATTTTTTATTTTTTATTTTTTCCAATATATTTCGGTTGCACTTCGGCAACCGTCTTCAGGGCAAATAATTTTACAGTTCTGCACCGTCGGACGCGGAGATTAATACTTATTTTATATTTGCTTATACATATACAACAATCTATGAAGTACAGTGTGCATTCGATATATGTGCAAATTACAATAGCTTTAAATTCCTGAACTTTTGTTACTTACTTCGGAATAAATTGTTAATTTGCGCGCATACTGCTGTAATTATTATATAAGAAGTAATAATTTTATAATAAAAGATTAAAGTATTTCATATGACTAATCTGTTTCTTTATTATAGAACAACTGGACCGCATTGAAGAAGGAATGGATCAAATTAATGCTGACATGAGAGAAGCGGAAAAAAATTTAAGCGGAATGGAAAAATGTTGCGGCATTTGCGTCCTTCCATGCAATAAGTTTGTATATTTTATTTTCGTAATTATACCCGTTACTCGTAGAGTAAAAGGGTATATTGTATTCGTGCAAAAGTATGTAACAGCTAGAAGGAAGCGTTTTCGACCCTATAAAGTATATATATTCTTGATCAGGGTCACTAGCCGAGTCGATATAGCCATGTCCGTCTGTCCGTCTGTCTGTCCGTATGAACGCTGAGATCTCGGAAACTATAAAAGCTAGAAGATTGGCATTTTGCATGCAGATTCTAGGAGCTCCTACGCAGCGCAAGTTTGTTTCAAAAAGGTGCCACGCCCCCTTTAACGCCCACAATCGCTTATATACGATTTTAAAAATTTTAATATTTCGGAAAAGTAAAAATGCAGTTTTATTGTGTTTATCAATACCTATCGAAATGTAGAAGATATTTTTCAAATCGGACCATTCGTTCAAAAGTTATGCGTGATCAAAGTTTCTATCTCCATCTCCCTCGCACTCCCTTTACCTGAGTAACGGGTATCTGATAGTCGGGGCACCCGACTATAGCGTTCTCTCTTGTTTTAATTATACTTGTATATGTTGGCTTAATATGTTCCTAAATAGTTTAAAGAAACTGTTGGCCAAAAATACCTTAAGGTTTTTGACCTTAAGGTATTTTTGGCCAACAGTTTCTTTAAACTATTTAGGAAAGTGTTCGAAGGCTTACTTTTACGATAACTTTTTTTCATAATAGTTGGGTCTTTTAACAAAGATGGTTCTATTGTCCAGGTCCTTGTCGAAAGCTATCAATGTTGAACAAAGCATATGCTTTGTCCAGAAAAGCTTAAAATGTGTTTTACAAACATATCTTGAAATGAAAAAGTTTGTATTTCTCAATGAATCTATTATCCTGTATATTTTTCAATTACGATTTTATCGATATTTATGAGAATATTTCTTTGAAGTTCTAATATTTACATTTTGTATAACTCTTCTTCTATATTCCTCAAAGTTCTTCAAAGATCATGGCAATGTAAAGTATAAATGTAAAAACTGATTTTATCAAGGTTTTAGAAGCTATTGCAAAATATTTCTTAAAATTCTATAAGGTCATGGCTGTCTAAAGTATATGTAAAAACGTATTTTACAAGTTTTTAAGGTTATTGTAATATAAGGATATGTGTTAGCATATACTATAAATAATATTATAATTTTATTGCAAATCAGTTAAACATAGAGCAGTTATCCCCAATGAGCTCCAAGTTCCCTCTTTGGAGAGCACACTCATCACTCTGCGCACCATTAGAACCTGCAATGCCAATAAGGACAGGCAATTGGGGGCGCAGCGACGGAGAAAGAGCTGACAGATTTTCATCAAACGGGATCTCACTCCAGCAACATCAGATATCGACACATCTACGTATGAACCAATTGTTTTTAGGCCACATGAGTTACTCAAAACCATAAATGAACAACTCAACCCAAAAAAATCTCAAGGATGCGACCTAATATCACCAAAAATGATTATTAAACTTCATTTTTGTGCAGTTTGAGCTATTTGCCAACTCTTCAATGCAATAACGAGACATGGACACTTCCCAGAGAGATGGAAAAAGTCGATCATCATAATGATACCAAGACCTGGCAAAGACCGCACAATTACTCATATAGACCAATTAGTTTACTAACGTGTCTATCAAAAGTCTTCGAAAAATGCTTCTTGGCACATATTACCCCATATCTCAGAACACACAACAAAATCCCGACTCATCAATTCGGCTTTCGAGAAATCATGGAACCATCGAGCAAGTCAAACGCATAACTTTAGAAATCCGAAATGCATTCGAACTGCACTGCGATATTTCTGGACGTATCACAAACTTCTGAAGTCATACCTTTACAACAGGAAATTCTCAGTAAGATGTAATGTTGCCATGTCCGATGACTACATCATCAGAGCCGGTGTTCCTCAAGGCAGCGTGTTCGGACCAACACATTACCTTATCTACACTGCGGACATCCCAACGAGCAGGCAACTAACCACATCCACTTTTGCTGATGACACAGCGATCCTAAGCCGCTCGAGATGCCCCAAGCAAGCAACGGCGCAACTTGCTAAACACCTAGTGGCAGTGGAGAAATGGGTATCCGACTGGCTAATCAAAGTTAACGAACAAAAATACAAACACGTAACGTTCACACTGAATAGGCAAGACTGCCCTCCACTTACTCTAAACAAAACCGTGGTTCCGATAGCAAATGAAGTAACATATCTTGGCGTACACCTCGATAGACGTCTTACTTGAAGCTAAAAGTACACAATTAAAGCTCTAAGCCAACAGCCTTCAGAAGTTTTCGTCTTCGCCGCAGCGACCTTCCAATCCAGCTCTAATTATTAGGACGATGAAGTCTATATTCAGTTAAAATTAAATTGTTTGATAATGTATTATTTTAAGATTTGCAACTCATAAAGAGAAGATCCAATAAATAAAAACCAAGCTTTAATACAAAAAAAAAAAAATTAAGCTGAAGTCGAAAATACAAATTGAAATTTAAAATTCAAGACTTATTGTACACAAAACGAAACAAACGTGATTACGCCCTTCTTGATCGGGTCCTTAAAAAGATTGATATGTTAGCTTTTTAAGAGAAGCAAAAGCCCAATTTTGTTTGTTTGTAACTAAGTGTACACTTATTTCAGATTAAAAACAAGAATGGAAAGCTAACTTTTGGCGGAGCCAAAGTTGATATACCCTTGCAGAATATTCTGTAAATTATATTCTCCAAAATTATTCATATGATGCATTCTTAATACTCATAAAAGTCTCCAAAGTTAGGAAAACTTTAAAAACACCAAAGTTATGACATTTCCAATCGTTCAGTTATATGGCAGCTATAGGATATAGTCGACCGATCATTATGAAATTTGGTAGTTCGGATTAATTGGCCAATAAAAATATAAAATCCCAACTTCCGAACTTTACAAACACCAAAGTTATAATACAGTGAAAGGGAGGAGTTACTGAATTAAATAAAACAACCTTTTCAGTTGAGTTCTGTTTTAAAACTGAATTTTATTTTCTAAGTCCCTGCTTAGGAAACTAACTTGAAGTTCTTATTCTGTAGCTTACGCAGAGGCCGCGTCTGCTTGAGCGGGAGGGTTACATTTTACAAAAGTTCCGAGAAATAAGCCATTAAACTTGATAATAATGAGTGTCCGAATAAATGTTGTGCTGACTGTATATCCCAAGAACTATGCAAATCAAATCAAGTTAGCCAAGTTGGAGGTCTGAGTCAAACAATGGCGTATGTGTGTACTTATGTAAGCATATACATATGTATGTATTTACATTGTACACAGTTGCAATTGCCCGGCAAAGATAACTCCTTTCAAAGAAAGCTATTCGCTATACCCGTTACTCGTGTTGTGCAAACATTTAGACTTTAATATACATAATACTATTTAAGAATGTATGTGTTTAGCCAATATAAGTATGTATGTTTAATATTTCTAGTCAATTTATTGCACTCAAAAACATAAACACAGCTGCTGGTGCAGGACAAAAGCTGCCTGCGCTAAAGCAGCGCTGGTGCTGATGCTCGTGCTGTAAAGCTGCCAGCTCTAAGGATCGCCGAATTCAAATTGATAATTTGAACTTTTTTAGCTGAGTAACGGGTATCTAATAGTCGAGGCACTGGACTATAGCGTTCTCTCTTGTTTTTATTCTCGAAATCAATTCTTTACTGAGCTCATTTAATTCATTATAACTTAGCTTCAATGAATTATTTAGGTGTGAAACTTTAGGAAGCGGTGTTAAAGATTCATTCAGACTGCCAAATCGAGCATACGATAACTTCAATGTTCCAGTAGAGGTTACCTGATGCCCAATTACGCTCAGAAAAGGATTTTTTAGAGTGCACTTCGGATCCAAGGATAAAAGTTCGATATTATTAATTGTAATTGTTGATAATTGATAATCACATACTGCTGATAACTCCATTGGTGATTTAATTGAAAATATCCATTGATTTTTTGTTCTTAATCTTTGCCATGAGAATGATTTCGTCGAACTTTTTGTTTGGCACAATGACGATGATTTGTTATTAAACATTTGAAACTCGCAATGATTTTCAATAGAAAACATGGATTGCTTATCTGAGCAAATATACTCTTCGTCATTAATTGAATTACAAAGATCAAATTCACTTGATGACATAGTAATGAATTGATCTCGATGTTGATTCACAGCCATGATTGGAAATTCAATATCAAGGGAAATCATTTTATTGTTGATGATTACCGGTATTGGAATCAAGTTATATATTTCAATTAGCTGTGTTGATAATAATGGCAGTGTTAATTTAAAGATTACATAATCCTTTACCACCTTTGCTTCTGCCCTCATTAACTTATATAATTGAAGTATACCATCGTTGATGAGAGGGAGCATTTTTCCTTGAGGCATGTGAATTTTTAATTTGTTTAAATGTTGTCGATGTGATGGACGTTTGTCAGAACATGTGAAATCTCTGTCTGAATTCTTTGAAGATTTGCCGCCAATATGGATAATTGATTTGTCAATGCAATATACCATTGAAAGGCCTTGAGAGAATCTAGACGAGCATTGGCTATATTCTCCATTTGCTGAATCATTATTTTAATCCTTTTATCGATGGTAGCTTCATCTCGTTTCATGATGTTTATCGTAGAATCAATTATTAAAGTCTGATTCTTAACTAATTCTAAAATGTAATCTTCATTCGATTTCACCTTTTGATGACATCTTCTTGGCATACTCTGTGTCTAATACGCCAAATAAGCTGTTGGCAATATTTCCCACTATGTCCAAGGGAGAACGACGTATTCTTGGCATGTGGAGTAAATCATTTTCAGTTTTTATTTCTTCGTAAACGTGTTGAAAATGGTTATATACAGCAGCACATGCTTGAACTGGTTGTATATGTGAATACATTTGACCAACCTTAAGTGTCCCCGTGTAAAATGTCTTTACATCTTCGAGATACGGCTTTAAATCATAATAAACTATGATTGTCCAGTCTGCAGTTGCTAGTCGAGTAGATCCAATTTTTTCGTAATAAATTCCTGGCCTAGAACCAAACCTGGTTATGTTAATCGGACCGGCGATGGCTAATGGTAATAGCAGCAGCAAGATTAATAATGGCATCGATATCATTGGTAAGGATGGGCTTTTTGGTCTTTTTGGCTCTTGATCTTCCTTTGCTTCTTCTTCAGCATCTTCTTCATTAATTTCCTTGCGTTTTTCTCCTGGATCTTCTTGACGGAATAGTGGAGCAAGATTGCTCTTTTAAAAACTTCTGTTGCAGTTTTTACGTCTGCAACTCGCACATATCCATCTTGACCTGGATAAATTTTTATTATTCGTCCTAGGCCATTGAAGCATAGGCACATTGTCTTCCTTGACAATAACCATCATGCCTTCTCTTACATTTTTATGGGCCTGTTTCCATTTTGAGTGTTGTTGCAGGCTTGTTAAATATTCTCTGGACCATTGCGTCCAGAATGTGTGCTTGAGTCGCTGCACCAGTTCCCATTGTTCAGGTAGTGATTTTATTCTAAGTGGTTCTGGGTCTGGTTGAGCGACTAGTGCTTCTCCAATCAATAAATGACCTGGTGTAAGAACTGTAAAGTCATTAGGATCATTCGACATTGGAGTAAGTGGCCGAGAATTTAATACTGCCTCGACATTTGTTATGACAGTGCTCAACTGCTCAAAGGTGAGGTTTGCAGTAGACACATTTTTTAATAACAACGTCTTTGCTGACTTTACTACATCTTCCCATAATCCACCAAAGTGAGGGGATCTTGGTGGAATAAATTTAAAGTGAACACCCTTCGTATTGCACAGCTGAAGTTCTTAGCCTGCTGTGAGTGGATTGTTTCCTTTAACTCCTTCAATTGGTTGCTGGCGCCAACGAAATTTGTTGCCTTGTCGCAGTATAGGGTCCGACACTTCCCGCGACGACTTATAAATCGTTGGATTCATTGCATCCCGGGAAATTGGGCCATTTCCACCCTTGTTCCTACTCTTATGATAGAGTTTTCGTCCAAAGAAGATGAAGAGATGCGACCTTGCTGCTATTGGGTAATGGGCGTTCGGGATGACGTCGAAGGTGATTAAATTCATTTGTGAAATCAGCCTGTTGTATACAACGTATTATAATCCGCCTAGCTTGTTCTAATTCGTCAAGCTCTAGTAAGACGGTTTGTTTTCTATTAAATCGTAACATGTATGTTATTATACGTTGCGAGCGATTGAATGAATTTCCTTGTTTAATGCCATATATTTCTTCGCCAAGCGAAACTGTTGCCAAAGTAACAATATTTGTTTTCCGTTCCAAAGAAATAGTGTTGTCCTTTGGAGCTTTAAATACAGCTGGCCATTTATCTTCTGGTCCATGAAGAAACAGTGGTCTGTATAACCACAATGTATGTGCACCTAATTAAGATGCAGGTATCCCTCTAGTTAGTACATCTGCAGCGTTGAGACTTGATGACACATGTCTCCATTGATTTGGACAGGTTGTATCTTGTATTTTCGACAACCTATTTGCAACGAATGTATGGAAATTCGATGCTTTTGCATTTATCCAACATAAGACGATGGTGGAATCTGTCCAGTAATGACATTTAATGGATTCTGATTTAAGATCCTTTTTCACCTTTTCAGCAAGCTCTGCACCTAACACAGCTGCACATAACTCTAGTCGTGGTAGGGTTTGCTTTTCAAGAGGTGCTACTTTTGATTTAGCGCATAAAAGGCGCACAGTCGTTTGTTTGTTCTTATATATTGCTCTTATATAAGCCACAGCACCAAACGCTTTTTCAGAAACATCCACAAATATATGGAGTTCTTGTTTTTGAGGTATTTTTCCATCATAAATGTGTTTCGGAATAGTCATTGTATTTAAACACAGCAAGTCTTGTCTGAAGGCCTCCCACCTTTCCTTTAGGGAATCTGATATCTCTGTGTCCCAATCTAGTTTAAGGACTGACAGATTTTGTAGAAATATTTTTGCTCTGATTATGACTGGAGCAAAAAGACCAAGCGGGTCAAAAATTTGACCCAACTCAGAGGCTACCACTCTTTTTGTAATTGTTTGAGTGTTATGTTCTTGAGCCTTTCGGCACAAAATGCCATCCTTAGGGCTCCAGACAATTCCCTAAGTCTTTACACTGGTATGTTCTAATGCAGTGCCAAGATTTATGTTGCTAGCAATATCTTCTGGTGAAAATTCATTTAGCAGATGGATGGTATTAGAGCACCATTTTCTTAGTTTAAGTCCGCAAGGTAGCAAGATTTTGTTTATTTCTTCTTGAATCCTTGCAGCATCTATAATTGTATCTGCTCCAGTTAGGCAGTCATCAACATTTTTCAATGCATTTGATCCTTACAGCCATTTTTCCAAATTTTTATTGGCTCCACGCACTTTGTGGCAAGAAATGAAGCAGACGTTGTGCCATAAGTCACAGTTTTCAGCCGGTAATATTTTATTTCCTCGGACGGATTGTAGCGCCAAACAATCATTTGGTTAAATTGATCCTTTGGATTCATCCAAACTTGCCGATACATTTTTTCTATATCCGCCGTAAAAACATATTTGTGAACTCTGAATCTCAATAGAATGGCAAATGGATCACTTTGAACAACTGGTCCTGGATAAAGTAAATCATTTAATGATTTTCCTGTAGATGTTTTACAGGAAGCATCAACGACTACTCTTAATTTGGTTGTAGTGTTTTCTGGTTTCAGAACACAGTGGTGAGGAATAAAATAATGTTCCTTTGGTATTTGACTAGGTAATACTTGCTTCATATGACCTAGTTTTTCGTATTCGGCCATAAAATCGTTATAAATTATTTTAATGTCTGGGCTGGTTCTTCGTTCCAACGAAAGAAAACGCCTTGTCGCAATATCGCAAGACTTCCCCAGGGCTGAGGGATCTTCAGAATAAGATAATCTGACAATTAACCTTCCATCTTGTGCGTGCTGAAGATTTTCCAAAAATGCTTCTCGCAATGTCTTTCGTCTGGCGTCCGGTATTTCCTTATCGGTTCCATGTTTTCCAGTTTCCAGAATTTTTCCAATGAAGATTTGGCTTCCTCGGCTGAGGAAACTACCATGCAATTTTTTGGCATTTTTGCACTCATGTTTACTTGCCCAGCAATTATCCAACCAAATTCGGTGTTCTGGAGAATAGGTTGGTCTAAATAAGACCTAATTTGTTCAGGTTTTGTAACGGAAAAGTGATGTTCTGCGCCAAGCAATATATCAATTTTTCCTGGTTTCGCGAAATGTGGATCAGCTAGCCGGATATTTTTTGAGATTTTTAAATCAGCTACTCTTATTTGTTCCGTAGGCTGATCGGCCACAATATGAGGAAGAACAAAGGCTTCAACTCTTGTTTCAAAATCGCTATGTTTTGATTTAATTAAAACACTAACGCGTAATTTACTTATTCGCGGCTGACCTCCAACTCCCTCTATGCGAAGGTTTGTTGGTTGTAGTTGAAACGATAAAAGCTTAACAAGTTTTTCTGAAATCAGATTAATTTGTGATCCGGAATCGAGCAGTGCGCGAAAATCTCCTTCTTGATTATTAAGTCCTTGCACTATGACTCTAGCCGTTGCTAACAGTGTGTATTTGTTCTCACAACTGCAGAAGCGGACGTTTTAGGTTCGGTATTTGGTTTTCCGTTACCTAAATGTAGCAATGTGTTGTGTTTTTTGTTACATTTTTTTTTTTTTGTTTTTTTTTTTTTTTTTCGCGCGGAGTCCCACGGCCCACATACCCGCCCAACCGACCGAGGGGCGCAGCCGTGTATCGTACGGCACGATTCGCGATAAGATAGACGCGAGATAGGAAAATAAAGGTAAAGGTCCGGGGAAAAAAGTAATAGTTAGATCAATCTTGTGCCAATGAAGCAAGTATCAATCGTTTTAGGAGCGGCAGAGAGTCAAGATTTGATATCACAGGAAAAAGTCTATTATAGTCAGAACATAATACTCTGAAAGGCTCATGCAAGGCATAGTTAGATCTACAATGATTTAAAATTAGGGGAAAATAATTTCTAGTTAATCTACTTGGCACAGTAAAGTTAAGCCGACTTAACAAGTCGGGGCAGTCAATATCACCATGTATAAGGTTATAAATAAAGATAGTACCAAGCATCGTTCTACGGTTGGCTAGGGATGGTAAATTAATCAAAAGAAGTCTACTAGAATAAGAAGGTAAGATAAGATTTGCATCCCAGTTTAGGCGCCGTAAAGCAAAAAGAAGGAAGTTTTTTTGTACAGATTCAATACGACCAATATGTATTCCGTATTGTGGACTCCAGACGGGAGACCCATACTCCAGAATCGGACGGACTAGCGAAATAAATAAAGTTTTAGTCAAATAAGGATCATCGAATTCTTTTGACCACCTTTTAATAAATCCAAGCACTCCTTTGGCTTTATTAACCATGGACGAAATGTGATTAGAAAATTTTAGTTTAGGGTCCAAGAGAACGCCAAGATCGTTTACAAGAGTTATTCTATCCAAAGAGCTGCCACTTAACGTGTAAGTCGCGTATATCGGATTGGCCCGATAAAAAGTCATCAGCTTGCACTTGGAACCGTTTAAATTTAGTAAATTATCTCGGCACCAGTTTTGAAAATTATCTAGATCGGATTGCAAGTTTAAATGGCAGGAAATGTCCTTATACTGCAGGCACAACTTAACATCATCTGCGTACATAAGTACGCGAGAATGACTTATAATTGAGGGAAGATCGTTAATAAATAATGTAAAAAGTAACGGACCCAGATGGCTCCCTTGTGGGACACCGGAGGTAACACGGAGAATTTCAGAAATTGAATTTTTAAAAAGGACCCTTTGTGACCTGCCATTTAGATAACTTGAAATCCATTTAAGCAGATCAACTGGAAAACCTAAAAGGTCAAGTTTTTGAATGAGAAGTAAGTGATTTACAGAGTCAAATGCTTTACTAAAGTCAGTGTAAATGACGTCTGTTTGAAAACTACTATTGAAGCCTTTTATCACAAATGAAGTGAGCTCTAGAAGGTTTGTGATTGTGGATCTACGTTTTATAAATCCGTGTTGACACGGAGAAATGATTGATCTGCAAAGGTGCTGCAAATGAGGAGTAATAATTTTTTCAAAAAGCTTAGGAATAGCTGACAACTTAGAAATACCTCTGTAGTTACTGGCTTCTAACTTGTTACCTTTCTTGAAAAGAGGAATAACAAATGATTCCTTCCAAATATGTGGGAATTGGGAGGTTTCTAGAGATAAGGTAAACAACTTGTGAAGAGGTTTGCACAGGGCCTTAGCGCAATACCTAAGCACGCACCCAGGAATACCATCGGGCCCTGGCGAATAAACAGGCTTAATACGAAGAAGATCCGAAAGAAGAGAGCTTTCTGTTAAAGTGGGACAGAATATGAGGTTTGACTTGGACATGGTGTAAGAATAAGGCTGTGATGAATAATCTAAAGTAGAGTAAGTCGTTTGAAAAAATTGGGCAAATAAATCGGCTATTGCCTGATCTGTGGTTGCCGTCATGTTTTCGAACGACAGCGAGGAAGGAGAAGAATTAGATTTACGCTTGGTGTTAACAAAATTATAAAACTGTTTCGGGTCCTGAGAGAACTGGACCTTACAACGGTTTAAGTAACTATTATAACACTGAGCATTAAGCACGGTAAATCTTGACCGAGCACTTAAATATCTAGTAAAAACAGATTGAGAACCGGTATTTTTATATTTCCTAAAAAGTCTGGACTTTATATTTCTTAAGTGTGTCAACTCTTTGCTAAACCAAGGTGATTTATTGGAAGTTGACGGATAGTACCACGGAACACAGGAATTAAAAAATGAGTTTATTGCAGTGTAAAAAACCTTAACTGCATCGGACATATTAATGCATAAGTAAAGATCAGACCAATTAAAGCCAGAAATAAAATTATTTAGCCTCAGAAAGTCTGCCTTGCGAAAACAATGCATTCGTTTGGATTTTTCTGATTTTTCTTCTATAACTCTGCCCGTATCAAATGAAAGTTCGATTGTTGGGTGATATGGATCTTCAGGTTGAGTGAGTGGTGCTACTCTGGACAGAAACACACCTTCAGGATTTGATACAAAACACAAATCAAGTAGGCGACCTAATGAATTTCGAACATGGTTTACTTGAGATAGAGATATGTCAAGCAGGCCATCAATAAAATCATGCTGTGCTATAGGTAGTAAGACATTCGATCCGTCCTCAGTGGACCAAGTAACTCCAGGTATATTAAAATCACCTAGAACTATCATCTGATCCCTATCGGAAAGCTTATTTGCAACGGACTTAATAACGGATAGGTGATTTAAATAATCAGGAAGTTCAGACAACGGCGGAATATATGAGCAAGTTATGTATATAAAGTTACCAGGAAGCGATAACTTTACACAAATAAATTCAATGGTATTGAATTCATCAAAAAATAACTCCTCAGACGGGAAGTTTGAATCAACTCCAATTAAGACTCCACCTCCCCGTCTAGAGGGACGGTCATACCTATATATTGTGTACTTACCTGGAAAAACTTCGGAGCTAAAGATCTCCGGCTTTAACCAGGTTTCTGTGAACACAATAATATGAGATGCAAAGGAAAGGCTATCAGAATACAATTTAGTGAGTTTGCTACGCAAACCTCTTGCATTCTGATAGGAAAGAAGGAGGTTAGAAGTTAGTTTTTTGAAATTGGTACACTGGTTTGGCCTCGACTAGGAAGTTTTACTCCCACGGGCCCCTTCTTCTTTATCTTAGCCTCGAACTCTTTTACAACCATATTATCCGGCCAAAAGTCGCCCGAGCATATGGCTTCAAAAAGCTCGTTAGGGACAGTTATCTTGAAAGATGAAATGTCTCTAGCATAAGAAAACTTAAACTTTTCCACCTTTACACTATTACAATCGGCTTTAGTTTTGTCTTGTATATAAGACAATACATCAGAAGATGTTTGATCAGGGGAAAGCCGAGAAACGAAAATTTGTTTCTTTAGTGGAACCACTAAAAGGGATTTTGGTGGAGCAGACATTGTTTCTGCAAAACCAACTTGAGCCGGTTGTCCGGACTCAGTAGTCCCTTGTGGTGGAGATGCTACATTCTGAGAGATAGGTGGATCCACTAATTGAGAAACCACTACGGACAAATCGGAATTCTTAGAAGTCCCTGGTTGCATGCATTCTGTAACGGATTGTTCGGATACCGAATCTTTTTTAGCTGCCGATCTTAGCAACATTTGAGGGTTTGCTGAAATCAACTGCTGATCCGCCGGAATGCTCTGTTGATCTTTTGATTTCAGTTGCGGGGTGTTCCCCTTTTGCTCCTTACCACCAGCGGCCTTTTTGCGCTTAGGGGACTCTTCTAATAGCTTACGACTATTAAACTGCGAGTCCAGCGCAGAGAGGAGATCATCAGCTCGGCGAAAACTATCTCTAGCCACTCCGAAACAGCTAATCAGCCCCATCAGGCCGCCTTTAGTTTGGCGCATGAACGATTTCATCTCGTTCGCAACCTCGATACAAGCGTCACAACAAAACTGCAAATTGGGCCCCTTTGAAAGGTCATCACTTGTCCGGCCAGTAAAACCGGCGCACTTGTTGTGCACCATATTTTCACACAGCCAGCAAGTCATATTAGACTGGTCAGCCCTGATTACGAGGCTGCATTTTTTGCAGAAGCAGACTAAATTTTTATTATTCATTTTATTTATTTACCACTGTACCAAAAAAAAGCGAATTGAAATTTATAAGCGAGCAGTTATAAGTACCGCAAGAGACGCAGAAACTGCACGCTTAGAACTTTCAAAGCAAAGAGAGCAAGAGAGCGGGAGCGTAAATAAGTTAAAGTGCATGCACAAAAGAGAAACGGCGGGGATATAAGAAAAGAAAACACAGATAAGAATAACGAAAAACTAAAAACAATTTATTAGAATTAAATACAAAGTGCACTCGCGAAGCGAACGGAGTTTAAATTTATGTTTTAATAAACCCGAAGAGAATTAAGAGTTTTGATAAAACCCACCGATGGGAATAAACGAAAACAAAATGCAAAATTCGATGCGCAGAAAAAAAAACACGACCGTTCACTTTGAAAGTCAATTGCTTGGTCATGTGGTCTGCCTTAAGACAATTGACGCACAGCCTTTTTCGATGAACCCAGGTCAGCCTTTCACTTACACTCCTTCAATTTCTCGCATTTGTGTATGCTTTTTGACAAAACAGGCATGCCAATGAACTTGTTGTTGCTGAAGCACTTGTTTTTGGTTTTTCTTTATGCATTTTTCCGCCGATGGCTTCAAGTGCGAGAAAACGTTGTTCTAGAAACCCAAGGAATTCCTTTATTGTTTGAATTTCCCTGGTATCTAAAATAGTTTGCTCATACAGTGTGTGTGTAAGGCGATCTAGTTTTCTTGTCATATGGAACAGAAGGACTGGATCCCATGTATTTGTTTTTATTCCAATATTTTTCAAGGCTTGCAAGGATTCATTGATATTGTCATGCAGATTTTTTATTGACTGAGAATCGTTCGTCACATTAGGGTGATCAAATAATTTTTTAAATATTGCAGTCGAAAGGACCCGCTTATTATTGAAGCGTTCTTTAAGCATGGTCCAGGCAGTATCATAATTAACTTCTGTTAATTCTAAATGCCTAACTAACCTTTCTGCTTCGCCAGAAAGATTAGCTTTAAGATACCACATTTTTTGTGCTTTTGGTATCGCTGATTCATGAACCATTTTATTAAAAATGTCATGAAATTGTTGCCATTTTAGATAGCTTCCATCGAATTTTGGAATGGAAACTTTTGGCAACTGTATCAAAGAGATTGTAGAAACCGCTTGATTGGTGGCTACTGAAACGGGGTCTGCATATGGATGGCAGAATTGCAACATTGCTTCTTCCGCTGAGATAAATCGCTCCATACTATAGCCCACTTCTTCAGGTGTTATACATAACTTGTGGATTTCAAAATGAAGATTTTCAATTTGTTTCCATAAATTATCAATTACCGATTTATAGGTAAATTTGGAGCTATATGTTTCATGGTTCTTGACATAGATTCCAGAACCGCTGCTTGGTGTCTGATCAGCTTTTGTATGTGATCCACCTCTTCTGAAGATGTTTCTCTTGCCGTTAACTGAAGAATTTTTGAGTTAAATTCTTCGATAGCTTGATGAACAATCGTCCGCATTTTATTGTAATACTGTTTTTCAAAATACTCATGCGGATGTGGAGTACCCTTTAATGATTCTAGGATACTATTATTTCCTTGGTCGAATTTTTTCCAATGCTCTTCAATTTGTCGTTTTCTGTCTTCAAAATACGACGCCTTTTCCTTTTTGATGTTCCGTAGCAAAATTTGGATTTCTTCGCCAATTTGGCTTTGTATGGCAATCAAATTTCAACCTCCATCTTGCCTTAACAATTGCCTGACCCGTTGGAAGATAATTGATTTGCTTATATAAGATTTATGGTCAAAGACAATTAGGGATTTCCGGATTAGAAAAGAAAACCAACAAATAGTTTAAAACCTTTTTATTTAAAAAGTATTTTTTATTTTATTTAATATGTTTGTTAAACAAATGTTTTTAGTTTTGGATGCAAACGCTTCCAGAAATGTTCAAGAGCCGTCTTGTTGACTACTTGAATTTGTTGAGTTCTACTTGAAGAACTTCCTTGTTGTTCAATCTCGAACGTTAATCGACGATTATCCTGGGTGTCGCCAAGTTGACTCCAGTAAATCGGATTATATTATTAAAAACAATTTTTAATTTTTATGGATGCTACCGCTTCCAGAATTATTCTACAGTCGCCTTGTTGACTACTTGAATATAGTGTTTTTTTTGCAGTGAAAAGCCTCCGTGTTGACTGTTTCTATTTTGGAAAATAACTCGACAAATATCCTGGGAGTCGCCTAGTTGACACCAGTAAATTGGATTATATTGTTTAAACAACAATTAAAATTTTTTGGATGCTACCGCTTCCAGAATTATTCAAGAGTCGCCTTGTTGATTACTTGAATTTATTGCTTTCCAGTTGAAGAGCCGTCTTGTTATATACTGGGAGTCGCCTAGTTGACTCCAGAAATGGATGTTGTAAGTTGGAAGAGTCGCCGGGTTGACTTCTTCTACTTTTATTTCCAATATTGTAGTAACAGATCGCCAAGTTGATAAGTTAACTCCTTGAAAATTTCAAGTTTTTCGGGAATATGCTTAGAAATTTATTCGAGGCAAAATTCCCTTTGTTATGAATTTTGCGCAATATCTGAATTATTGAGCAAAACTTTAACTCTAGAAGATTCGATCGCCAAGTTGATCGGGAATCTGTCTAGCAAAGTATGTGCAGAAATTAGTCGCCAAGTTGACTAGAATTTCATGCAATGGTCGGGGTCACCAAAATGTTTGTAGTTTTATTTTTATTATCTATAGGAATGGTTTCCCCTAGAAAAAAAATTGGTTTAACTCGGAGGGATCATGCGTATGGGGGCCAAAGACACAGCGATGCTCACTCGTAGTTGAATACACAAGTATTGCTTGAGTACTGATTTTATTAGCGCAAAAGGTCGGGTTTATATACACGTTTTTCAGAGTCAAGGGGGGCACCATAGCAAAGAAGTGGTATGGGGCTGTTAGTTATAAATACATTGCATTGCTTATGTTCTAAGATATACAAAGGTACAAAGTCATCATAATTGTCTCCCACACAAGGAGTTAATACGCTAGGGTTAGTAAAAATAGAAAAGGTAGCTCAGGCAGAGCTGGCACTGTCTGTGAACATCAAGTGGCTTAGCGACTCAAGTGGTACGCTAACAACATAGAAAATCCCAATTTCCTAACTTTACACTCAAGTTATGGCTTTTCCGATCGTTCAGCTATATGGCAGATATATGATATAGGCGCCCGATCCGTATCGTTCCGACATATATACTACCTGCAATAGAAAGACAACTTTTGGGAAAGTTTCAAGCAGATAGCTTTAAAACTGAGGGACTAGTTTGCGTAGAAACGGACGGACGGACAGACGGACGGACAGACGGACATGGCTAGATCGACACTCCTGGTGATACTGATCAAGAATATATATACTTTATAGGGTCGGAAATGTCTTCTTCACTGCGTTGCAAACTTTTGACTGAAATTATAATACCCTCTGCAAGGGTATAATAATATGTATATTTTCTTTAACTGGCTTAGGGTTGTAACTGTCGATTTCTCGGTAAGCATATCTTATGTGTGTCATCTTCGTCTTTGTCAACTGTTACACCCTCGATTGAGTTGAGAGGCTCAATCAAAAGAGCGATCAGATATTTGAGGGCTAACGACGCTTTGCACTGCTTGTTGCGATGTGGACGCTTGAAGACTAGCACATCGTAGAAGAATAAATGCTTAGAGAAATACTGTTACACAAATTTTTGCTAAATGCTTAATAAACTATTTATCAATTACACTATTACATATAGTGGCTTTATCCCATTTAAGGCATATGATTCATCTTGTAAGGATGCTTTCTCGGCCGGGGTACAGATCTCAGTAGGATCCAAGAGTCCTTTACAGGAAATTTGTAAGTCACCGAAACACCGGCCTAGAGAGCCCGGAGATTGGGAGTCTTCACCGAAGGTTCTTATTTGTGTCGAAGAAAACACAGACGACGCTGGTCGTGTAGAGTCCTAGTCCTGTATTTCGCGTCAGATGCGAAAAATCCGGGAGGGTATTTTGCGGGCGTTGGAATCCTGTATTTATTCAAGTTATCCTACACCGTTTTGATCGCATGAAAACGTCGTACTAACCTCTTTAAAATCACCCGCGAACAACAGCGTAATACTCGCGGTCAGAAGGCCGAGAGTGGTCGCGTCAGGCGTCACGGTTGGCCTATCCTGCGATCCTCAACCCACCGAAATACTCGAGGAGCACACGCGGTTTTTCGAAGCCTTGCTAAGCCGTCTCACGATCACACGTCTTATTCGTTCCGCGATCCCGAGAGAAGCGCTGCTCCACGATTGCCAAGGGACCGCCTTCCCTTCTTCTGCCTTTTCCCTCATTCGGGATTTCTAGTATTTTTCTACTAATGTTATCTTAGCTCCTGTGCTTTTCTAGTATTTAACGTGTCTTGGCTTGGTGGCGTTGCCACCCCGGGTTTTGAACTTAGATATAACTTATTTATTCTTAATATGACTTAATATTTATTGTGCTTCACGATATTTCTCTTAAAACTATTATAATGGTAGTAACAATAATTGTGGCCTTTTAGGCGGGTTCGTCACACCCCCCTTTTCTTCCCGCTGCGCAATGGAGAGGCACCCGTCGCTCTTGATGGTGACGGTAATCTTGTTAGCGCCTGCTCCGGCTTTTCGTACTCGGCTTCCACGACTGATCCGGGTTGCGACCTTCCGGTCTACCTGCCCTACGACACGCCTAGGCAGACAGCGTAGGTTGTTACCTTCGATCCAATCTTCCGGTAGTGGGCAAAGGTCGTCTACGCTTTTTCCGACTGGTCAACCTCCATCGCACTAGCTTCAGTCTTGCTCTAGTTCATGATTCTCCCATTCAGTGAGCGGTTCGCCAGGAAGAGCGCAACTGGGGAATCGTTGGGGGTCCCCACCTTCCCGCGACGTGGTCCAGAGGTCACTCGTAACCCAACGGTGAGAACGTTCAGCACAGACTCCAGAGGGTATGGTCTTGGCTATCTGGTCTTGCTGAGACGACGTTACGAAGGAACGGCGAAAAAGAGGCCTTTCTTCTTCATCATCTTCGCTGTCAGTGACCAACTCAAAGCCCCAGATTCTCGAAACAAGGAACGACCGGTGTCGAGACTCCGGCGTCGCGTCGACCTTGTCGTATGGCATTCCCATCTCGGGTGTCTGGGTCAAGCGACGCAAGTCCTGCCGGTTGGGTGGCGAGGTTTGGGTTTTCATGTTTGACACCTTCTGTGGATGGTCCTTTCCGCCTACTGGGGACGTTTGGACCCCTTGAGAGAACGTAGCTGGGGCCGACGAAACTCGTTGCGGTGGAGTTGTTGGACATTCAGATCCTTTAGCAGCTTCCCCTTTTGCTACGTCGAACGGCGAACGATCGGCCTCGAGGTCAACTCCTACGCCGGCTTCCAGTGACGGGCATGGAGGTGGGAGTGGGGGCTCTTCCACGTCCGGCCCTTGTGCGGGTAGCCCAGGCACTTTAATGAGCGGACGTCAAAGCGCATGAGCGACACATATCCGGCGTAGCTGCACACCTGGTCCTCAGCCGTATGGTGGTAGAAATGTTATACGTCTAAGAATCGCGGTTGTCTGAGACTCGAATACCTCGAATGGCCAGCCTGCGTCTGATCCACGGGCAGTCCTCTTCCGACTCGGATCGTCGCGACTCGGTGTAGTACGGTTTTCCTGGCCGTCGTCCTAGGGGATAGCCGTGCGGTGAGCTGTCTCCAGAGCGTGGTGGTCGGCTGAATCAGTCGGAGTCGTGGTCGGTAGCGTTATCCTCGTCGTCGTCGTGACGGTACGAGGGTGGGCGGGGGTGACGTGCTGGCTGACTCCACAGGCCTCCGCGGAGTCTAGCAAAACGTGAGTCGCCGGGATCCAGTATCGTTGTCCAATCGCATTGAGCTACCCCCGGCTTCGTCTTCGGAGGTGGGGAAATCCTCCTCATCTATTACTCCATACTATTACATCGTCCATTTGAAACAGTAATCTATACTTATTGGTATAAACCTACCTTTGAGCTCCCTACCAAACGGTGTAGCTTACAAAGTACTCGTTAATCTTAACCTATTATAAGCATGGATCTTAAAGTTATTCCGCGGTTCCAAGCCTCTTACCGTGCCGGGTTACTCGGCCCGGCGTTGCTGTCGTCGATCGCGTCAAGGGTGTTCACTGCATAGTAGGGTTTAGTAGGGTTCGGTCTCCTGGACGCTGCAGCCATAACAAGTTCGGAGATGTGAACTTCGCGACGGTATAGGGACCGTCATATTTAGGAGCGAGTTTGGCGGCGAATTCCTCATTTGCTTTTGGTTAGGACTGTTGTCGCAGCCATACTTGACTCCCGAGCGTTGGTCTCCATTCACGCCTTCGAAGGTTATAGTGCCTCGACTGCCCTATCGATGCGCGTTGAAGATTCGTTCGTACGATGTCGAAGATTCCTTTGAGGTGTGACGCCTTGTCTTCAGGACCTGCATGAAGGACCGGCGATCCAGGAGTGAGTTCGTCGTACAGCATCGCAGGCAAGCGTAGCTCCCGTCCCTGAGTGAGAGTCCGATATACTACTATTGATAGCGAGGGAAATCTTCGGAACTTTGGTCGTCCCACTAACTTTGCTCGTCTTCCGACAGCTGAGATATCAGCGTCTTCACAGTACGATTGGTCCTCTCGGTGGGATTCTCCTGCGGACAATACAGAGCCGTATACTGGACTTCCACGCCGAGCTTAGTAAAGTAGTCTTTTAGGGCTCGACTTGTAAATTGGGTTCCATTGTCGCATACGAACCTACGGGGGATGCCCATTCGCACGAGTATACCCTCCCGAAACGCTTTCTGTACTACAGCAGCGGTGGCTTTCCGGAGTGGGAAAGCGGTGGCATTCCATTTGGAGAACAAGAAACATCGAGTTCCCTTGTTTAGATCGGGGCGGTGGACCTACAAATTCAGTACAAAGAATGTCGAAGTGTTCGCTTACGACGTGGGTTGGCATTTTCCCTGCTGCTTTGGTCTAAATTTCTGGCAAGACTCACAGTGCAGAACGTGGTATTTTGCGTCGCGGTTCATGCCAGGCCAGAAATATCTTTGCGACCGGCGGGTAATCGTCTTCCGGACTCTATAGGGAGTGGGTACACAGAGTTTCTACGGGAAGAGTCCTCGTCGTTCGCTCGGTAACCCATGTTCCTATAGAGCTGGCCGTTCTCTTGCATATAGTCAGCGAACTTCTCAGGCTCGTCGTGTATCTTGTCTTTCATCTTCCCGATCCATTCGCAGTGGTCCTCAGGCTTGAAGTACTTCACAGGGCTGTCGCGAAAGCGTATCGGACACGACGATCAGCTTCCCTCGTCGGTAGGCACGTCGAATTTGAACTGTTGTAATTCTCAATAGAATTTAACCATTTGAGAGCCAAGTGGTTGGTAACGACTTTGAATCGGTAGCCCTCCAGGTAACACCACATCTTCCTAATGGCCCAGATGATGGCAAGACGCTCTTTCTCTGTCGTCGTGTAGTTATGTTCCGCAGGAGTTAGTCGGCGATGACCTTCTCTTGGCCCTCGATGTCCTGGGATAACACCGCTCCCAAGCCGACGTCACTCGCGTCAGTCTGCAAAACAAACTTCTGGTCGAAATCCGAACAACCCAACACGGGGGCGTTGGTCAGTCATCTTCTAATCTGTTCCAAGGCTGTTCGCTGTTCCGGTCCCCAGGTCCTCTTCCGACCTTTCTTCAGTCACTGGTTGTACGATGGTCGCGAAGCTAGGGACGAATCTCCGATACTATGATGCCATTCCGATCCATTGACGGAGTTCCTTTAGATTGGTGGGGTGTTCAACCCATTAATCGCAGACACCTTCTCTGGATCGATCTGAATTCCAGTTTCAGCATGAAGAAGGTGGCGAGGTTAACGAAGTGTTGTTTCTCCGTAGCGCTAATGACAATAATGTCATCTAAGTAAGCAAAGGCGACCGCCCCAGTTACGCTGTCCAGAGCACGTTGGAACGTGGCGCTGGCGGAGGGTATCGATGACATGTCGCCTTGAAGCCTTGTTACCGCAGACTCAATGGTGCAATCTGTTGGTTTTCGTCGTGGTCTTCCGTCTCCATCCTAGCGGGTACCCCAGTGTCGTTTGTCCATTGGAACCTAACCTCGACGAGTGCCGCTTCTTCCCGATCGTCCCTCGTTGGTATGGGTACTGGGAGTAACAAAGGATCTCCTACTGCTTAGGGTTCATGCTGCAAGTTGGTTTGCCCACATCGCACGCGCGTTCCTGCTGCTTTGAGGAATTTCATCCCAAGTATTACTCGATCAAACATGGTGGGCATCACCGACATGGGTAATAGTACTGTGGTGCCCGCTAACGTGACCGGGGTTCGCCATAATTTCGTCACGTCCAGACATGACCAACGCTATTTTAGTGACAACCTCGCGAACCTCGCCTGCGCGGGCTGGCAAAACTCCTCGATGCCCCGGTATCAACGGTGGCGTCTACCCACCTTCCTCCGACTTCTATCGCTGCTGTCATGAGCCCACCGTGTATCCTTAACGGGGGGTTTGTTGGGGTCGGGTCGCTGCTTCGCTCGTCTCCGCCGCACGTCCTCCGTATCCCGAGGCATTTCGACGGCAGCACTTTATGGTTAACACTCCTACTCTGCCACAATCCCAACAGAAGTCGCGACGTGGGTTGGGGCAGTCTCGGCGGAAGTGTCCGTTCTCAACGAAGCGGGCGCTTGCCCGCTCCACGTCCACCCTCGAGGTTCCTTGCCCGATCATCCGGTGATTCCCGGTGAGGAGTTTCGTCCTGCCTGTGTAGTACTCTCCGAGTTCCGGAAGGGGTTCGGTGACCGTCGAAGTTGCGATCCCTCGTGGTTCCTGTTCGTTACTCCTGTGGGTCCACATTGAGTCGACTCGAGTTGTTTGACACTCTCGTTATCGGTAGCCATGTGGGCAAGCAGCTGATGCTTCAGCGTCGCGAATTCACTGCGGTTGATATACAGCCGGTACTCTGGAGCCATGTTTTCATGTGCTCGGTATAACTCTTCCTCTTCTCGGTACCCGGACTGCAGCATCTTTGTTTTGAGCTCGATCAGGTATGTTTTGAAAGGCTCTCCTTTCATCTGCACGTGAGTCCGAATCTCGTCCTCTACTCGTTCGAAGTATCGAGGAGGTAGAAAGAAATCCAGGAATTCCCTCCTGCAAGTTCCCCAAGAGGCGGACTGCATATGACTAGTACGGAACCACCGTGGCGCCGGGCCCTCGGACATAGCCTGGAGGATCTCTTCCGGATTTATCCTATATGTCGTCATCTTCGCCTCTAGTGCGGCGATGTGAGTCAACGGATCTGAGCTACTATCGAACCGCAGGTTCCACTTACTCCACTTCTCGGGGAGCAAATGCTAAGTGGAACTCGTACTACTCCGTGCATCCTGCCCCTGTAGGCCTGTAGCCAAACGAGCACCTACTGGCGGCACCCAGAGGCTGTGTGTCGTTCCTGGGTGCATCCCTTGATGACGGGCTGGAACCTCGATCGGCACAGCGTCGGAATAGACGGGGATCCGGAGTGACTCCGCAAATTGCCCCATCTCGTCGTTTTTTCCTGCGGAGTTCGTACTCACCGTCGGATTCCTTAGCAGTACTCATCGTCTGTTATCGTCTTATTTTCCTGGGCGGGCTTAATTCTTAAACTCTTATATTTCTTCCTGACGCTGGGTAGGGGTGGTCGTTTCGTCTCCACTCGCCGGGCGGTTCTTCACTTTTCACAGTGGGTCTTTAGACTACTTGGATAAATCCCTAGCTAGTCTCGGTGGCGGGCGTCAGGTAGTAAGAGGACAGAAAGAGGACAGAAAGAGGACGGCAGAGGCAAAGATACTAATTGATCCGGCGGGACGGAAGATAGTGAAAACTAAGATAACGGATCCGGCGGGACAGGTGTCCACGCGCAAACCCCAAAACTACGTAGAAGATAGGAAAAACTAAGATAACGGATCCGGCGGGAACGGTGTCCACGCGCAAACCCCAAAACTACGTTAGGGGGGCGACGGAACTAGAATAACGGATCCGGCGGGACGGGTGCCCACGCGCAAACCCCAAAACTACGAAGGAAATGAGGAAACTACTGGATAACGGATCGGGCTGGACGGGTGTCCACGCGCAAACCCCAAAACTACGTAGGAGACGAGGGAACTACTGGACCGAACAGGAAGGGGTCCACATACTACTGTATTATTGGCCTGTCTGCAATCCTCAACCGGCGGAAAAACTGCACACGTGGTTTTTCGAAGCCCCTCTAAGCCGTGTCCCGATTACATAGTATTAATAGTAATAGTAGTAACAATAATTGTGGCGTACACGCTTTCTAGGCGGGTAATTATCTATATATATAAAAATGGTGCAAAAAATGTACGCCATCGCAAAACAAGAGAACGGCTGGGCCGATTTGGCTCAAATTTTTTTTTCAGTTGTTTGTAATTGCCAGAAGAAGGTTAATACATAAGAAAAATTTGGGAAAACATGCCGGAAAAGTCGCTATCGGCTCAAGAGATGTATTCATTGTTGTCCATAAAACTGTTAAAACAGCAGTCTTTGAAAATAATGCCTTCATTGTTGTACATAAAACTGTAAAAAATCGAGTTTTAGTTGGAAATAATGCCTGCTTTTAGATCAAGACTTGGACGGCGTCCACGCAATGCGATACATTCTGTGAGGTTAAATTGTGGCGCACGAGAAGATTGGAACCCAAGAAAACGCAAGTCCTCGAAAACGCAAGGCACGTGGCGAAGGAGCAAAGAGAACGCAGAGCCAAAACACCAGGACACTGGCTTCGGCAAGCAGGGTGAGCATAATGAGAGCGACAGGGACAGACAGGGCTTAGAAAAGGAACCCATTGAAATAAAACTAGAGTAACTCAAAAATCAAAACCCTAAAATACTTTGTGCAGCCAGTGTTACCTCCGATTAGTGCCGTCTGCGAGTATTCCGGGCCTGTTCGCAATAGTTTGTGCCACTAGTGTTAGCTACAATTACGCTGTCTATATCTCCCCAGACATTTTCATAGAGTTTTCACTGTGGTGTCAACCGCTATGTGGCCGCCGGTGCATGTCCAGGCCGGTCCACAGCGTTTTGGACACGACTCGGTGACCCGAGTAAAATTTACCAAAAAAAAAAAAGTGATACCCGCCCCTCAACTGTCTCAAAGATAACAAATTTTATCTGATGAGGATCCTGGGCGGACTGAGACGCCGACCCCAGCTAAAAGCATCCTTACAGATTGGCGCCCGAGCAGGGACTCGTTGAGGAAAATCCGGGGAAAATTCCAACCATCGTGGCCTAAAGAACCACTAGATCATTTTGTTTTCCACCATTTGGGTGTTGGAAAATTTTGTCAAGGGATCATTGGGAAGCTGTTAAATTTGTAAGAACAGCAGAGAAGTAAATATATATTAATGAAAAACAATTTCAAAAGAATTAGTAGTACCCCCGAGAACCTAAATCAAGAACGTCGCGTGACAAGAGTTCCGTGTAGACCCTTACGTAATGGGAGTCAAGTGGATCGCGTATCGTCGAAAACAGGAACTCGAGACCTTGACCGCCGCGTTCGGGTTAAATAGCAGAGTTGCGCCAACGACTCGCCGAGTTTTCGAGGCGGGAGGATCTGTCACCGGAAACACAGACACAGTTGGCAAAATGGAAGCGGTGTACGGGAACGCCGTTACTCCTGACCAAAAGTCGCCCCTTTCTGTCGTGGTCGACCATCCGAACGAAAAAGGACCTGGCGGCTGTAGGAGCAACTCTCTCCAGTTACCACGGACCACTTCTGCCCCTAATTTAACCACGCTACTACAGATAGGCATAGGCGCGACCTGAGGTTACTTCTTGCGCCACATTGGTGGACAAAATGGCCCGATTGGGGCTGGGACTGGAAGACCAGATCCGGACACATACGCATCAACCAGGTGAGCTGTTTAAATTCTATTTGATCGATCTCCGCATACTCATGCAGCGGGCAGGATACACCATGGCGCAAGAACTTGAACGCGTGTACGAAAATATGTTGCCTGAGTACCAACTGTACACTCGGCGTCAGGATTTTCGAACATTAACTGAACTGACACTGCTCGTAGTCAACTTCGAGGTTATAAGGAGCCGAGGAGCCCTCTCCTCAAACAAGTCTTCAGGAGCGCGAGGGATTTAACCTCCCACATCGAGAAACTCAAGGTGCCCCGATGGGTGCGCGTGTGCACTCGAACTGGGAAGGGACTACAGGGAGAGGTACCGAAATACAACATGGGACCATATTGCCGGAATCGGAGGCTCCGATCAGGCATAACGCCTGCAGGAACTGCGGGGAAAACGGCCATTTCCAACGGGAGTGCCGACAACCCAAAATTTTATTCTGCTGGGACTGTGGCAGACGTGGCCTTCGCACCGTGGAATGTTGCCGGAGATCGGGAAACGGCTACGGGCCTCGAGCAGGCGGGGATCGCCCGAGGAACCCGAGAGATTCCCCAAATCAGTAAGTCAAGCATTAAAGTTAGAGCAGGGCCGGATCCAGGCCCAGGTCCGCATCAAAGGGAAACCGTTTAAGGCCACCCTGGATACGGGAGCCACACGGAGCTTCATTAGCGAACAACGAGCAGCGGAGATCGGTCGTGGAAGAGATTGGCGAGAGATTCGCACTCGGATCCGATTGGCCGATGGATCTCACCGTGACCTTACGAGGGGCCTGGTAGTAACCATCCACCTGGGTCTCCAACAAGTAAAGTTATTCTTGCTAGTGATGCCCACGGTACTAGATGATCTCCTGCTAGGAATCGATTTCCTTTGCGGCATCAAGGCCACCATTAGCTGCGGGGGAGAATTATTGCAACTGGACTCGAGGGCTGAACTAACCAGCGACCGGCGAGGCAACGGGGAAACCATGGAAATTCCAGCGAGGGACAACGCACCAAACGAGGAGTGCGTGGTTGCCCCTTCTGGAATCTGGCGAGGCAACGAGGAAACCATGGATATTCCAGCGAGGGGCAACGCACCGAACGAGGAGTGCGTGACTGCCCCTTCTGGAATCTTGCGAGGCAACGAGGAAACCAGGAAAATTCCAGCGAGGGACAACGCATCGGACGAGGAGTGCGTGGCTGCCCCTCCTGAAATATCCAGGAGCAACGAGAACACAACGGAGACCCCCTCAGTACCCTCAGAACCCTGGACGACCGAATCGCACTAGACGGACCCGAAACCGCTACGAGAACGCGACAGCAAGGGAGGCCCAACCTAGTTGGATTTCGGCCTTGCCCAGAGGAAACCAGACGGCTCAGCAGCGTAACCCTTTCCGGCAAGGTCCGGGACCCTCTCTATCGACTAGAAGAGTTCGATTTCGGGATCCAGTCGTGGAACGCATATTCGAATCTAGACCCGACCAATCGTCGTCGATAGACTTCCGATGCGAGGAAAGTCTGGCCATCATCGACACCAACCCGAGCTTGACAACGGCGCCGGAAGCCATGGATCCGAGGGTGAGTGCTTTTCTACAGACCGAGCTAGACAAGTTCGACCATCTGAAGGGTACATCTAATATCGCGGAACATCACATCATTCTGAGGGATGGTAAGCCCATCAAACAACGATATTACCCGAAAAATCCAGCGATGCAAGCAGTTATCAATAAACAGGTGGACGAGCTATTGCGTGATGGACGGATCGAACCATCAAAGAGCCTCCATAGCGCGCCCATAGTGCTGGTCGGCAAGAAGACAGGTGATATCCGTATGTGCGTGGACTATCGGCAGTTGAATGCGCGATCCGTACCCGATGCGTACCCACTACCCAGAATCCACCACATTCTGGAACGTTTACGAAACGCTCGGTGCATCTCAACGCTCGATCTTAAGAGTGGATACTGGCAAATCCCGGTCGCACCCGTCGGGAATACACCGCTTTTACCGTGCCGGGACGAGGCCTCTTTCATTCGGGTTAAATTCGGCCCCCGCGACGTTCCAAAGAGCCCTCGATAGTGTCATAGGTCCGGAGTTAGAACCTTCGGCATTCGCGTATTTAGACGACATTATCGTCATCAGTACGACCCTCGACGAACATATCGAAAACCTGCGCGACGTCTTTAGGCGACTTAGGCAAACCAATCTGAAACTTAACCGGGACAAATGTATCTTTTTCCAGCGGAGTCTGAAATATTTGGGCCACGTGATAAGCGAATCAGGGATTCACACTGACCCTGATAAGATCGCCGCGATTCGCGAACTACAGCCGCCTACGAATGTTCGTGAACTACGCCGCTGCCTTCGGAGTCGCGTCATGGTATCGCCGTTTTGTTCCGAACTTTGCCTGCATCGTCGAACCAATATCCACACTCCTCCGAAAAGGCAAGAAATGGAGTTGGGACACGGAACAGGAACAAGCGTTCGAAACACTGAAGACCCGACTCACTGAAGCCCCAGTGCATGCGTGCCCTGACTTTACTCAAAAATTGTCATTACAAACCGATGCTAGCGATCACGGGTTAGGAGCAGTCTTGCTTCAGAGCATCGACGGAGTAGAGCGAGTCATAGCTTACGCCAGCCGACGATTAACGCGAGCCGAGGAAAACTACTCAGTAACTGAGAAAGAATGCCTCGCGATCGTATGGGCCATTCGGAAAATGCGTTGCTACCTTGAAGGGTATCGTTTCGAAGTCGTGACAGACCATCTGGCGTTGAAATGTTTGAATTCGATTGACAACCCGACCGGGCGAATCGCAAGGTGGCGCTCGAACTTCAACAATATCAGTTCGACGTTCAATATCGACGCGGCAAGCTTAACGTAGTTGCGGACGCTCTCTCGCGCCAACCCTTGGACACGGTGCGACAAACCGATGTGGAGCCATCCCAGTGCAAGTGGATACGTAAGATGACGCCTCAGGTAACTCAAGAACCTGAAAAATTTCCAGACTATCGGATCGAAGGTGGCCATCTGTACCGAATGACGGGAAATATACCCCAGGAGGAAGATCAAGTCCCGTGGAAACTATGTGTCGGCCAGGAGCACCGCCAACGGGTCTTGCAGGAGTGCCATGATCACCCAACAGCCGGACACCTGGGCACACGGAAAACCGGCAAACGCGTATCACAAAAGTACTACTGGCCAGGACTTTTCAGGGAAGTTACAAAGTATGTACGACGGTGTCGAACTTGCCAGAAATACAAGGTAAGCCAACTTAAACCCGCCGGCCGGATGTTCACACGCCAAGTCGAAGAACCATTCAGCGTAGTATGTGCAGACTTCATGGGCCCTTTTCCACGTTCTCGTCACGGAAATACCATGCTACTGGTATTTTTGGACGCATTCACTAAGTGGGTAGAGTTAATCCCACTTCGGAAAGCAACCACACCCCATCTAGAGCGATCTTTTCGAGACAGAATTTTAAGCCGCTTTGGAGTTCCCCGTACATTCGTTTGTGACAACGGGACCCAGTTCACAAGTCGGTCTTTTAAAACATTCTGTAAAAGTCTTGGAATGAACTTCAACACACGGCTCCCTATACGCCCCAACAAAACCCAACAGAGAGGGCAAACAGGACCATAAAAACAATGCTGGTCCCGTACTTGGATGGAGCCGAACAAAACACTTGGGATAAACTGCTCCCCGAACTTTCGTTGGCCATAAACTCGAGTATTTCGGATATAACAGGGTTCAGCCCCGCCTTCATCATGCAAGGGAGGGAACCAAGATTACCCAAAACCCTATTCGATCAAGCCACACCTGACCCCACGTCGAATCAACCACCACCCGGAGAAAAGGCAGTGCAGATGCGGGAATTGTTCCGGATCGTCCAGGACAACAGCGAGCGGGCATCGTACGAACAGAGACGACACTACAATCTCAGACGCCGGGAATGGCGACCCGCCGTGGGATCACTAGTACTCCTCCGCCGTCATGTGCTATCCAAGGCCTCAGAGGGATTCACCGCAAAACTTGCGGCCAAATACGACGGACCATACACTGTGCACAAGTTTCTGTCTCCTAATCTCTTACAATTACAGGTACCTGGGAGTCGACGGCGACGTACAGCCGGCCTAAGTGACATAAAGGAATATCATCACGACGACGAGCCACCTGATGCCAACGAGGAAGCCACGTCTTGAGTAATGGGGCCACTTGCTGGTAGTCGCGACTACCCAACGTCCCTCCCCGCCAGGGGAACTCAGTGACAGGCCACTAAAACATTCCACCACCGACGTTTATTATTACTATTAGATACTTAGAAAACATTGTTAAGATAATGCATACAAATGAGTTACGTAGGAAGGAGTTAGGTTTAGTTTAGACAATCGCACTCATAAGGACAACGAGTATGTAAGATATACTAAGTTTCTTTCCCCACAGCTCCATGAGTTCCAGGGATTCGAGACGCCCAGTGGGGGGCACAGTGGCCGACGACGACGACGACTACGACGTCATCGCCAATCAGATGGACGAGGCTCTACAGCATTCCATGAGAGACCTCCTGACTGACCCGCTGTGGGAACCCGGTGAACTCCTGCAAGAGGCTGAGGCCACCGGTTTTTCCATCGACGACGTGCTCGACCTCTGCGCACCAATAGGAGAGCACTTTGGGAGCGCCAGCAACATGGACGTGGAACCAGTCAACCGATTCGGGAACTACCGCAACCCGACTCCGCCAAGGCCAAGCGACGTCATGCTGTCCATCATTGGCGAATTGTCTCACGACACCCTGCTGGCCACTACTGGCCAGTTGCCCAGCGCCGCTGTGCTGGCGACTACTAGAGAGATGTCCAGAGTCGCCGTGTGGCCCACTCCCGTCGAAATGCCTACCCTACCTCCGCGGTATGAAGCCATTTCCAGCGCCGACGAATCGGAGACTACGGCCAGGTCAGCCGCCACGACGAACGCAAATAGCGCAGCGCAGTCATCCCCCATGGCGCCCGTCGAAGTCATCGAGCTCTCGGACTCCGACGACTATCGCCCACCCCTGTGGAGGGAGACACAGCCACGACAGGTCACCCCACCACCGTCCTATCAGTCACTATATGGACCAGGTCCCTACGACAGTCCTCGCACAATGGCTAGGAATCACTTGCCGTCACCGGGTATCGCCGTACCAAGGATCGAAGGAGCCGCCACCAACGAACCGCTGTTCGATGGCCCCAGCCAAGCAGTCAGGGCGCGGGCCGAACTCCATGAGTTCCAGGGATTCGAGACGCCCAGTGGTCGTCGACCCCGACGACATCCGAACGCCCAGCGGTAACCCCAACACGGCGCAACCTCAAGCAGCCGCTAAGAGGAGACGTCGACGCGATGGAGCCAGGGCAAGGGTTCAACGGCAACGCCTAGAAGCTGTCTACCAGACATGGAAAGAGGTGGCCAGCATAAGGCCCAGTCAGCGTCGCCGCGCCGTCCATTCAAGGAGCAACTCGTCCACGGACAGTTCACCTGAGCCGAGGCCTTTACCGACCAGACCACCCACAAGCACGGTCGAGCACCAGGAAACATCCATGGTAGTGGCCCCGTACCAGTGGCGGGTCGAGACGGCCAGACGAGAGATCCCGACCATGCTCCGAACCCAGATTGAACGGGAATTAGCGCAACCACGGATGAGGGACATCCGACGCGTGGAGAGAGTCGAGGGAACCCAATACCGGATCCACCTGTCCAAAAGCAGGCGCGTCACGGTCCATCCACACCCCACCCCACATTTTTCCTTTTTAAATATAATTTTTATGATTTTTGTTAGATCTAAGTTAAAGCAATAGGTTAAGAGACATTCATTATGAAGTTGATAATTTAAATTAGCCCTAAGGAATATAATTCTTAAATCTAAGTTTAAGCAGTAGGTTAAGAAAACATTAATGATGAAGTTTATAAATTTGAACTAGCCCTAAGTGGCCGCCAAAACTATCGAATAAGCTAGGAGAATAGTTAAGTTTCCCCGCCGAAGTCAGTACACGAACCACGATCACGCCACAGAAAATACCAAAAGGAAGCCACCACGACGAAATCCCACAGGAAAGGTTTTCTAGAAAAGAGAGCAACGGCCACACTGTGATGGGAGACTTGAAGCGGGAACGACGCGCGTGAGGTTAAATTGTGGCGCACGAGAAGATTGGTACCCAAGAAAACGCAAGTCATCGAAAACGCAAGGCACGTGGCGAAGGAGCAAAGAGAACGCAGAACCAAAACACCAGGACACTGGCTTCGGCAAGCAGGGTGAGCATAATGAGAGCGACAGGGACAGACAGGGCTTAGAAAAGGAACCCATTGAAATAAAACTAGAGTAACTCAAAAATCAAAACCCTAAAATACTTTGTGCAGCCAGTGTTACCTCCGATTAGTGCCGTCTGCGAGTATTCCGGGCCTGTTCGCAATAGTTTGTGCCACTAGTGTTAGCTACAATTACGCTGTCTATATCTCCCCAGACATTTTCATAGAGTTTTCACTGTGGTGTCAACCGCTATGTGGCCGCCGGTGCATGTCCAGGCCGGTCCACAGCGTTTTGGACACGACTCGGTGACCCGAGAAAAATTTACCAAAGAAAACATAGTGATACCCGCCCCTCAACTGTCTCAAAGATAACGAATTTTATCTGATGAGGATCCTGGGCGGACTGAGACGCCGACCCCAGCTAAAAGCATCCTTAAAATTCTCAGAATGTCCCTAATAATCGAACGCAAGAGGTACGTGCAGAAATAAATGCATCGGCACGTGCCCGAATTGCACAGCTTCGCACTGCACAGAGACCACCTCAAGCCCGACAAAATGTGAGTAGAAGAATTCCGAAACACCCTACAAAGATCATAGCTGCGTTGTTATTGGCAAAGCCCCGGCTAATGGAAATTCAGCCCAATCAAACAGTTTCCTAAAGCTTGCACAAAAATATAACGGATGCTTTCAAATGACGTCATTTGGAGCCGAGGTTGTTCATCAACCAGGCTACAATCCGAGTTATAAGGTAATGGCGTCTCTTTATAATCAAAATTCAAGGGGAATTCACCATCGAGCTGGCGCTTTGTTACCACCTCCGAACAAAGATCATAAATTCCTTCAGATCTACTTCATTGGTGATTCGGAAGATGAACTAAATCAGCGTTGTGCAATTTTCACTGCATCTAAACGTGAAATTATACATCAATTGCAAAATCTTCTGCATGAGCGTAATGAATTGGTCAGATTGTTCAAAACCGCATTGGATACAATGCATTCTGACGACCGCAAAATCAATATCAGCGCTGACAAAAGGCCCACTGGAAGCCATGCAAGACAATTTAATGCTCCCACTATTAATGAAGTCGCAGCGGTGATTGTTGGCGAGAATGTGGAATCACGCGATATTGTTCTCAAGCGTCGGGATGATGGCCAATTGCAGCCTAAAATCGTCCTCTTTGTGGCGATATGTCAAAAAGTTTAAATTGTCCACGAATATGAGAGTCGCATTGCAGAATGACCCCTCCGCTGCTGAGTTCTCAAGACAACTGCTGGCGCTTGGCAATGTCGAAATTCCTGTTGATGTTTAGACTGGACTAATATCGTTCCCAGCAAATTTTTGCGAGTTCACATCGTCGAAAGAGGAACTCATCACAAAAGTGTTTCCCGACATTGCACAAAATTATAAAAATCTCGATTGGATTAGTGAACGGGCAATACTAGCAGCGAAGAATAATGACGTAGATAGTTTGAATTTCGTTATTCAAAGTCAAATCGCTGGAGAACTGCATTCATACAGATCCGTTGACAGCGTGACCGACGAGGATGAAGCGACCAACTTATCCGACAGAATTTTTGAACTCACTGGATGTGCCAGGAACTCCGCCACATAATTTGCGACTGAAAGTGGAATCAATTATTATAATGCTGCGGAATCTAAATCATCCGAGATAATGCAACGGTATGCGGTTGTCCGTTAAAAAACTGATGAACAACGTGATTCATGCGACGATTATTAAGGGCAAATTTAAAGGAGAGGATGTTCTTATCCCACGAATTCCGATTATTCCAACAGATCTTCCATTCCAATTCAAGAGGATTCAGTTCCCAGTTCGATTGGCATTTGCGATGACAATCAATGAACAAAGTTCGCCGGGTGCTCTAGTATTTATATATTTTATTAATTTTTTGTGAACTTTATAGATTACGGTTACTTTTTGTAAAGGCCAATTATAGGGTAAATACTACTTGGCATCGTGAAAAAAAAATTAAGAATTTTTTCCAAACCAAAATTGATAACCCCAATTATTTGCTTCCTTTTATAGCTTAAAAAAAATAAAAACTAAATAATTTTATTATATCTCATATAAAATAATAAATTAAGTAAACAATAATTCGAAATGTTAGAATACTAATTAAAAAATACTAAAGTCTTGTCCGCTGTTTCATCGTCTTAATCGAACGCCCATCTCAACGTTATCGTTGATCTGATGTCCGAAGACCATATACAGGAGGCAAAACAGCATCTTTATCAGATCAAGAACTTAAGAGAAGAACGCACAAAGTGGGTGGCGAAGACGAAACCTTCAGCCCATACTGTTGTAGCATCGTGCAAAATGATATAATAGCATAGTGCGCGCTGAGTTAACTGTCGATTCGTGCACAACACAGTCGGCAAAAGCCTCAGCTGTGGTGTTGTCCATGAGAATTCGAAGAATTTGCTTGCCGAAATTTTCACGCAAATCTTTCGTCAGTGGTGAGCGTTTAATTTACATCTAATGTTTTTTTTTCTATTTGTAATTTCTAAATTATTTTGCAGGGTTGATTTAGTAATTGTCTATGTCTATGTCTTATTATAAAAAAACATCCGCGACGTGATTGTATATCTTTAAAATTAGACCCGTTCTTATCAATTCAAAATTGTTTTTATCATAGGGTTTGGGAATGTAAAATGTTTGCGGTCAGTTTCTACTAAGTAATATTGCCCAAATTTATAGTTAAGTCGGTCGTTATTATTCAGTCGTGCTCTACGTAAATGATCTAGACGCATTGGCTACAGGGAGATCAAACCATCATGTTCCTACGTTATATGTAGTTTAACAGATTGCTATAAATCATTCATGTAACAAGAAAGGAAAGCTAACTACGGGCGGAGCCGAAGTTGATATACCCTTGCAGAATACTCTGTTTTTTTCCCCTAATTTTAAATCATTGTAGATCTAACTATGCCTTGCATGAGCCTTTCAGAGTATTATGTTCTGACTATAATAGACTTTTTCCTGTAATATCAAATCTTGACTCTCTGCCGCTCCTAAAACGATTGATACTTGCTTCATTGGCACAAGATTGATCTAACTATTACTTTTTTCCCCGGACCTTTACCTTTATTTTCCTATCTCGCGATAGGAAAAAAACTTTAAAAACACCAAAGTTATGGCATTTCCAATCATTCAGTTATGTGGCAGCTATAGGATATAGTCGGACGATCCTTATGAAGTTTGGTAGGTCGGATTGATTGGCTAAAAATAAAACCCATAGAAAATCCCAACTTCCTAACTTTACAAACACCAAAGTTATGGCATTTCCTATCAATCAGTTATATGGCGGCAATAGGATATAGTCGGCCGATCCTTATGAAATTTGGTAGGTCGGATTGATTGGCCAAATATAAAACCCATAGAAAATCCCAACTTCCTAACTTTACAAACACCAAAGTTATGGCATTTCCGATCAATCAGTTATATGGCAGCTATAGGATATAGTCGGCCGACATATATACTGCGTGCAAAGGAAAGAAGGGTGTGTGCAAAGTTTCAATTCGATAGCTTTAAAACTGAGAGACTAGTTTGCGTAGAAACAGACAGACTGACAGACGGACAGACAGACGGACAGACGGACATGGCTATATCAACTGAGGAGGTGATCCTGATCAAGAATATATATTCTTTATAGGGTCGGAGATGTATCCTTCATTGCGTTGCACACTTTTGACCAAAATTATAATACCCTCTGCAAGGGTATAATAAGTTCAATCAATTCTGTATTTAATATTTATTTTGTTGAATTTAATACGGTTATAATATGCACTAATAAATGTGCATTCGGTTCGGGGCTCATTTCATGAATGTTGCCGCATGACATAAGAATAAGTTGGCTTGGCTTAAAATTCACATAGCTGCGCGAGCAGTGCCGCGGCCAACGCTTATGTATCTAAATATCTATATTAATGTAATGCTTATGCATAAGTGTATATAAGCGGCGCACGTAGCGGCCGCGCATGAGAGAGAGGGTATTCTGCTCCCATGGTAACCGAATGATCGGCCGCGCATGCAGACATGCCGGCTCAGCATTTATGATGCTCATAACATTGTTGTGTGGGTCGAATTACCTCGCACTAGAAGTGCTGGGCATATTAGGACATAAACAAATGCCACAATGTTGCAGTGATATAAGTGGTACAGTGTGTACCCGATATGTTAGCATACTACATTAATTTGGTTTTAAAGACCTTTCCAAATGACCTTTCCAAAATGCAGTATTTCTATAAACTGGCAAACAAAATTTGTGCATGCATACAAATGAGCATTTCTCTGGTGAAATTTTAACACTCTTTTGTATTAAACGAAAAACGCGAACTTGTGTTGCAGCAGCTACGAATTTATTTGAGGGCGAAAATGTACAATTGAGCGACGATGAAAAGGAGTTGCTTGAATCAAATTCGTCTTTACACTGACTTTTTAATTTTCACATAACTTCTCTTACACCTATGCTAACCTAAGGGGGCCAGAGACGGAAGAGCGAAGGTAAGCTATATTGGCTCCCGCTCTCGCCATACAACTAGTTATATTTAGTCCTCGTTAAATATTGAATTTGCTTTGATAAAAGATTGATTTCGTCCGTATGATTAATTAATGTTGGGTCGAGCGGGTTCCAAATAATCTTTGGTATTTCGATGACTTCTCCAATGTAGGAGAAAGCTAATGTTTCCTTATCTTCTAGCTGAATACTGTTTTGAGCAACCAATACTCTATCATCAGTTCTCTATTTTTGAGTTGCTACGTTGAACTCTAGCCTTAGAATTTTTCTGAACCTTAAAAAGCCAACTACTTTTCTTTTCCAACTCAACCCAATAAGACTTACTCTCTACAATCGATTTATACTTGCAGCTCAATGGCTTATTTGGTTTGAGAGGCTTAATCTCACAACTGTTGTCGTTAGCACTACTCCAAGGCCAACTTCCCTCACAAACTCTTTTATTGGACTGCCACTTTTGACATTTATTAATAGTAGATTCTGCCATAAGGTGATATGCATCGAACTCGAAATTATAAATCAAGTACTAATTTAACCGGATCCTTCCTCTATATTTGGACTATCCCTCTTTCACTTGTTCCTCTGTTGTAGAGTATGCAAATCCTCTTTCTATTTAACACTAATTTTTTGGAATAATTTCCACCTATCTAAATTACCAATTTTCTCATTTTCAATTGGTTCAACAATCTCTAACGGTGGTCTACCAATCAAGAAGTGACCTGGAGTTAACACTTCATGTTGATCCATTTCATTCTCAGAAGTATACAATGGTCTTGAATTCAAGCATGTTTCTATTTGACATAAAATTGTGGACATCTCTTCGTATGTCAGACTATTTTCTCCTATTACCCTTTTCAAATGGTGCTTCATGGATTTAACTCTAGATTCCCAAATACCTCCGAAGTGAGGTCCTGCCGGAGGGATAAAATGCCAATCAATTCTATCTTTTAATTTGATGGTAGTTGCTACAATCGTCTTTTTACCTTTGGATTTTTTGCATCCAGAGACAATCCACCCGAAATCGTGTTTTTGACCGAGGAAGCCACTAACTTTGACCACTCCATTTTGCAGAATGTGAGAGTATAGATCTGCCCCAATTATCAGATCTACATTGTACTTCAAACACTTTGATTTTTCAACATTAACTGTGTTGATTGGGAGAGCCCTCATTAGTTTTGGAAGTATTAATGCTTCCACTTGAATCGTTTTTTGTGAATTATTTCTTTTAATTGAAAGATTTATCTTGTGCTTTTCTGTTTGAAACCGAATTTTGGGCAATTTCAGAATCTGGTTAACGATTCCCATGCGGCCTCATAATTTTCCCTTCATCCTAACAATAAGTAAGAAATTCCTGAATTAAAGGTAATTGAATTTTAAAGTGGGACTGAGATCCTCCCTTAAATGTATGAGTTCATTGAATAACTCATAAAATAGGTCCCAATTTTTGGAATCTCCATACCTGAATTTTAGGCAGCGTAGGTGTATGTGTTAATTACAATTGATTATATTTATTTTCAATAACATTGCAATACAAAATTAATGGACTGTATTTATTCGATATATTTTATTTTGCATAATAAATTTGCAACGACTTGCTATTATTGATATTTAACATATTAGAGAAGATTTATTTATAATATTTATTATACCCGTTACTCGTAGAGTAAAAGGGTATATTGTATTCGTGCAAAAGTATGTAACAGGTAGAAGGAAGCGTTTCCGACCCTATAAAGTATATAAATTCTTGTTCAGGATGACTAGCCGAGTCGATCTAGCCATGTCCGTCTGTCTGACTGTCCGTCTGTCCATCTGTCTGTCTGTCCGTATGAACGCTGAGATCTCGGAAACTATAAAAGCTAGAAGATTGGCATTTTGCATGTAGATTTTAGAAGTGCAAGTTTGTTTCAAAATGGTGCCACGCCCCTCTGACGCCCACAAGCCACAAGCTGTGGCCACAGTTTTGATGCTATTATGAAAATTTTAATTGATATGTATTTGTTTCGTCAATACCTATCGATTGGCCTAATAAAAGTTTGCCACGCCCACTCTAACGCCCAAAAACCCATTAAACGCTTAAGCCTGGCTAGCGCCTACATTTCCGCACTACAATAGCGCCATATAACGGATGACTTTGGAACAGCTGGCCAAGGTGCTAATTCGAGCGGCGAAAACCATACAAGAAGGCATATTTATATTAAGTTGTTTAGCTGACTAACGGGTATATAATAGTCGAGGCACTCGACTACAGCGTTCTCTATTGTTATACCCTTGCAGATTATAATTTTGGTCAGAAGTTTGTAACGCAGTGAAGGAGACGTTTCCGACCCTATAAAATATATATATTCTTGATCAGGATCAATAGGGGAGTCGATATAGCCATGTCCGTCTGTCCGTCTGTCCGTCCGTCCGTCTGTCCGTCTGTTTCAATACCGTTTGCGAGCTCAGTTTAAAAGCTAGCGATCTGAAACTTTCACAGTCGTCCTAAAACAAGTGTACGCAGATCAAGTTTGAAAACCGCCCCGATCGGATGTCTATATCTATAGCTCCCATAGGAACAATCGGATATAACTTGCAAGAATGGAAGATATTTCGCGCAGTGTAAAAGCTATTGACATAAATCTTTCCAAATCTTATTTTTTTATGCTTACCTTGATCAGGGTAAAAGCGCGTGGCGATCGGACGTCTATATCCTATAGCTCCCATAGGAACAAAAGGGTAAAATCGGTTAAAATTTAATGATTTTTAGGATATTTCGCGCAGTATACAAGCTATTGACATGAATCTTTCCAAATCGTATTTTTTTATGCATACCTTGATCAGGGTAAAAGCGCGTGGCGATCGGACGTCTATATCCTATAGCTCCCATAGGAACAAATGGGTAAAATCGGCTAAAAATTAATAATTTTTAGGATATTTCGCGCAGTATACGAGCTATTGACATGAATCTTTCCAAATCGTATTTTTTTATGCATACATTGATCAAGGTGAAAGCGCGTGCCGATCGGACGTTTATATCCTATAGCTCCCAATATACCTTATTCCTTTTGCTACTTTTTCATTTCTAGCAATTTCGGCAAAGTCTGCAAGGGTATTAAAACTTCGGTTTCCCGAAGTTAGCTTCCGTCCTCGTTTTTCTTATAATATATTTACAGTTAATATAGTTATTATTAAAATTCTAAACTATAAAATTCTCCCTCAATTTTAGCTTGTGAGTTTTTATACCCTTGCAGAGGGTATTATTATTTTGGTCAGAAGTTTGTAACGCAGTGAAGGAGACGTTTCCGATCCTATTAAGAATATAAATATATTCTTGATGAGGATCAATAGGGGAGTCGATATAGCCATGTCCGTCTGTCCGTCTGTTTCAATACCGTTTGCGAGCTCAGTTTAAAAGCTAGCGATCTGAAACTTTAACACTCGTCCTAAAACATGTGTACGCAGATCAAGTTTGAAAATCGCCCCGATCGGACGTCTATATCCTATAGCTCCCATAGGAACAATAGGGTAAAATCGGTCCAAATTTGATGTTTTTCAGAATATTTCGCGCTGTGTAAAAGCTATTGCTATACATTTTTTTCAAATCGTTTTTTTTATGCATTCCTTCATCAAGGTAAAAGCACGTGCTGATCGGACGTCTATATCCTATAGCTCGCAATACGGTGAAATCCGATAAAATTTCATGTTTTTTAGAATATTTCGCGCAGTGTATAAGCTATTGACATACATTTTTCCAAGTCTTATTTATTTACGCAAACCTTGATCAGGGTAAAAGCGCTTGCCGATCGGACGTCTATATCTTATAGCTTCCGTAGGAAAAATTGTTAAAGGGCGCAAGTAGCGGCCGCGCATGAGAGAGTGGGTATTATGCTCACATGGTAACCGAATGATCGGCCGCGCATGCAGACATGCCGGCTCAGCATTTAGGATGCTCATAACATTGTTGTGTGGGTCGAATTACTTCGCACTTGAAGTGCTGGGCAAATTAGGACATAAACAAATGCCACAATGTTGCAGTGATATAAGTGGTACAGTGTGTACCCGATATGTGAGCATACTACATTAATTTGGTTTTAAAGACCTTTCCAAATGACCTTTCCAAATGACCTTTCCAAATTGCAGTATTTCTATAAACTGGCAAACAAAATTTGTGCAAGTTATCCAACCCGTGAAAGGGTTCCACTTATGGGATTAATAAACAAATTTTTAAATTCAATCTCAGCTACATTGCCTTTGCCTTTATTTATGATTCTGCCTTCGCCTTTTTCATTAACTTCGAAGGCCGCGCTTGACCGTTCTGCTAAGATAAATAAACCTATAGTAAAGTAAACAACAGCTTCCGTTCGAAGCCAAACTCTCACGTTCAAAGACAAAAGTATTGCGTTCCAATTTTTAATCAAAATTGCATCGGTCAGCATAATTGAATTTCACAACGAGATGCGACAGTTTCAGCATAAGCTTTTATTTTAAACAAAAATCAAAGTTCTAGAAGCTTAAAAAAGAAAAGCTTAGAATTAAGGAGTCAGTCTTATTCGGATTGAAACCGGGATCGGTCATAAGAAATAATAATAAGTGAAAGTGTCTTGATGTAATAAAGAGTTAGTGAATTAAGGTCTGCACCAATAAAGTGAAATACAAAATAAAATTTATATTTTTTTAATCAACCAATACGTTCAAATTTAATTGGCGCCCAACGTGGGGCTGTGTCATTAAAAAGTTCCAAAAATAAAAATTTAATGAAAAACTAAGTTAAATTTACAACGGAACTCGCGCAGCCAAGAACTCAAATTTTTATTGGAAAAATTAAAACATCCAACACCAAACAGTGATCGTGTAATGGAAATCAATAAATGAAATAATCCATTAAGTTGATTAGTTGGTGGACTGAAGATCTAAATCTCAAACATCAAGAACACTATAAAAAATAAAATAAATCCGAAAACCGCAAAAACAAATATAACTACAAAGCTAACCAAAAACAACAAGCAAATAATCAGACAACCAAAAACCAACCAACGACAAATTGATAGGAAGGAAGGGCTGTAGGACAATCCCTCGCCAACACTGGAAAAAAACTTTTTTAATCTCTATCGACAACAAGAAGAACATCGCATAAATTGAAGGAAGACCCCATCGGACAGTATCGTGAGGATAAATATAATTTTACTTTAATTAAGGAGTTTGAAAAGAAAATTAATTTAAGACAAGCAATTGAGCGAAGTAAGCAAAAAAATACATGGTTTGGAAGAAAAGTTAGCAACAGACGCAAACATAGTAGAGGACTATAAAATTCAAGAAGTTGACCCAAATATAAAATGTGAAACCACTCTTGAAGTAATCAAATTATTACCGAAGTTCACCGGGGAACCAACACAATACGTAGGTTGGAGAGAAGCTGCAGAAACTGCAATGAGCCTTTATAAAATTCAGAGTCAGCAGTATTTTATCGCGTTAACAATTTTACGAAAAAAAATCATGGGATCAGCCCATGACGCTCTTACCAATCATGGCACTGTTCTAAATTTTCAAGGAATTTTATCTAGATTGGATTTTATATATAGTGATAAACGACCAATCCATATTCTTGAGTCCGAATTAAGTATCCTTAGACAAGGTAGAATGATAGTTACTGAATACTATAATGAAGTTAATAACAAAATGACTTTACTAATAAACAAAACTATAATGACATACGGAAAAGATAACGTAATTACCAAAGAAACAAACAAAACAATAAGGAGCAATGCTCTACGAATTTTTATTTCTGGATTAAATGGTCCGATAGCAGAAACCCTTTTCTCATTAAATCCACCGGACTTGCCCAATGCGTTGGCAAAGGTCCAGGAATTAGAGTCAAACAATTTCCGAGCTCAATTTGCAAACAGATACTATGGCTTTAAAAATGAAAATAAAAATCAGGGAAATAATTTAAGATTTAATTCTAAACAAAACACTAATACTAAAGGGAACGGAAATAATTTGAATTACAATCAAAATAATAATTGGCCACAGAATAAGAATTTTTGGCAAAATAATAATCAGAATACCAATCAAAAAGAACAACCTGTCGAGCCAATGGATGTAGATTCATCGCTCCAATTTCAAAATAAGCCCAGAAATAAAAGGCAGTCAAATAATAATCGAGGTAGATATAATAATAATTATTATCAAAACAATAATCGCACAAACTATTATCGTCCAAATCAAACCAAAGAGCAAACTCAAGCTCAAAAAAGGGAACTAGAAGGAACGGTTAATCAGCCTGCTAACAAGGTAACAAGATTAAATAATATCAATGAAGATTATTTTTTAGATCAGACCCCTACAGGGGAATGCCTTATCTAAAAAGAGTGGACAGAAAAACTAAGAAAGAGTTAAATAATATTTAATAGACACGGGAGCTACGGCTTGCTATATAAAGAAGGGAATTTTTGTGAATAAAAATGAATTATCTATTTACAAAAAAGTATCTACAGTTCATGGGTATTCAATTATTAAATATTACCATTATATAAATATATTTGGAACAAGACATTTGTTCTATGAAATAGAAGGATTGGAATCTAACCTATTAATTGGGTTTAATTTATTAAGAAAAATCGGAGCAATTATAAATATTGAAAAGAGAGTGTTGGAGTATAAAGGGAATACAGAAAAGTTATTATATTACGATAGTGAGGAAAAAAATGAAACAAGTTTAATGGAAGTCAATAATACTCTTCCATTAAAAGAATTTAATTTAAAAAAATATTTTGATTATATAAGTTTTGAAAACACAGATTCTATATTTGTGGAAAGAAGCGAGAAAAGTTTGGGATCAACAAATCCTGAACACGCCGACGAAGAAATTTCCGTCAACAAAAAATTAAATAGTTTGGGATCAATAAATCCTGAACGCGCCGACGATGAAATTTCCGTCAACAAAAAATTAAATAGTTTGGGATCAACAAATCCTGAGTACGCCGACGATGTAGTTTCCGTCAACAAAAAAATTATTGGTTTAGGATCTAAAAATCCTAAACACTCCGACGTCGATTTTTCCGTCAATAAAAGAATAAAAAAGCGAAATAAAATGAACAATATTAATATGACCAGTACAAATCGAATAGAAGTACTGGAGAAGAAAATAATTGACATAATCGAGGAGGAACACTCAAAAATTAAATTACAAATTCCATTTCGTACCGATATTCGGAGTGAAATAAACACCGAAAATGACAGGGCAATTTATAGTAAACACTATCCTTATGCCTTATCAGTATCAGATTTCGTTAATACGGAAATCAATAGAATGCTTAAGGAAAATATTATAAGACCTAGTAGAAGTCCTTATAATTCTCCAGTGTTAGTGGTACCCAAAAAAGGTCAAAATGAAGATGGCAGTCTCAAACATAGATTAGTAATAGATTACAAAAAACTAAACGAAAACACTATACCGGACAGATACCCAATGCAAGACCCGTCTGTAATATTAGCTAATTTAGGAAAGGCTAAATACTTCTCAACAATTGATTTGGAATCTGGATTCCACCAAATTTTAATGAAAGATTCAGATATGGAAAAAACAGCATTTTCTATTAATAACGGAAAATTTGAATTTTTACGAATGCCTTTTTCAAAGAGCTATGGATGATATCTTAAGAGAAGAAGTAGGAAAAACTTGCCATGTTTATATGGACGGTATAATTATTTTTTCAAACACTATTGAACAACACTATGCTGATTTAATTAAAATAACTAATATTTTACAAAGAGCAAATATGAAAATTTCTCTCGAAAAATCTAAATTCTTTAAATTAGAAACCACATTTCTAGGGTACATTTTTATACCCTTGCAGAGGGTATTATAATTTTGGTCAAAAGTGTGCAACGCAGTGAAGGAGACATCTCCGACCCTATAAAGTATATATATTCTTGATCAGGATCACCTCCTGAGTTGATATAGCCATGTCCGTCTGTCCGTCTGTGTGTCCGTCTGTCCGTCTGTCTGTTTCTACGCAAACTAGTCTCTCAGTTTTAAAGCTATCGAATTGAAACTTTGCACACACCCTTCTTTCCTTTGCACGCAGTATATATGTCGGAACAGCCGGGATCGGCCGACTATATCCTATAGCTGCCATATAACTGATTGATCGGAAATGCCATAACTTTGGGGTTTGTTAAGTTAGGAAGCTGGAATTTTCTATGGGTTTTATATTTGGCCAATCAATCCGACCTACCAAACTTCATAAGGATCGGCCGACTTTATCCTATAGCTGTCACATAACTGAACGATTGGAAATGCCATAACTTTGGTGTTTTTAAAGTTAGAAAGTTGGGATTTTTTATGAGTATTAAGTTGCATCATATGAATAATTTTGGAGAATATAATTTACAGAGTATTCTGCAAGGGTATATCAACTTCGGCTCCGCCCGAAGTTAGCTTTCCATTCTTGTTTTTTCTGTAAATGACAGTTTGTTGGAAATTTTGTAACGAATTCAACGAGGTATGCCATTCCAACATTCGACCACTATTTCCCAGGGTTTTGATTAAAATACCGAAAATCGAGGTGATTTTTTCGGATTTTGGCGTTGTCATAAGAGTGGGGGTCGTCATTTTTTTTTTCACCAATTGTTCAAATGCAGTTTTTTTTCTGTAAATGACACTTTTTTGGAAATTTTGTAACGAATTCAACGAGGTATGCCATTCCAACATTCGACCACTATTTCCCAGGGTTTTGATTAAAAAACCGAAAAATCGAGCTGATTTTATCCGGATTTTGGCGTTGTCATAAGGGTGGGGGTCGTCATTTTTTCAAAAATTGTTAAAATGCAGTTTTTTTTCTGTTTTGATTTTCTTCGGGTTTTGGCGTTGTCATCAGGGTGGGGGTCGTCATTTTTTTCAAAACTTGTGCAAATGCAGTTTTTTTTCGAACACTATTTCGAACACTATTTCCCAGGGTTTTGATTAAAATACCGAAAATCGAGGTGATTTTCTTCGGATTTTGGCGTTGTCATAAGGGTGGGAGTCGTCATTTTTTCAAAAATTGTTCAAATGCAGTTTTTTTTCTGTTTTGATTTTCTTCGGATTTTGGCGTTGTCATCAGGGTGGGGGTCGTCATTTTTTTTCAAAAATTGTTCAAATGCAGTTTTATTTTCTGTAAATGACACTTTTTTGGAAATTTTTTTAACGAATTCAACGAGGTATGCCATTCCAACATTCGACCACTATTTCCCAGGGTTTTGATTAAAAAACCGAAAAATCGAGGTGATTTTCTTCTGATTTTGGCGTTGTCATCAGGGTGGGGGTGTCATTTTTTTCAAAAATTGTTCAAATGCAGTTTTTTTTCTGTAAATGACACTTTGTTGGAAATTTTTTAACGAATTCAACGAGGTATGCCATTCCAACATTCGACCACCATTTCCCAGGATTTTGATTAAAATACCGAAAATCGAGGTGATTTTCTTCGGATATTGGCGTTGTCATAAGGGTGGGGGTCGTCATTTTTTTCCAAAATTTTTAAAATGCAGTTTTTTTTCTGTAAATGACACTTTGTTGGAAATTTTGTATGCCATTCCAACATTTGACCACTATTTCCCAGGGTTTTGATTAAAATACCGAAAAATCGAGCTGATTTTATCCGGATTTTGGCGTTGTCATAAGGGTGGGAGTCGTCATTTTTTTTTCAAAAATTTGTTCAAATCAGTTTTTTTTTCCGTAAATGACACTTTGTTGGAAATTTTGTAACGAATTCAACGAGGTATGCCATTCCAACATTCGACCACTATTTCCCTGGGTTTTGATTAAAATACCGAAAATCGAGGTGATTTTCTTCGGATTTTGGCGTTGTCATAAGGGTGGGGGTCGTCATTTTTTTCAAAAATTGTTCAAATGCAGTTTTTTTTCTGTAAATGACACTTTTTTGGAAATTTTGTAACGAATTCAACGAGGTATGCCATTCCAACATTCGACCACCATTTCCCAGGATTTTGATTAAAATACCGAAAATCGAGGTGATTTTCTTCGGATATTGGCGTTGTCATAAGGGTGGGGGTCGTCATTTTTTTCCAAAATTTTTAAAATGCAGTTTTTTTTCTGTAAATGACACTTTGTTGGAAATTTTGTATGCCATTCCAACATTTGACCACTATTTCCCAGGGTTTTGATTAAAATACCGAAAAATCGAGCTGATTTTATCCGGATTTTGGCGTTGTCATAAGGGTGGGGGTCGTCATTTTTTTTCAAAAATTGTTAAAATGCAGTTTTTTTTTCTGTAAATGACACTTTTTTGGAAATTTTGTAACGAATTCAACGAGGTATGCCATTCCAACATTCGACCACTATTTCCCAGGGTTTTGATTAAAAAACCGAAAAATCGAGCTGATTTTTTATCCGGATTTTGGCGTTGTCATAAGGGTGGGTCGTCATTTTTTTCAAAAATTGTTCAAATGCAGTTTTTTTTCTGTTTTGATTTTCTTCTGATTTTGGCATTGTCATCAGGGTGGGGTCGTAATTTTTTTTCAAAAATTGTTCAAATGCAGTTTTTTTTCTGAAAATTACACTTTTTTGGAAATTTTGTAACGAATTCAACGAGGTATGCCATTAAAAAATTCGACCACTATTTCCCAGGGTTTTGATTAAAATTCCGACAATTGAGCTGATTTTCTTCGGATTTTGGCGTTGTCATCAGGGTGGGGGTCGTCATTTTTTTTTCAAAACTTTGTTCAAAAGCATTTTTATTTCTGTAAATGACACTTTGTTGGAAATTTTGTAACGAATTCAACGAGGTATGCCATTCCAACATTCGACCACTATTTCCCTGGGTTTTGATTAAAATACCGAAAATCGAGGTGATTTTCTTCGGATTTTGGCGTTGTCATAAGGGTGGGGGTCGTCATTTTTTTCAAAAATTGTTCAAATGCAGTTTTTTTTCTGTAAATGACACTTTTTTGGAAATTTTGTAACGAATTCAACGAGGTATGCCATTCCAACATTCGACCACTATTTCCCAGGGTTTTGATTAAAATACCTACAATTGAGCTGATTTTCTTCGGATTTTGGCGTTGTCATAAGGGTGGGGGTCGTCATTTTTTTTTCAAAACTTTGTTCAAATGCATTTTTATTTCTGTAAATGACACTTTGTTGGAAATTTTGTAACGAATTCAACGAGGTATGCCATTCCAACATTCGACCACTATTTCCCTGGGTTTTGATTAAAATACCGAAAATCGAGGTGTTTTTTTTCGGATTTTGGCGTTGTCATAAGGGTGGGGGTCGTCATTTTTTTCAAAAATTGTTCAAATGCAGTTTTTTTTCTGTTATGATTTTCTTCGGATTTTGGCGTTGTCATCAGGGTGGGGGTCGTCATTTTTTTTCAAAAATTGTTCAAATGCATTTTTTTTTCTTTAATTGACACTTTTTTGGAAATTTTGTAACGAATTCAACGAGGTATGCCATTCCAACATTCGACCACTATTTCCCAGGGTTTTGATTAAAAAACCGAAAAATCGAGCTGATTTTATCCGGATTTTGGCGTTGTCATAAGGGTGGGGGTCGTCATTATACCCTTGCAGAGGGTATTATAATTTTGGTCAAAAGTGTGAAACGCTGTGAAGGAGACATCTCCGACCCTATAAAGTATATATATTCTTGATCAGGATCACCTCCTGAGTTGATATAAGCATGTCCGTCTGTCCGTCCGTCCGTCTGTCCGTCTGTCTGTTTCTACGCAAACTAGTCTCTCAGTTTTAAAGTTATCGAATTGAAACTTTGCACACACCCTTCTTTCCTTTGCACGCAGTATATATGTCGGAACGGCCGGGATCGGCCAACTATATCCTATAGCTGCCAAATAACTGATTGATCGGAAATACCATTACTTTGGTGTTTGTAAAGTTAGGAAGTTGGGATTTTCTATGGGTTTTATAGTTGGCCAATCAATCCGACCTACCAAATGCCATAAGGATCGGCCGACTATATCCCATAGCTGCCATATAACTGAACGATTGGAAATGCCATAACTTTGGTGTTTTTAAAGGTACGAAGTTGGGATTTTTTATGAGTATTAAGAATGCATCATATGAATAATTTTGGAGAATATAATGTACATAATATTCTGCAAGGGTTTATCAACTTCGGCTCCGCCCGAAGTTAGCTTTCCTTTCTTGTTTCTCATAATGTAATTAAAACGGATTCCGAAAAAATTGCCACAATTAAAAAATATCCGATTCCATGTAATATTAGAGAACTCCGAAGTTTTCTAGGTTTAACAGGGTATTACAGAAAATTTGTCCGTAACTATGCAAAAATTGCTAAACCATTAACAAAATATCTAGGAGGGGAAAATGAAAAGGTTTCTAAAAGAATGTCTACTAAGGTTTCAATACAGTTTGACGAATCAGCTGTACAAGCTTTCAACGAGCTAAAAGAGAATCTAATAGCACAAGTCGAATTAATTCAGCCAGATTATAGTAAGAAATTCGTTTTAACTACAGACGCATCAGACGTAGCTATCGGGGCAGTACTTACACAAGATAATAAATCAATTACGTTTATTTCAAAAACATTAAATAAAACGGAACAACTTTATGGCACAAATAAAAAAGAATTGTTAGCTATAGTATGGGCTTTAAAAAATCTTCGGAATTATTTATATGGAGTAATTGGCATAGAAATACAAACGGATCATCAATCCTTATCGTTCACAATTTCTGATAAAAATCCAAACGTAGAGATGAAAAGATGGTATTCTTTCATTGAAAGTTTTACCCCAAAAATTATATACAAACCCTGAACAATAAATGTTGTAGCCGATGCATTATCACGAATACAAATAAATAATATTACAAACAGCGATATAGACGTTTGAACAGTCAAACTCAGACCAAGACACACAGCATTCAGCTGAAAGTAGTTTTGAAAATGTAATACAAGAGACCCGTAAACCGTTAAATCAATTTAAACAACAATTGTTATTAACAACGGGGAGGTATACAATACATGAGTCACTGGACATTTTTGACAAGACAAGACACATAATCGAATATGATACAGTTGAGAATTTAATAAGCATATTAAGAGAGTATCTTCCACCTAACATAACGATTGGAATTCATTGTAGTTTAGAAGATTCATTGTAGTTTAGAAGATTTATATCATATTAAAGTTTCTTTAAGAAATAGTTTTACTAACAAATTTCTTTTTACGCGAATTTTTCTACAAGACGTAGAAAACGCCGAAGATAGAGCTATAATAATAGAGGAAACACACAATCGAGCTCATAGGGGACTAGACGAAAATCATAAACAAATCAGTAGATTTCAGTATTGGCCCAATCTATTTGTAAAACTAAAAGAATATATAAAAAATTGTAAAATTTGCAATGAAAACAAATATAACAGACACATTATTAAAATTCCAATTGGGGAAGCCCCAGTCCCAACTAAAGAAGACGAAAATTTACACATTGATATATATTATGCGCAAAGTTTAACTTTTTTAACTTTATTGACGAGTACTCTAAATTCCTAGTAGTTAAAGAAATTCAGAATAAATTAAATATCGAAAATAAAGTAATGGAACTTTTTTTTTTTTTTTTATTTAACTTTGCTTTTATTTATTGAATCTTCTCTTCATTTTGAGACTAACAATAAGTTTACGAATCTTAACATTAAAATTTAACTAACAGTATAATAAGACTGCATTCTGGTTGCGCGTGCCTCAAGTCGGTAGCTGGGTGGGTAAGTCATTGCGACGAAGGCGTGATTGGTTGATCAACCTTGTAAGACCTCTCGCCAGGTGGTTAGGGTGCAACGATAGCTTGGTAAAGTACTTTTCCTTCTGTTCTGCGATCACCACGGTGCCCCGGTGATTGTTCTCAAGATCTTCGACTGAGCTCGCTGGACTATGTCAATATTGCTATTGCTGGCATTCCCCCATAACTGAGAGCCGTACATCCATATAGGTTTTAGTACCGAGTTATACAGCAGGACTTTATATTCAAGACTAAGGGGAGACCGAGCGTTGATAAGCCAATGAAGGCTACTGGCTTTTAGCTTTAGGTGTGTTCTTTTGGCTTCAATGTGATACTTCTGTCGAGGTGTACTCCTAGATATGTCACTTCGTTTACTTGCGGGAGTAGAGTATGGTTTAACATGAGGGGCGGGCAGTTTTGCCTGTTCAGGGTGAACGTAACGTGCTTGCATTGTTGTTCGTTCACTTTAATTCGCCAATCTGATAGCCACTTTTCTACATCGACCAGATGAAGAGCGAGCTGCGCAGTTGCTTGCATCGGGCATTTTGAGCGGCTGAGAATGGCTGTATCATCAGCAAACGTAGATGTTGTTAGTCGTGTGCTTGTTGGGATGCCTGCTGTGTAGAGGACATATAATGTTGGCCCAAGCACGCTTCGATGAGGAACTCCAGCTCCAATAGTGAAATCCTCAGTTATAGCAGTGTTGCATCGAACAGCAAATTTTCTGTCGTAGAGGTAAGACTCTAAAAGCTTATGGGTGTTGTAGGGGAGCATTGTCTTGATCTTGTACATTAGGCCTTCTAGCCAAACTCTATCAAATGCTTGAGAGACGTCTAAAAATATGGCAGTACAGTACTCTCGTTTTTCGAACGCGTTCCGAATTTCTGATGTTATCCGGTTGACCTGCTTAATTGTTCCGTGCTTTTCACGAAACCCAAATTGATGTGACGGAATTCCTTCCTGGATTCTTAGGTATGTGTTTATCCGAGTCAATACGCATTTTTCAAAGAGTTTAGATAAGCATGAGAGTTGGCTTATAGTCTATACGACGTGGGAATTGTGTGGTCTTTTCCTGGCTTTGCTATCATTATTATAATCGACTTTTTCTATCTCACTGGAAAGTGGCCAAGTTTTGCGATGGCATTAAAAAGCTGGGTGATAGTGCAAACGGCGCAATATGGGAGCTCAATGATCATTTTGGGAGTTATGAGGTCGCAGCCCGGGGATTTTTTCGGATTTAGCTGATTTTTGATGATGTTAACGATTTCGTTTGGGCGAAACTCAATTAGTTCATGTTGAAGCTGAGGCTCATGTGGTAAAGTCGGCAAGGTGAACGCACTAGTAGCAGGATTTGGTTGGAAGACATTTTTAAGGTGCTGGCTCTGTCTGCATCGCTGCGCGCCCAGCCGCCTGTAGGGTTTCTAATAGGCATCACGGTTACTTTCGGTGAGCTTAGAGTAGGGTGAGCTCTCCATAGTGAGTGTTTTGTACTAGATGTTGACAATTGCTCTATGTAGCGTCGGTGGACATGTGCTTCTTCTTGCTGTAAAGCTTTTGTGAGTTGACGTGAGGCATATTTGAAGCTTTGCCTAGCAGATGGTGATCTGTGGAGTTGCCACCCTCGACGTAAGCGTCGCTTTTCGAGGACGAGCTGTTCTATTTGTAGATTTGTCTTCTTTTGGTTGCTTTGTGTACTTGTAGTTTGGGGTGTTGAAACTCGAGCTGCAGAGACGAGTACAGACTCCAGTGTATTAACAAATCTGTCTACGTTGGCTTCATCGTTGAGATGAGGACTTAGCTCAATGTGTGAGCTAATGTATTTCTTGTACTTAACCCAATTGGTTTTCTGAGATGTCAATTTAAACTATTACTCCAATGCGCCTGGATGTCGGAGTAGAATAAACAGGACAGGCGAGTGATCCGATGAAAGATCCGAGAGGCATTCGGCGCTTATCAGATTTTTAGGAATGTTTTTGGTAATTGCAAAGTCTATTAAATCGGGTAGTTTTCTTGGGTCTGCCGGCCAGTATGTTGGTCTGCCAGGAGAAACATAGTCCAGCTTGTTCTTTTATTACTGCATTATAGAGCTGTTTTCCTGTTGGAGTCACGAGACGTGATCCCCAGTGTGTGTGCTTGGCGTTGTAGTCCCCTGCTGCTATGAAGTGGTCTCCTAATGAGTTGAAAAACTGCATAAACTCATCTTCAGCTATGGTGAAGCGAGGGGGGCAGTATACGGCGGCTAGTATAAGTTGGTTGCCAGTATTTGTTTGTATATTTATAGATGTGGCCTGAAGGTAATTTTTAGCAAATTTGTTATGATAGTGGTGCTTAATACGGCTTCTGATTAGAATTCCAGTCCCACCATGTGCTTTACCATCTGGATGATTTGTTCCGTAAAATGAATAACCTCGTAGTTGAAAATTGTATTTGTTTGTAAGGTGTGTTTCTGAAAGCAGCATTACGTCGATATGGTTGTCGAGTAGGAATTGAGCTAACTCAAGTTTATGCTGTGAGACGCCGTTAGCGTTCCACGTAGATATCCTTAGGGAAGTCATTATTTGGATTGTTGTGAAACCAGCATTTGACTCAATAGATTTTGGTTTCGCATTAAATCTTGCATAGTTGTGCGCATAAACGACATAAACTCCGTAAGGCTTTGCTGCAGGCTGTATATCATATCTTCGAAGTTGCTTTTTGACTGCTCCGGGAATTGTTGCTGCTGAGCCGTGTTCGGTTCTTGGTATGCTGATTGCAGAAATGAACTTTTTGAGACAGGGTTAGAGCGCTTGCGTAAGTCACATTTTTATCAGAGTTTAAGGGTCCTAGTGAGGAACTGGCTGCAGTCGAGAAGAAGACTTCAGGGTTTGATCTGGAAGCTGTCATCTGTTTATTTTGGGTGCGGGCGGCAGTTCCTCTCTGATGGATGCGACTTTTCAGCTCCTTGTAAACAGGGCAGCCTCTGTAGTTAGCAGTGTGATTGCCACCGCAGTTGCCGCACTTTTTCGAGTTGCAGTCATCTTTGCTCGCTGGGCAGTGTGCGGAGTCATGAAGATCTCTACAAACTACACACACCGGGCGCAGTTTACAGTATGACCTTGTATGACCATATTCTTGGCAGTTCGCACATTGTACCGGGCCATTGCGTTTGTGCGGTTCCTCAACTGTAATTCAGTGGTGCAGCAGGAACTGAAGATTGTAAATGGGGTGCACTTCGTATTTCTTTAGGGGCTTATTTTCTGGTTCGAGCTCAACCTAAAGAGTGGCTGCGGCTTTCTATCCCTGTTAAGGATGTTGAAGACTGTCTTAGCGTTAAATCCCTTCTCTTGAAGCGCCTTTGTTATCTCTGCAGGCGTTACGTCGGACTCTATGCCCTTAAGTACGACTTGCAGGCCCTTGCTACTTTTTAGCTGATATGTGTAAAAGTTATTTTTATTCTCGGAAAGATATTTCGATAATACTCTGTAATTATCTTCAGACTTCATTTGAACCTTTGTTTCCTGGATGTTGCCCTTTACTAGAGGTATTATGTGGAAGTTATCCTTTCCAATAAGCTCGATAATTTTGTTGACAAGAACATTGGAACTTTTTTCTCAAATATAAATAGGCCGAGGTTTTGGCTTCCTTTTCTCGACTTCAGTGGATTCGGCCGCCTCAACGTCATAGGCGTCTTCCAAGATTTTAAATCGGTTTGAGTTCGTGGGCGTTTCTATTCCAGCTAGGCTAGCATTGTTACGGGTTATTTTGCGTTGAGAATTTAGAGGGCTCAGCTTCCTTTTGATTTGGATGTAGCGATCCATACCAGTCTGCACAGCCGGCTTAGTACATTCATTGGTTTTGTTCTGTTTTTCGGGCAGCGCAGCGGCAGACTTATTAATATTTGCGCTGCTAGCTGATGATGTCATTAAACGAGCAGTCGATACGGTTGCAGTTCTTGTTGTAGTTACAGTGGACGTTGTTAAAGAAATTGCGGTGCTAGTTACTGCTGATGAGCTTAGGTTATTGCATACCTGCATTGGAGCACATTCAGCGCTCTTTGGCCGCAAAGACGTCGATGGTAGCGAGGGGAGCAAGAACGCGCTCTCTCGCTCGATACGTTTAAGAACTCGGTCAAGTTGGGGGTAATTGCCCGCGCTTGATCAGAGCTTGCATTATTTTCGGTTGCTTTAAAAGAGAAGTACGCGTTATTTCTTTGTACTGAGAGCCGTCTCTCGTCTTGCTCACGTTGACGTTGTGTGCGAACGTCGTTCAGACTCATTGTATTCGTGGTAAAGTTAATTAGAGTTTTAAGTGTTAAGTTTTATATTAATTAAATGACCAATCAATATAAACATTCTCGATTTCATCGCACAAAGCGTCTTTTCGCGTTATAGTAGATTTATTAAAACAGTCACTGCACTTTTGTGATTTTATTGAATATTTTTTCCCGGAGCACAATGAATACACGTCTGCATGCGACGACGGTTTAACATTTAATAGTAATGGAACTACTTCAACATTTTCCCCAAGCTAAAGTAATTATGACCGATAACGAACCGAGCTTTACCTCAGCTCAATTTAAATCTTTTGCACAAAGATGCGGTGTAACTCTACATTACGCAGACCCGAGGCACAGTACCTCAAACGGACAAGTTGAAAGGGCACATTCGACATTAACAGAATTAGCTCGCTGCATAAAAGAACACTTTAATTTAACTGACTATTCCGAAATCGTAATAAGAGCCGCTCAGGAATATAATCACAGAATTCATTCCACAACAAACCAAAAACCTGTTGACATTCTTTATAATAAAATCGAACACGATAATATCCACAATTATTAAAAAACACACAGGAGAAAATATTAGAAACACATAATGAAAGCAGAAAAGAAAAACAATATCACGTGGGACAAGTTGTTTATGAAAAGAAATATGGAGAAAGAAATAAACTTAAACCAAGATATAAAAAGCAAATAGTTAAAGATGTTATGCCTAATAAAATAATAATCAACAGTAGAAACAGAATTATTCACAAAGATAATATTAAGCATTAATAAATTATTTTTTTTTAACTTACAGAAAATGTATTCTTTAATACATATTTTATCAACTATTATTAATAATATTGGACAGTTCAGAATTGATTACTCGAACCATGAATTTTTTCTGTTCAAAGACAACAAGGATGTACTTACCTATGAATCTTACAACGATTTATTCCACGTAACTAATTGAAGTTTTTATAAGGAAATAATTAATATAGAATCAGATAATATAAAAAAGGATTTAAATAAAAGGTCACAATGGGAAATAAAGTACGACTTAGAAGTAATCGAATTAATCTTATCCCAGTTAATATCAGCTAGAACAAAAAGAGGAATAAATGAGTTAGGCACCGTGTGGAAATGGTTAGCTGGAACTCCGGACCATGATGATTTCATTAAAGCACAAAATAAAATCAATGACTTAATTGAAAATAATAATAAACAGTCTATTATTAATTCCAAATTGTTCAAAGAAATATAATCTCTCTCTGAAGATTTTAAAAATGTTTTTATTGATCAAGATTTACCACTAAGAAAACATCGCTTACGATTGATAACATTTGACCTACAAAATTTAATTGATACTATCACCCTTGCAAAAATTGACGTTTTCAACACCAAAATTTTAAATAATGAAGATATAAAAGAAATATTAAAACACGAGCAAAAGCCAGTAATTATCGCTGACTTAATGGACATCTCTGTGTTCAAAATCGCATTACATAAAGAACTTTTAATAATTTATATAAAATACCCAATAATAAATAATAGATGCGAATTATATTACACTCGACCCATTTGCCAAATCGATGGAAAATTATTAATAAGTAATCAAGTCGCAAAATGCGAAAATACATATTATGAAATGTCTACATTTAAGAAAGAACTCTTTAATAACTATTGCACTCTAAGTTTAGAAAAAACATGTTTTACCGGACTATTAAACGGTGAACAATCAATTTGTAAAAAAATAAGAGAAAAAAATAAAAAAAATAGACATTATCCAAGATGGTGCCATATTAATAAATGGTAACAACATCGTCAACAACTCCGAATTAGGTGGTTCATTCTTAATAACATTTAACGGTACAACCACAATAAATAACGTTTCATATACCAATTTAGACAACAAAATTCTTAACTATATTACTACAAACCACTTCAAAAATTATGAAATATCCGATTATATATTTTCAAATAACTCGGAACTCTCTTTAGATAATATAAATATTTTAAATCCATTTATTAAAATTAATAATACCAAAATATCTATATCCTTTATATTATTAATTTTAATCATTATATATTTGATTTCTCTACCTATTATTAAATACAGACATATATTTGTAACCAAAAAACAACGGCCAGAATTAGAAAAACCTATTAACGAAGAAATATTTTTAACATAATTAAGAGATCGTTTAAACGAAATCCATAATGAATCGGGACGATCCATTTTAGAAGGGGGAGAGTTATCCAACCCGTGAAACGGTTCCACTTATGGAACTAATAAACAAATTTTTAAATTCAATTATCCAACGGTTCCACTTATGGGATTAATAAACAAATTTTTAAATTCAATCTCAGCTACATTGCCTTTGCCTTTATTTATGATTCTGCCTTCTCCTTTTTCATTAACTTCGAAGGCCGCGCTTGACCGTTCTGCTAAGATAAATAAACCTATAGTAAAGTACACAACAGCTTCCGTTCGAAGCCAAACTCTCACGTTCAAAGACAAAAGTATTGCGTTCCAATTTTTAATCAAAATTGCATCGGTCAGCATAATTGAATTTCACAACGAGATGCGACGGTTTCAGCATAAGCTTTTATTTTAAACAAAAATCAAAGTTCTAGAAGCTTAAAAAAGAAAAGCTTCTGGCCGAGGTTCGTTGGAGAAGATTTTAGAATTAAGGAGTCAGTCTTATTCGGATTGAAACCGGGATCGGTCATAAGAAATAATAATAAGTGGAAGTGTCTTGATGTAATAAAGAGTTAGTGAATTAAGGTCTGCACCAATAAAGTGAAATAAAAAATAAAATTTATATTTTTTTAAATCAACCAATACGATCAAATTTAATTTGCATGCATAGAAATGAGCATTTCTCTGGTGAAATTTTAACACTCTTTTGTATTAAACGAAAAACGAGAACTTGTGTTGCAGCAGCTACGAATTTATTTGAGGGCGAAAATGTACAATTGAGCGACGATGAAAAGGAGTTGCTTGAATCAAATTCGTCTTCACACTGACTTTTTAATTTTCACATAACTTCTCTTACACCTATGCTAACCTAAGGGGGCCAGAGACGGAAGAGCGAAGGTAAGCTATATTGGCTCCCGCTCTCGCCATACAACTAGTTATATTTAGTCCTCGTTAAATATTGAATTTGCTTTGATAAACGATTGATTTCGTCCGTATGATTAATTAATGTTGGGTCGAGCTGGTTCCAAATAATCTTTGGTATTTCGATGACTTCTCCAATGTAGGACAAAGCTAATGTTCCCTTATCTTCTAGCTGAATACTGTTTTGAGCAACCAATACTCTATCATCAGTTCTCTATTTTTGAGTTGCTACATTGAACTCTAGCCTTAGAATTTTTCTGAACCTTAAAAAGCCAACTACTTTTCTTTTCCAACTCAGCCCCATAAGACTTACTCTCTACAATCGATTTATACTTGCAGTTCAATGGCTTATTTGGTTTGAGAGGCTTAATCTCACAACTGTTGTCGTTAGCACTACTCCAAGGCCAACTTCCCTCACAAACTCTTTTATTGGACTGCCACTTTTGACATTTATTAATAGTAGATTCTGCCATAAGGTGATATGCATCGATCTCGAAATTATAAATCAAGTACTAATTTAACCGGATCCTTCCTCTATATTTGGACTATCCCTCTTTCACTTGTTCCTCTGTTGTAGAGTATGCAAATACTCCTCTTTCTATTTAACACTAATTTTTTGGAATAATTTCCACCTATCTAAATTACCAATTTTCTCATTTTCAATTGGTTCAACAATCTCTAACGGTGGTCTACCAATCAAGAAGTGACCTGGAGTTAACACTTCATGTTGATCCATTTCATTCTCAGAAGTATACAATGGTCTTGAATTCAAGCATGTTTCTATTTGACATAAAATTGTGGACATCTCTTCGTATTTTCTCCTATTACCCTTTTCAAATGGTGCTTCATGGATTTAACTCTAGATTCCCAAATACCTCCGAAGTGAGGTCCTGCCGGAGGGATAAAATGCCAATCAATTCTATCTTTTAATTTGATGGTAGTTGCTACAATCGTCTTTTTACCTTTGGATTTTTTGCATCCAGAGACAATCCACCCGAAATCGGGTTTTTGACCGAGGAAGCCACTAACTTTGACCACTCCATTTTGCAGAATGTGAGAGTATAGATCTGCCCCAATTATCAGATCTACATTGTACTTCTAACATTTTGATTTTTCAACATTAACTGTGTTGATTGGTTTTGGAAGTATTAATGCTTCCACTTGAATCGTTTTTTGTGAATTATTTCTTTTAATTGAAAGATTTATCTTGTGCTTTTCTGTTTGGGCATTTTGGGCAATTTCAGAATCTGGTTAACGATTTTCATGCGGCCTCATAATTTTCCCTTGATCCTAACAATAAGTGAGAAATTCCTGGCTTCTCACTTAAGTGAGAATTTAAGGTAATTGAATTTTAAGGTGGGAGTGAGATCCTCCCTTAAATGTATGAGTTCATTGAATAACTCATAAAATAGGTCCCAATTTTTGGTATCTCCATAAAATGTGGGTACCTGAATTTTATGCAGCGTTGGCAAATCATCTAATCAGTGACATCTGTAGTGTTTCCCTGCTTTAAAGCAAATAGCTTATCCTAATTAAAATTAAGTTTCCCGATCCTAGTTTCAAATATTTTTACTTTATCATTTTGAAGTTCCTCAAAAGTATCCTTTAAATATTCATCTAACTGCTCTATCGCTAGATCTAACTGGCTTTCGCAGTTTACATTTTTTTCCATCTGCACTTTTGCCATTAATTTTCCATCGGACTTGTCAGTTTCAGAAAATACTGTGTCTATTCTTACTTTAATTCTTTTAAAAATAGTAAGCATATACTCGTATTGATTCTTAATGAAGTATTCATGTTCGACTACTCCATAAGGAATCAGAGCCTTGTGTTTTTTGGATGCACTCTGCCTTCAGCCCATCAATTTTTTTTAAATATTTGAAAGATGAGCTTGGGAGATCTTCAAGCGCCTTAGTGGCGTTTGTAATTTCAACCTGCCTTTTTATCAGGGCGATAGTTTGATCGGACAACATTTTGCTTATAAGTTCTTGTATTTTCTTTTTTTTATAACAATGATAAACTTGAAAAGTTTACTCAATTATTATTAATTTACCGATAGCTAATATAATATTATAATAGCTGTACGTGCCGTCCCCCTAGCGTTGTCGTCGATGTTGGCTGCGGGACGTCGATTGCTGGACACCAGTCGTCGGTTGATTCGATGCATCCTCCCCGATGGCCCGGTCGTCAGGCAGGTGTGCTGGCTTAAGGGGGTCTTTTAGTCTAGAAATTTGAGAAAATCGACTTTTTTTTTCATAATTCGATAGTTTTTATACCCGTTACTCGTAGAGTAAAAGGGTATATTGTATTCGTGCAAAAGTATGTAACAGCTAGAAGGAAGCGTTTCCGACCCTATAAAGTATATATATTCTTGATCAGGGTCACTAGCCGAGTCGATATAGCCATGTCCGTCTGTCCGTCTGTCTGTCTGTCCGTCTGTCCGTCCGTATGAACGCTGAGATCTCGGAAACTATAAAAGCTAGAAGATTGGCATTTTGCATGCAGATTCTAGGAGTTCCTACGCAGCGCAAGTTTGTTTCAAAAAGGTGCCACGCCCCCTTTAACGCCCACAATCGCTTATATACGATTTAAAAAATTTAAATATTTCGGAAAAGTATAAATGCAGTTTTATTGTGTTTATCAATACCTATCGAAATGTGGAAGAAATTTTTCAAATCGGACCATTCGTTAAAAAGTTATGCGTGATCAAAGTTTCTATCTCCATCTCCCTCGCACTCCCTTTACCTGAGTAACGGGTATCTGATAGTCGGGGCACCCGACTATAGCGTTCTCTCTTGTTTTTATATTCACTTATATCTCCCTAAAAGGATTTTTCAAAACTCAAATTATTTTCAAAAGTGTACTCGTTTTAGTGACGTGGCAACTAGACCGGTTAAGCGAACGACTGGAACAATAGGTGGCTGGAAGACCGGACTACCTTAGTATGAATAACTTTCTCTCCTTCTTTCTATAACAATACCCTTATTTTCAGTATACTACACTAGATCATTGTATGGAGCTGGGATACCTGATTAAGGGAATGTAATTTATACGTAATATTCTATCAGTTACGCTGCCCGAAACTTAACGTAAAACTTTAAACGCGTTTTTCTCGAAACTACTTTTTTGATGCGGTCGCCACTATATCTCAAGATCTAATCAGTCGATTTACTTGAAAGTTGGCATGAATATTCTTTAAATATATCTCTATCGCCGGAACCAACAAAAAATACAAATTTTAAATTTATAATATTTTTAAAAATTCGACTTTTTTCTATGAGTAGCCGCCATTTCATTAAAAAAATTTTTTTTTTTTGGTGCTTGATGCCATAGCGACATTCGTACTCATTAAGAATCTATCATTGTTTTATTTTTGAGATAACGACAACTGTAGAGATCATGGCGACGCGGACATGTCCTCTTTTTTTCCCTCTCTTCTTCAAGAAGGAATAACTCAATGAAAACTAATTTTTATACCCATGCATAGGGTATTATAATTTTGGTCAGAAGTTTGTAACGCAGTGAAGGAGAAGTTTCCGACCCCATAAAGTATATATATTCTTGATCAGGATCAATAGAGGATTCGATATAGCCATGTCCGTCTGTCCGTCTGTCCGTCCGTCCGTCCGTCTGTCCGTCGGCCCGTCTGTCCGTCTGTCCGTCTGTTTCAATACCGTTTGCGAGCTCAGTTTAAAAGCTAGCGATCTCAAACTTTCACAGTTGTCCTAAAACATCTGTACGCAGATCAAGTTTGAAAACCGCCCCGATCGGTTGTCTATATCCTACAGCTCCCATAGGAACAATCGGATATAACTTTCAAGAATGGAAGATATTTCGGGCAGTGTAAAAGCTATTAACATAAATCTTTCCATCTCTTATTTTTTTATGCATACCTTGATCAGGGTAAAAGCGCTTGGCGATCGGACGTCTATATCCTATAGCTCCCATAGGAACAATTAGGTGAAATCGGTTAAAATTTAATAATTTTTAGGATATTTCGCACAGTATATAAGCAATTGACATAAATCTTTCCAAATCGTATTTTTTTATGCATTCCTTGATTAGGGTAAAAGCACGTGACGATCGGACGTCTATATCCTATAGCTCCCATAGGAACAACAGGGTGAAATCGGTCAAAATTTGGTGATTTTCTGAATTTTTCGCGTAGTGTGTAAGCTACTGACATAAATTTTTCAAAGTCTTATTTATTTACGCATATCTTGATTAGGGTAAAAGCGCTTGCCGATCGGACTTCTATATCTTATAGCTTCCCTAGGAAAAATTGTTAAAGGCTGCGAAAATATCCCTTTTTATACCCTTGCAGAGGGTATTATAATTTTGGTCAGAAGTTTGTAACGCCGTGAAGGAGACGTTTCCGACCCTATAAAGTATATATATTCTTGATCGATATAGCCATGTCGATATAGCCATGTCCGTCTGTCCGTCTGTTTCAATACCGTTTGCGAGCTCAGTTTAAAAGCTAGCGATCTCAAACTTTCACACTCGTCCTAAAACATGTGTACGCAGATCAAGTTTGAAAATCGCCCCGATCGGACGTCTATATCCTATAGCTCCCATAGGAACAATCGAATATATCTTGCAAGAATTGATGATATTTAGCGCAGTGTAGAAGCTATTGACATGAATCTTTCCAAATCGTATTTTTTTATCCATACCTTTATCAGGGTAAAAGCGCGTGGCGATCGGACGTCTATATCCTATAGCTAGAATACCTATAGGGTAAAATCGGTTCAAATTTGATGTTTTTCAGAATATTTCGCGCTGTGTAAAAGCTATTGCTATACATTTTTTCAAATCGAATTTTTTTATGCATTCCTTCATCAAGGTAAAAGTGCGTGCTGATCGGACGTCTATATCCTATAGCTCCCATAGGAACAATACGGTGAAATCGGTCAAAATTTCATGTTTTTTAGAATATTTCGCGCAGTGTATAAGATATTGACATACATTTTTCCAAGTCTTATTTATTTACGCATACCTTGATCAGGGTAAAAGCGCTTGCCAATCGGACGTCTATATCGTATAGCTTCCGTAGGAAAAATTGTTAAAGGCTGCGAAAATATCCCTTTTTTTTCCTATTTGTATATGACAATTTTGCAGTACAAAAGCTATTTGCATGAAACTATGCAATTTATCTAATTTATTTATGTATACCTTGCTCAGGGTAAAAGCTGCTGCCAATCAGACAAGTACATACTACAGCCGCTATTTAAAAATGAAATTAATTACGTATAGCTAATCTTTTTTATACCCTTGCAGAGGGTATTATAATTTTGGTCAGAAGTTTGTAACGCAGTGAAGGAGACGTTTCCGACCCTATAAAGTATATATATTCTTGATCAGGATCAATAGGGTAGTCGATATAGCCATGTCCGTCTGTCCGACCGTCCGTCCGTCCGTCTGTCCGTCTGTCCGTCTGTTTCAATACCGTTTGCGAGCTCAGTTTAAAAGCTAGCGATCTGAAACTTTCACAGTTGTCCTAAAACATCTGTACGCAGATCAAGTTTGAAAACCGCCCCGATCGGTTGTCTATATCCTATAGCTCCCATAGGAACAATCGGATATAACTTTCAAGAATGGAAGATATTTCGCGCAGTGTAAAAACTATTAACATAAATCTTTCCAAATCTTATTATTTTATGCATACCTTGATCAGGGTAAAAGCGCTTGGCGATCGGACGTCTATATCGGTTAAAATTTAATAATTTTTAGGATATTTCGCACAGTATATAAGCAATTGACATGAATCTTTCCAAATCGTATTTTTGTATGCATTCCTTGATTAGGATAAAAGCACGTGACGATCGGACGTCTATATCCTATAGTTCCCATAGGAACAACAGGGTGCAATCGGTCAAAATTTGATGATTTTCTGAATTTTTCGCGTAGTGTGTAAAAAGTCTTATTTACTTACGCATATCTTGATTAGGGTAAAACCGCTTGCCGATCGGACGCCTATATCTTATAGCTTCCGTAGGAAAAATTGTTAAAGGCTGCGAAAGTATCCCTTTTTTTTCTATTTTTATATAACATTTTTGCAGTATAAAAGCAATTGACATCAAACGATGCAAATCTAGTTTATTTATGTATACCTTATTCCTTTCGCTACTTTTTCAGTTTTAGCAATTTCGGCAAGTCTGCAAGGGTATTAAAACTTCGGCTTGCCGAAGTTAGCTTCCGTCCTCGTTTTTGTTTGAAATTGATTTTATGTACTCCTTTAAGTTTAATAAACAAAGGAAGTTCTTGGGCTGGGATATTGTGCTCAGGGCGCCCAGGGTCACTTACAATAATTTATTTAAGTTCAAGGACTTAAGGGAGGGCCGAGATAAAAATGGCCCTAATCAGACTCCGTGGCCGGAACTCAGAGCGGGTTTGGATCCGACAATCGAGCAGAGCTCCGTCGTAAACCTACCCGCCACGCGCATCGGAACCCGCAATGATCCTTGGATCCGACAAACGAGGCTAGCTCCGTCGTAATCTTTGGCCACCACGTGGTCCGACCACGATCGGCAGAAACAGCAAAAAGAAAAGGAAGGGGGGTTTTGTGGGTACTGTCACCCAGAGATGCCGACCATGGGCCGAAACCTGCAGCGGATTTAGATCCGAAAATCGGGTACAAGACTCCGTTGAAATCTCTATCAGCCGCACGCTCCGGAACCCGCACTGACCCTGGACCCGGCAAACGAGCCTAGCTCCGTCGTAATCCACGGCCACTACGCGCTCTGGGACCGGCAATAGCTTCGGATCCGACAAGCGAGTGCAAGACTCCGTCGTAATCCTTGGCCACCACGCGGTCCGACCACGATCGGCAGAGAAGGGGGGTGTTCCTAGATGGAGGAAAGAGAAAATAATTTAATTCCCCTCCTACGTTCACTCACACACAAAACACGGCAGGCGAATAGATTTTGGTTTTCTAACACTTTTGTTTCTTTATTGTTCTTTGCTTAGGTTTGTTCGAGGGGCGTACAAAGTCTCCTTGCCACGCCACTTCAGTCTAGTCGTTTCAAAATAATATCTCGATGTCTATGTCTATGTCTACTGTCGGTAGACATCGTATTACACGTTTTTCACACACTTGTCGAATTTTCACGGCGGGGGGTTTCTCGGGTTTTTGCAAAGTTTTGCGAAGCCTCAAGAGTAATTGATTTTGCTTCTCTTTGATATCGGCGCACGCACCCCATATTTTGCATTGCGTCGGCGTCGCTGCCGCTGCGCTGGCGCTTCGGCATTTTCCAGGCAAAATTATTTCCCCTTGCTCGAAAACATCGGTCGGGTTGGTTGCGACGAAAAGCGTGTGTGTGTGTTAGCTTTGTGCAGGTGTTCAAACTGTTCGATGGTTTAGGTGTGTGCAGATGAAGTATGTGTTGAAGAGGGCGAGATCGTGTTAGAACTGTTCGAAGAGAGCGAGAGCGTGTTGGTTGCGCTCAGGCGTTCGATGGTTTAAATGTGTGCAGCTGCTGATGTTCGAAGTGTGTGTTGAAGAGAGCGAGAGCGTATTGGAACTGTTCGAAAAAGAGAGCGAGAGCGTGTTGGTTATGCTCAGGCGTTCCACGGTTCCAATGTGTGCAGCTGCTGATGTTCGAAGTGTGTGTAGAAGACAGCGAGAGCGTGTTGGTTGCGCTCAGGCGTTCGATGGTTTAGATGTTACGGACGTTGATGTTCGCAGTGTGCGTTGAGATGAGTGTGTTTGACGAGAGTGTGTTGGTGTTTGAAGTGTGTTTTGCTGGTTCGATGGTTTGGCGGTGTTGGGTGCGTTGGCTATGAAAAAGCTAAACTAATAATAATATTACGTGGCTACAAGGTCGGTTTTGGCTATATCTCTTCATGAGTCTTACATGGCTACAAAATATTCCTACATGGCAACAAAAATTCAACATGTCTACAAAATATACAAAATATACAATTGTGAGGGCCGTCTTACGGTTCCTCACACAAATGATAAAAAACGGATATTAATAATATCTATTGCTTTTTTTTTTATTAATTGTTAAAAAAAGGTCGAAATTCGAGCATCTTGACTAGAAGAACCCCCTTAAGTCGATCGATTAGTCGTTTGCCTTTCACTTCTACGTCGAAAAATTTGTCCTCTCGGTGTAGGACAGGATATGGTCCATCGTACGGCGATTTTAACGGGGAGAGTACGGTGTCGTCTCTGATGAAGACATGTGAGCTCGTCTGCAAGTCGGAATTGCAATCTTCAATCCGGGTTGATTCGAAGAGGTCACCAGGCAGGCGTATGGTAGTGCCATACTGCATTTCGGCGGGTGATGCGTTGATGTCTGTTTTGAGTGTGGCACGTAGTCCAAGCAAGACGATGGGAATGCGGTTGTACCAGTCGGTGGTATTGTGACATTTCAATGCTGCCTTTAGTGTGCGATGAAAGCGCGCAATGATGCCATTCGACTGCGGGTGGTATGGTGTGGTTCTGCTAGGATGCGCGACAGCTCTTTGAAGAGGCAAGATTCAAACTGTCGTCCTTGGTCGGTCGTGATTCTTACAGGCACTCCATAATGTGCAATCCATCCGTGCAGGAGTGCGAGTGCCACCTCCTCGGCAGTGATCTCAGTCACTGGTAATACAGCCTGCCATCTGCTGAATCGGTCGATGACCGTCAAGCAGTAGCGGTAGCCATTGGACGGTGGTAGCGGGCCGATTAGGATCGGGAATCGGGCACGTCGAAGCTGCTGAGGGCGGTTCTGTTGTAGCGGTGTATTTTGCATCGCTGGCACTGAAGGCAGGACGATGACCATGAGGCGATGTCTTTGTTGATGCTGGGCCACACGAAGCGTTCAGTAACCAATTTGACGGTGGCACGTTTGCCAGAGTGGGCCATACCATGCAGTACGTTGAATATGGTTCTTCGCATTGGCGGCGGAATGAATGGACGAATACGGGATGTCGATATATCACAATACATGCTGATGTTGGAGTTAGGCAGCGGAAGTTTGCGCAATTGCAACGATGATTTGCCCGTTTCGATGTCTCTCAACAGCCGGTTTAGCTCGTCGTCCGCTTCTTGTAGGCGTGCGCATTCGTCCATGTCGATCTGCTCGATTCCCGCGATGCGGGATAGAGCGTCTGCAACGGTGTTATCGGCTCCAGTAATATGCTCGATTTTCGTGCAGAATTCGGCTATAAATGACAATTGTCTCGCCTGTCGTGGCGATGGTTTCTCGGGATCCTGTCGAAGTGCATATACTAGTGGTTTGTGATCGGTGTAAATGGTGCAGTCGCGTCCTTCGATCATGAAGCGATTAAATTTGACAGCTTGGAAAATTGCTAAGAGCTCCCGGTCGTACGTACCGTAGCACTTTTGTGTGTCCGTCATGCGCTTAGAGTAGAAGCTCAGTGGCTGCAGGTGCCCTTCACTAACTTGGTGAAGCGCTGCTGGCGTCGACCTGAAGTGCAAGGGGTGCGTTGGCTATCGGGTGCGCCAACCGTGTTGCGCTGGCCAGGTTGGATTTGCAGCGCGCAAATGCTTTACTGGCATCCTGGCGTCCACTCCAACAGCGATTGCTCGTTCTTTTTGTTGCCAGGGATGAGCGTTTGGAGAAAGCCTTGGACGATAGAAGTTCAGCATGGCAGTGAATCGGCGCATTTCGCATATCTTTGTCGGCTTCGGGAACTCATTTATCGCGTTCACTCGTTCGACCGTTGGGGATAGGCCGGATGCCGTGATAGAGGGTCCCAGAAAAGTCTTGGCCACGTTGATACGTAGGTTGGCTTGCCGCAGGCGATCAAAAACAATCTTAAGGTGTTGACGGTGCTGGGCTTTATTTGTCGAAGCCACACAAATTTTGTCGATATACACTGCCACAAAGTCGAGATCGCCGGAAATGTTGTTCATGTGCCGTTGAAACGTTTGCGATGCATTGCGGAGTCCAAATGTCATCACATTGAACTCGAAAGCCCAAACGATGTGATGAGGGCTGTCTTCTCTCGGTCTTCCGGGGCGAGCGGGTTCTGGTGATAGGCGCTGACCAGATCGATGGTAGAGTATATGGACTTGCCGGCGAAGACCTGGTTGATATCGAGGATGTGTGGGAGTGGGTATCGGTCGGCAACAGTGATCGCGTTCAACCGTCGATAGTCAACACATGGCCGCCATTCGCCATTCTTTTTCTTTACCATATGTAATGGCGATGGGTTGAAGATGGGTTGAAGATGGTTTGAGGTGTGGGAACGCGTTGGCGGGCAGAACTGATATGTCCGCACCTGTGTCTATCAGATATTCGGTGTTTGTATTTCTGTCGAATATGAATAGACGGCTGGATTGGATCACGTCCACTTCACATGCTGCCTCGTGCGAAGTGGCCTTCTCACCAAATCGATTGTGGTAGTAACAAAAGCGGTCGTCTCGGGACATCGATCGATTGCGGCTAAGTTGACTTTGGTTGGGACTGTTGAATCGATCGCGGCTCTGGCGGTCTAGATGTTTTCCGAGCCCGGCCACCATGGTCCTCAACTGAGATGTTGTGAAATGGGTTGTAAACGAGGCGGTTGCGGAAACTGCGTTGAGCGTGGGGTGCGCATACTCCCAAGTACGGTCAGCCATTAGCGCGAGATTATCGAGCGCGCTTTGTGCCATCGCCACTACGAGTCGCAAGCCCTCAGACAACCGCTCCAACCACATGGCTTTCAGGGCGTCTTCTGCCATGCCACCCCTGGCCAATTCGGGCATGCGGCGCAGCAGTACAGATGGCTTGCTTTCGCCGAGCTCCAACGCCCGGAACAACTGCGCGAACTGGGCCTGAGTTGAGGGCCGGTGTTCGTCAATAATTTTTGCCTTGATCGCTTCGTATTTTCCAGTGGGCGGTGGATTTCGCAAGATGTACATGATCGTTTCCAGGTATTCTGCAGGCAGTATATTCAAAGCTAGGTGAAATTTTGTGTCGTCCACCGTAATGCGGAGACTTGCAAATTGAGACTCCAGCAGGGTGAAGAATACGTCCGGGTGCCCTTTCAAGTGCGGGGCAGCCTTTAACGACACTCGGCTGATCTCAACTGATATCTGCTCGTCGACTCCCGGCTTGGGTGTGCTCGATTGCAGCGGAGCGGACGAACTCGGTCTAAATGCAACGGGCTGCTGGAGAGCAGTCGGCTCAAAAATTGCCGGTTGGAGCGGAGATTGCGGTTGCAGTGGCACCTGCGGTTGGTCCGCCTGCTGATGTATTTGAAGGGGCGCCTGTTGCGGCGACGCTTGATGTGCCTGCGGGAGCGCTTGCTGCCTCGAAACGGCGTCCTCATCATCGCTGTGGTTAACCATGTTTCGAGGTTATGTAAGAACAACGTGTTCGCTTCCCAATCAGAGTTAATAAATTTGCGCGGATTACTGCGATCTCCGCACGATTTTCGATCAGAGATCACGTCGGGGTCACCAATGTGGGAGTTCGGTATCACAGTCATCTTTTATTCACTGATGGTGCTTGATTATAATGAGTAGTAATATTAGCAAGTTGCGTTACTCGTCGAGGCTCGTTCAGAAGAGAGGGAACTAGGGATCAGATCTTAGGATAAAGCTTTATCTATCGATAAGTGCCATTCCCGGTGAAGCCTGCTCAGATCAGCTGTTATGGTATTCACCGAGAGACGCTGACATGTGGTTGGAACTCGTAAAGTAGTCCCCCACAATAGTCTTCAAATTAAATAATTTTTTTTTTATTTTTAATTTGATAGATAGCACTTACCTGATCCTATGAATTTTGTTGCCGCTGTTGTCGTCACTCCTGAACCCTCGATGTTATAGAAGTTTTTGCCGCTGTTGATGCTTGCGGATTTTTGCCGATGCAGTTCTCGATCTTGTAGTTGTAGTAGTCGTAGTAGTGCTGAGGTCCTTGAAGTCCTGGAGTCCTTCATGCGGTTTTGATGTTTTACAGATGATTTAAGATTTTTTTGATTTTTTGTTGAGAGTCACTTTATGATTCTTTATTGTTTTTATTTATTTTTTTTATTATTTAATTTTTTTGTTGTTAAATTCGGGAGTCACTTTAATTTAATTGACAGTAAAAACTTTAAAATTTTTTCGATGTCGGCCTCGATCTTTTTCGATGTTTGAAAAGGTCTCGAAAACGCCAAAAAATATATATGCTCGATGGAAAGAATTATTTTTATACCCTTGCAGAGGGTATTATAATTTTGGTCAGAAGTTTATAACGCAGTGAAGGAGACGTTTCCGACCCTATAAAGTATATATATTCTTGATCAGGATCAATAGGGGAGTCGATATAGCCATGTCCGTCTGTCCGTCTGTCCGTCTGTTTCAATACCGTTTGCGAGCTCAGTTTAAAAGCTAGCGATCTCAAACTTTCACACTCGTCCTAAAACATGTGTACGCAGATCAAGTTTGAAAATCGGACCGGACCCGGACCCGATCGGACGTCTATATCCTATAGCTCCCATAGGAACAATCGGATATATCTTGAAAGAATTGATGATATTTCGCGCAGTGTAAAAGCTATTGACATGAATCTTTCCAAATCGTATTTTTTATGCATACCTTGATCAGGGTAAAAGCCCTTGCCGATCGGACGTCTATATCTTATAGCTTCCGTAGGAAAAATTGTTAAAGGCTGCGAAAGTATCCCTTTTTATACCCGTTACTCGTAGAGTAAAAGGGTATATTGTATTCGTGCAAAAGTATGTAACAGCTAGAAGGAAGCGTTTCCGACCCTATAAAGTATATATATACTTGATCAGGGTCACTAGCCGAGTCGATATAGCCATGTCCGTCTGTCCGTCTGTCCGTCTGTCTGTCCGTCTGTCTGTCCGTATGAACGCTGAGATCTCGGAAACTATAAAAGCTAGAAGATTGGCATTTTGCATGCAGATTCTAGGAGTTCCTACGCAGCGCAAGTTTGTTTCAAAATGGTGCCACGCCCCCTTTAACGCCCACAATCGCTTTTATACTATTTTAAAAATTTAAATATTTCGGAAAAGTAAAAATGCAGTTTTATTGTGTTTATCAATATCTATCGAAATGTAGAAGAAATTTTTCAAATCGGACCATTCGTTAAAAAGTTATGCGTGATCAAAGTTTCTATCTCCATCTCCCTCGCACTCGCTTTACCTGAGTAACGGGTATCTGATAGTCGGGGCACCCGACTATAGCGTTCTCTCTTGTTTTCTATTTTTAAGTGACATTTTTGCAATAGCAATTGACATCAAACGATGCAAATCTAGTTTATTTATGTGTACCTTATTCCTTTCGCTACTTTTTCAGTTTTAGCAATTTCGGCAAAGTCTGCAAGGGTATTAAAACTTCGGCTTGCCGAAGTTAGTTTCCGTCCTCGTTTACTATAATTATACCCGTTACTTGTAGAGTTCTTTTTAAAAATTCAATTTCTGAAATTCTCCGTGTTACCTCCGGTGTCCCACAAGGGAGCCATCTGGGTCCGTTACTTTTTACATTATTTATTAACGATCTTCCCTCAATAATAAGTCATTCTCGCGTACTTATGTACGCAGATGATGTTAAGTTGTGCCTGCAGTATAAGGACATTTCCTGCCATTTAAACTTGCAATCCGATCTAGATAATTTTCAAAACTGGTGCCGAGATAATTTACTAAATTTAAACGGTTCCAAGTGCAAGCTGATGACTTTTTATCGGGCCAATCCGATATACGCGACTTACACGTTAAGTGGCAGCTCTTTGGATAGAATAACTCTTGTAAACGATCTTGGCGTTCTCTTGGACCCTAAACTAAAATTTTCTAATCACATTTCGTCCATGGTTAATAAAGCCAAAGGAGTGCTTGGATTTATTAAAAGGTGGTCAAAAGAATTCGATGATCCTTATTTGACTAAAACTTTATTTATTTCGCTAGTCCGTCCGATTCTGGAGTATGGGTCTCCCGTCTGGAGTCCACAATACGGAATACATATTGGTCGTATTGAATCTGTACAAAAAAACTTCCTTCTTTTTGCTTTACGGCGCCTAAACTGGGATGCAAATCTTATCTTACCTTCTTATTCTAGTAGACTTCTTTTGATTAATTTACCATCCCTAGCCAACCGGTGAACGATGCTTGGTACTATCTTTATTTATAACCTTATACATGGTGATATTGACTGCCCCGACTTGTTAAGTCGGCTAAACTTTTCTGTGCCAAGTAGATTAACTAGAAATTATTTTCCCCTAATTTTAAATCATTGTAGATCTAACTATGCCTTGCATGAGCCTTTCAGAGTATTATGTTCTGACTATAATAGACTTTTTTCTGTAATATCAAATCTTGACTCTCTGCCGCTCATAAAACGATTGATACTTGCTTCATTGGCACAAGATTGATCTAACTATTACTTTTTTCCCCGGACCTTTACCTTTATTTTCCTATCTCGCGTCTATCTTATCGCGAATCGTGCCGTACGATACACGGCTGCGCCCCTCGGTCGGTTGGGCGGGTATGTGGCGCGAATTAAAAAAAAAAAAAAAAAAAAAAAAAAAAAAAAGGGTATATTGTATTCGTGCAAAAGTATGTAACAGATAGAAGGAAGCGTTTCCGACCCTATAAAGTATATATATTCTTGTTCATGATCACTAGCCGAGTCGATCTAGCCATGTCCGTCTGTCCGTCTGTCTGTCCGTCTGCCTGTCTGTCGGTATGAACGCTGAGATCTCGGAAACTATAAAAGCTAGAAGATTGGCATATTGCTCGAAACAACAAAGTTGCCTACTTTAAAACTCTGAGCTCTGCGAAAAATATATGTACACTCATGACAGCCACTATTCGAGAATTAAGGATGAGCGTTTCGCTTAGGTCGCATTCGAAGTCTGGCTGCTGCTGAAACAAATTTATAATCAAGCATTTGTTTCTGTTGTTCAGGATCCGACTTCTTAAGAGCATGTCCTAAGCTGTAATCATTTACACCTAGGCAGAGAGATCACGAAGTTAAAAGACATGGATTGTGTTCAGTATGTTTTAGCAAAACGCACAAAATAAAGGAGTGTATTGTTTAGCTCTTCCGCAGATGATCAGTTGATCAGACCAATTTAAGTGTAAAACCCAAAACTAACTGTCAAAAATTATATTTCCTTCGAAATTTCATAAAAATGGCTATCAACTACGCCTCAAATTAACCAATTTACCGCCTTCATTTTGTATTTTTTAATAAAAAAATCACATATTTCTAATAACAAAATCAATTCGGCTGCGTGCAGACGTGTTTTATTAACGCTCCGGAAAAACAATTAGCCAATCAGTCGAAAACGTTCGAAAAAAATTAATAAGCGCAAGGTTTTGCGTTTCGCGATGCAAATCGCATATCGTAAACTAAAGTTTTAATTAATTAATTAATTAATCTTTAAGCACTAACTATAAACAAATGAGAAAGAACGTGGATCAGCGCACTCAACGACAAAAACAACAAGACGAAGCCCGTGAAAAAATTCAGTGAGAGCAAGACAAATGTCGTCTTTCTTTGTCCCGTAACAATGTTTATTTTACGGTGACGAGTAATACTCTAGAACCGAAAGTGCTTGAAGGTGCAAGTTTACTGACCGCCGAAAACTAGAGAGCTAACTCTTGCTCTCCCGCTCTGCTCTTCACCGCTCGAACGCCATGGAGTGAGCAATGCAAGACTCCAACAGAGCTTCTGCCGCCTAGCGCAACAACAACAGAAACTACTACGACTACTACAACGGTCTCTGTCGCCAACAATGCAATAACGACTCCACCCTCTTCTTGTGCTGCGGGTAAAGCAACAACATAACCAAGTGCAAAAATCGGTGCAAACGGCAAAAACAAAGCTACGGTAGAAGAAATGACAATTCTGCAAGCGGGTTCGACCATGCAGACAGGCATGGATCGCTACATTAATATCTCCAAGCGCAAGCTAACACCCCCAAAAAACTCGGACGGCAATAAGCCCAAAATAAATCGTTCCAACAAAGGCCCTGTAAATCCCGGGCCATTAGATGAAAATAGATTTTCCATTCTGGCGGAGCCTGAAACAGAGTCTGAACAATTAGCCCCAAGGAAACTAAAGCCCCCACCTATTTTATTCGGGAGAAGATCTCGAATGCCCTAGTCAACAAAATAGTTGAGCTTGTCGGAAAAGATAACTTTCATGTTATTCTGCTTATGAAAGGGAATATAAGCGAAACTAAACTCCAAACCAAAACCGAAGACGATTTCCGAGCAGTGTCGAAGTACTTAAAGTACTTGCTAGTTGTCCTTAAGGGAATAGAACCCGATGTGACCCCCTGCGAAATTACAGAGGCCTTAAAAGAAAACGGTTTTTGTGCAAAAAATGTTATAAACATTATGAACAAAAACAAGAAGCCGCAACCACTCTTCAAGGTCGAGCTGGAGCCAGACAGCAGAACTTTGAAAAAAAACGCAGTGCACCCGATCTACAAGTTGCAGTACCTTCTGCACCGTAGGATCACAGTGGAAGAGCCACACGAACGGACCGGGCCAGTGCAATGCACAAACTGCCAGGAATACGGTCATACCAGGGCTTACTGCACCCTCAGGTCAGTATGTGTAGCTTGTGGAAACTGCCACGGCTCCGAACCCTGCCCTGCCAACAAGGAAGACTCTCTCACTAAAAAGTGTGTAAACTGCCAAGGAAACCACACAGCTAACTACAGAGGCTGTCCAGTCTACAAGGCGATGAAAAGTCGGATGCAACGAGCAACAACGGCACGCTCCCTGAACACACAAAACACTTACATGAGATCACAAACGACACCGGAAGTTTTCTTCGCAAAAGCAGCCAGATCATCATTTGGCCCTTCAATTACCACCAACGGAATTTCTTACGCCAGTGCTCTAAGATCAGGCACAGCTCACTTAGTGCCGAAAATTGATAACATCCAGCAGGCCATGGGACAGCCACAAAGTAACATGGAATCTATGATGATTACTTTGCAACAAAATATGATGGAACTTATGTCCTTCATGAAAACCACCATGCAAACCCTTATGCAAAACCAAAATATCTTACTACAAATGCTTGCAGCTCAGCAGTCCAAAAAAACCATGCATAGCCTTCGAATAACTCTGTGGAACGCCAACGGTGTTTAACGGCATAAACCTAAAATAACTCAATTTCTGAACGAAAACCACATCGACGTTATGTTGCTGGCAGAAACGCATCTCACCAGCAAATATAACTTTCAAATACGGGGATACACGTTCTATGGCACAGATTATCCAGATGGTAAAGCGCATGGCGGAACTGGAATCTTAATAAGAGACCGCGTCAAACACCACCTTCACCAACGGTTTGCTAAAAATCATCTGCAAGCTACATCGATAAAATTACAGTTGGGCAACTGCAACCTTGCCATTGCCGCTGTCTACTGCCCACCCCGCTTTACAGTCTCCGAAGACCAATTCGCTTTGAGAGCGATTCATAGCAGCAGGAGATTACAACGCCAAGCACACGCACTGGGGATCCCACCTTGTGACCCCCAAAGGAAGGCAACTATATAATGCACTCATTAAAACATGCAACAAACTGGACTACGTTTCACCAGGCAGCCCTACATACTGGCCCACAGATCCTAGAAAACTACCTGATTTAATTGATTTTGCTGTGACAAAAAACATCTCTCGCAATCTAATATCTGCAAAATCGCTTTTGGATCTGTCATCGGACCACTCACCAGTGCTAACAACTCTTCTTCAAAGCCCGGAATTAATCGAGCACCCTCGCAGGCTGACGTCGCATCGAACCAACTGGCTGAAGTTCAAAAAGTACGTAAGTTCCCACATTGAACTAACTCCACAGCTCAACATCAAGGAGGACATCGACTGCTACGCCGATGCACTGGAGTCTGTACTCGTCGCAGCAGCCAAAGTCTCAACACCGCAAGGGAGGGATGGGCACACACACCAACACAAAACTAACCATGAAATCGAACAGCTTGTTCTGGAGAAAAGACGTTTGAGACGTACTTGGCAAGCCAGCAGATCGCCATCCTCAAAACGAAGTCTTAAAGAAGCTGGTCGCAGACTTACCAGGGCTCTAAGGCAAGAAGAAGAAAAAGCACAACGCCAGTACATTGAGAAACTTTCACCCACCAGCACTAAGCATCCCGTGTGGAGGACCCACCCAAATCTAAGTGCGCCGGCCGAAACAGTAATCCCCATAAGAGACTCTTCAGGCAGCTGGGCCAGAAGCGAGAAAGACAGAGCTTGTATATTTGCTTTACACCTTCGAAATGTTTTTCAGCCAAACCCTGCAACTAATTCATTCGCACTACCGTCGCCGTCAATTCGAATTGAATCTGAGACGGAGCCAATTCTGTTTCAACCAAATGAAATTGCAAAAGTAATCAGCGAGCAATTGAAACCAAAAAAGGCCCCAGGCGGTGATCAAATAACTCCCAAAATGTTAATCGAACTTCCAAACTGTGCAGTTGAGGTTATTTGTAAACTCTTCAACGGGATTACACGACTTGGCTATTTCCCAAAAAAATGGAAAAAATCGGTAATCATAATGATCCCAAAGCCAGGGAAAGATCACACAATACCAGCTTCGTATAGACCGATAAGTTTACTCTCGTGTCTGTCAAAACTGCTCGAAAAATGCCTTTTGACGCGCATCATTCCATATCTGAAAGAGCACAACGTTATTCCAGCACATCAATTTGGCTTTCGAGAAAACCATGGAACAATAGAGCAAGTCAACAGATTAACAACAGAAAAAAGGACTGCATTCGAGCTTCGGGAATACTGCAGTGCGGTATTCCTTGACGTTGCACAGGCTTTCGACCGAGTCTGGCTTGATGGCCTTATCCATAAAATAAGAACGATCCTGCCGGGAAACACTCACAGGATACTTGAATCGTACCTTTACAACAGAGCCTTCGCCGTGAGATGCAACACCACAACATCCGATGACTACGCTATAGAGGCTGGAGTTCCCCAAGGTAGCGCCCTTGGTCCAAATCAATTTCTCCTCTACACCGCAGATATTCCCACGAACGAGCGGCTAACTACTTCTCCATTCGCAGACGATACCGCGATCATAAGTCGGTCCAAATGCCCAACTCAGGCAACAGCACTACTAGCTGATCATCTCGTTGTAGTGGAGAGGTGGTTATCAGACTGGCGTATAAAAATAAATGCGCAAAAGTGTAAACACATAACGTTTACTCTTAACAGACAAACGTGTGCCCCGCTAACCCTGAATAACACGCCACTTCCACAAGCTGACGATGTAACGTACCTTGGCATCCACCTAGACAGGAGACTTACATGGCGGAGACATATCGAAGCTAAGAAAATTCACCTAAAACTAAAATCAAACAGTCTCCATTGGCTTATAAACGCGCGCTCCGCTCTCTGCCTGGACTTCAAGGTCCTGCTCTACAATTCAACGCTTAAGCCAGTCTGGACCTACGGCTCCCAATTGTGGGGAAACGCGAGCAGCAGCAACATCGACATTATTCAGCGAGCACAATCAAAAATCCTGAGAACTATCACTGGGGCACCTTGGTATGTTCGGAACGACAACATCCACAGAGATCTTGGCATTCTACCCGTAAAAGATGAAATATCAAAACAAAAAGCGTCCTATCACAGCAAGCTAACTTCTCATCCAAGCCAGCTCGCCAGGGGCCTAGCCAGGGCTTCCATCCGGACCCGATTGCAACGCAATGACCTTCCAGCTCAGCAATAGTTATTAGAGCCCCTAAATTTTCGCGCTAGTCACCTTGACTGTCAGAAAGTTTTTTAATTTAAGATTCTATATACTTATTGTTAGTCTCAATTCAGAGAAGATCCAATAAATAAAATGCAAATGTTCAAAAAAAAAAAAAATATTTCTAAATATTCCTACCATAATTGCCAAAAAGCATTTCTTCAAAATTTATTAAAAATGTGCAAAAAACAGAACAATTATATAAATAAATACGACTTGACGATACTTTACATAATATGCGTATTAGAACATAAAATCGAGATCTGCAACTAGGTAAGCATATTTACAACGAAGTGTTTATACTCATTCAGGACATCTGCTTGATGATATCGAACAAGATTAGGCATACCAGCACATAAACGTCCAATGCATGTAGCGCTGAATCAACCTATGAACAGTTGAAAACAATATGATTGTCACGCAAAGAGAGAATCAGTTCGCGCAAATGTTCCGTTCTTAAATCATCAACAACGAGGACGGAAGATAACTTCGGCAAGTCGAAGTTTTAATACCCTTGCAGACTTTGCCGAAATTGCTTAAACTGAAAAAGTAGCGAAAGGAATAAGGTATACATAAATAAACTAGATTTGCATCGTTTGATGTCAAATGCTTTTATACTGCAAAAATGTCATATAAAACAAGAGAGAACGCTATAGTCGAGTGCCTCGACTATTAGATACCCGTTACTCAGCTAAACAACTTAATATAAATATGCCTTCTTGTTTGTTTTGACTCAGACCTCCAATTTGGCTAAACTGATTTGATTTGCATAGTTCTTGGGATATAGTTCGGTATTGACAAATGAAAACCATCGCAATTTCCTTTAATAGAAATCCTTATCGAGAATTAACGTTGACTCTGTTGAGCACCTTGGCCAGCTGTTCTAAAGTCATCCGTTAGATGGCGCTATTGTATTGAAAGGCGGAAATGTAGGCGCTAGCCAGGCTTAAGCGTTTAATGGGTTTTTGGGCGTTAGAGTGGGCGTGGCAAACTTTTATTAGGCCAATCATAGGTATTGACGAAACAAATACATATCAATAAAAATTTTCATAATAGCATAAAAACTGTGGCCACAGCTTGTGGGCGTCAGAGGGGGCGTGGCACCAAACTTGCGCTGCGTAGGAACTCCTAAAATCTACATGCAAAATGCCAATCTTCTAGCTTTTATAGTTTCCGAGATCTCAGCGTTCATACGGACAGACAGACAGACGGACAGACGGAGAGACGGACAGACGGACATGGCTAGATCGACTCGGCTAGTGATCCTGAACAAGAATATATATACTTTATAGGGTCGGAAACGCTTCCTTCAACCTGTTACATACTTTTGCACGAATACAATATACCCTTTAACTCTACGAGTAACGGGTATAAATAGAAAAAAAGGGATACTTTCGCAGCCTATAACAATTTTTCCTACCGAATCTATAAGATATAGGCGTCCGATCGCAAAGCGCTTTTACCCTAATCAAGATATGCGTAAATAAATAAGACTTGGAAAAATGTATGACAGTAGCTTACACACTACGCGAAAAATTCAGAAAATCATCAAATTTTGAACGATTTCCCCCTGTTGTTCCTATGGGAGCTATAGGATATAGACGTCCGATCGTCACGTGCTTTTACCCTAATCAAGGTATGCATAAAAAAATACGATTTGGAAAGATTCATGTCAATTGCTTATATACTGTGCGAAATATCCTAAAAATTATTAAATTTTAACCGATTTCACCTAATTCTTCCTATGGGAGCTATAGGATATAGACGTCCGATCGCCAAGCGCTTTTACCCTGATCAAGGTATGCATAAAAAAAAAGGATTTGGAAAGATTTATGTTAATAGCTTTTACACTGCGCGAAATATCTTGAAAGTTATATCCGATTGTTCCTATGGGAGCTATAGGATATAGACAACCGATCGGGGCGGTTTTCAAACTTGATCTGCGTACAACTGTGAAAGTTTCAGATCGCTAGCTTTTAAACTGAGCTCGCAAACGGTATTGAAACAGACGGACAAACGGACAAACGGACGGACGGACGGACGGACGGACGGACGGACGGACGGACGGACGGACGGACGGACGGACGGACGGACGGACGGACGGTCGGACGGACGGACGGACGAACGGACGAACGGACAGACGGACAGAGGGACATGGCTATATCGAATCCTCTATTGATCCTGATCAAGAATATATATACTTTATGGGGTCGGAAACGTCTCCATCACTGCGTTACAAACTTATAATACCCTCTGCAAGGGTATAAAAAGGGATATTTTCGCAGCCTTTAACAATTTTTCCTACGGAAACTATACGATATAGACGTCCGATTGGCAAGCGCTTTTACCCTGATCAAGGTATGCGTAAATAAATAAGACTTGGAAAAATTTATGTCAATAGCTTATACATTGCGCGAAATATTCTAAAAAACATGAAATTTTTTACCGATTTCACCGTATTGTTCCTATGGGAGCTATAGGATATAGACGTCCGATCAGCGCGCGATTTTACCTTGATGAAGGAATGCATAAAAAACTACGATTTGAAAAAATTTATAGCAATAGCTTTTACACAGCGCGAAATATTCTGAAAAACATGAAATTTTGACCGATTTAACCCTAGCTATAGGATATAGACGTCCGATCGCCACGCGCTTTTACCCTGATCAAGGTATGCATAAAAAAATACGATTTGGAAAGATTCATGTCAATAGCTTTTACACTGCGCGAAATATCATCAATTCTTGCAAGATATATCCGATTGTTCCTATGGGAGCTATAGGATATAGACGTCCGATCGATTTTCAAACTTGATCTGCGTACACATGTTTTGGGACGAGTGTGAAAGTTTGAGATCGCTAGCTTTTAAACTGAGCTCGCAAACGGTATTGAAACAGACGGACAGACGGACATGGCTATATCGACTCCCCTATTGATCCTGATCAAGAATATATATACTTGAAAGGGTCGGAAACGTCTCCATCAGTGCGTTACAAACTTCTGACCAAAATTATAATACCATCTGCAAGGGTATAAAAAAGATTAGCTATATGTAATTAATTTCATTTTAAAATGTGAAAATCATTTCAAAACAAGAAAGGAAAGCTAGCTTCGGGCGGAGCCGAAGTTGATATACCCTCGCGGAATACTCTGTAAATTATATTCTCCAAAACTATTCATATGATGCATTCTTAATACTCTTAATATATTCTCCAAAACTATTCATATGATGCATTCTTAATACTCATAAAAAATCCCAACTTCCGAACTTTAAAACAAGAGAGTACGCTATAGTCGAGTGCCTCGACTATGAGATACCCGTTACTCAGCTAAACAACTTAATATAAATATGCCTTCTTTGGCTTTTTTTTTTTTTTTTATAATGTGAATTATAGTGACCACAGGAAAAAAAGACAAAAAGTTCAAATTATCAATTTGAATTCGGGTATCTCTTAGTGCTGACAGCTTTAAAGCACGAACATTAGCACCAGCGCTGCTTTAGCGCAGGCAGTTTTTGTCCTGCACCAGCAGCTGTGTTTATGTTCATGTTTTTGAGTGCAATAAATTGACTAGAAATATTAAACATACATACTTATATATTAAACACATACATTCTTAAATAGTATTATGTAAGTTAAAGTCTAAATGTTTGCACAACACGAGTAACGGGTATAGCGAATAGCTTTCTTTGAAAGGAGTTATCTTTGCCGGGCAATTGCAACTGTGTACAATGTAAATACATACATATGTATATGCTTACATACATACACACATACGCCATTGTTTGACTCAGACCTCCAATTTGGCTAACTAGATTTGATTTGCATAGTTCTTGGAATATAGTTCGGTATTGACAAATGAAAACCATCGCAATTTCCTTTATTAGAAATCCTTATCGAAAATTAACGTTGACTCTGTTGAGCACCTTGGCCAGCTGTTCTAAAGTCATCCGTTAGATGGCGCTATTGTATTGACAGGCGGAAATGTAGGCGCTAGCCAGGCTTAAGCGTTTAATGGGTTTTTGGGCGTTAGAGTGGGCGTGTCAAACTTTTATTAGGCCAATCGATATTTATTGACGAAACAAATACATATCAAAACTGTGGCCACAGCTTGTGGCTTGTGGGCGTCAGAGGGGGCGTGGCACCATTTTGAAACAAACTTGCGCTGCGTAAGAACTCCTAAAATCTACATGCAAAATGCCAATCTTCTAGCTTTTATAGTTTCCGAGATCTCAGCGTTCATACGGACAGACAGACGGACAGACGGACATGGCTAGATCGACTCGGCTAGTGATCCTGAACAAGAATATATATACTTTAAAGGGTCGGAAACGCTTCCTTCTACCTGTTACATACTTTTGCACGAATACAATATACCCTTTTACTCTACGAGTATCGGGTATAATTAGGATATAAAAATAATACTGTCTAATAACACTGGTACACTACTTTTTACATTTTTTTGGACTTCAATGATTTCTTTCTTAAATAATTAAGCATAAGCATTTAATATAACATTATTTTTTTCCTTTAAATGATAATTACATGTGGCTCAAGCTAGCTATTTACTCTTACGTTATAAGATGTGAAAACTCAAACAGAAAAAAATATATTAATTCCTTTAACAATTTAAATTTGTAATTGGCATGTTAAATTCAATTTTTGATTGGGCTTTCTTAAGTTTTCATTATTAAATTTGTCTTTTTAGTGTATACTGGTTGGTTTGTAAATTAGATATATAAAGTATAGAAAACTATAACTCACACAGCTGATTCCTTGGCAGATGAGCGGTCTCACGACGCAGGCAGGCCGGAAAGAAATCAAGTCGTTATTTTCGCTTTGACATTCTTGTAATATATATATACACTTAGACTTTTAAACATAAAATCGAAATCAACCGAATTTAAGAAAACTTTTTGCCGAAAAATGAATAGCGCCCTTAAGAATAATTACATTATTTTTAAATTTATTAATTAATTGCTCAATATTTTCTTATGCTTTTAAAAATTATTTTGGTATTTCATTATTTCTCATTCTTTCATTTTTTTTTTTAACTCTTTGGTAAAGTTAACTTTTCACATTCCCTCATAATTTCTCTCAGTGAGTTCATATTTTTCATTTTTACCTACACAAGTTACTGCATACCATTTTGATTGTTGCGGAGGTTAATTGCAGGTTAACATTGATAAAAATCCTGCGAAAGAAATTTAGCAAAATTGGGCGGGATAATGAATTTATTATCTTGATAAATTGATGTAACAATTTGGCCTAACTGCTTTTTAATTTGTCATCCTGGAAAATTTAAGTAAAAATTGGGCCTAGTGGCTTTTTAAATTGTCATCCTTTGAAATTTACGTAATAATTGGGCCTAGTGGCTTTTTAATTTGTCATCCTCTAAAATTTACGTAATAACTGGGCCTAGTAGCTATGCGGAATCCTATGGACGAAGGGGTGCTCCGCAGGAAAACATAATTCGCTGATCGTGGCGTGCTCCAAGTAGAAATGCTGATCACAGGGTGCTCCAAGTAGCAATGCTGATCACAGGGTGCTCCGCAGGGCAACGCAAATTGATGATCGCGGGGTGCTCCGCAGGGCATTTGCCAATCGCTGATCGCAGGGTGCTCCAAAGGGCACCTGAGTCTTGTCGACCGATGTGGGTGCTCCCCAGGGCCGGCAGCCGGGTTCTCCCAAGATGGACAAGCCTAGCATCTCTCCAGTCGTAATTGCTTTCAAGGGCGATGGTGACATTCGAGTATGTCTAGATATACGACGGGCAAACAAAGCCATACGGCACGAAAATTATCCGTTACCAACTTTCGATACGTTCATGACTAAACTCAGGGGCCAAATATTTCACACGGCTCAAGGCTGCTAAAAGCATATTTCGAGACATTCTAAATATTGAAGTCTAAAATTGCCCATGTTGTCATACTTTAACTTACACGACATGACATCCCTAATTGCATTGCTAGCCCGGTAACATTAGGGGCCGTATAGTTACAGTTTGACGAGGCGAAAGTCCCACGTATAATATCTTTTGCAAGTAAGAGTTTTTCACCGGTGGAAAAAAGATATTCACAGACTGGTGTGAAGCGTGGAAAAATTCTACTACTATTATTTAGCTGGAATGAAGTTTGAATAACGGACTACAAGCCCCCTGAAGCCATATTTAAGCCAACCTCACGACCTCCAGCCAGAATCGAAAGATGGCGATTATAATCATATCAGTTCCGGTTAGTATATAAAGATGGAAAAGAGAATATTGCCAGAACACTGACATCGAACCTTTTGACTGGGCTGGTGAGGAGCATATATTTCGCTTGGTATCGTCCTCAAAACCTAAGTCGCTTACCATATCACAAGTACTAGAGATAAAGAAATACTCAGTGCGATGAAGTGCCTTAATAGGAATTAATGGAACCTGAACATGTCTGGTCCGTACCATCCATTTCGTTTGTGGCTTTCAATTGTCCGAGATATTCTATTACGGGGTACAATATTGATAATACAACAAAGGTTTCGGGAGACGGTCCTTAAACTCGCACACAAAGGACTCCCAGGCATAAGTGCGATGAAACGAAGACTTCGTTCAAAAGTTTGGTGGCCATGCCTAGAAAAAGATATAGAACAACACGTAAAAGAATGCAGAGATTACCTTCAGGTTTCGATCCCACTAAATCCAGCCCCGATGGAAAGACGTCCGTTTCCAAAGGGCCCATAGAAATCTTTTGCGACAGTCCTGTTGGGCCTCCTGCCAAATGGCGATTATATACTTGTGGTGATTGATTACTGCTCAAGATATGTGGAATTTAAGTTAAGTTAAGTCAAAATAATATATAAACCCCGAAGAGAGCGGACGTCATTCGCGCGAGCTCCGGGAAAATTTGAAGACGGAAGTGGATGTATTTAAGACAAATAAAATTGTGATTCAATTAAAGTGCAAATTATTTTATAATAGTGCCTCGCTAAAAGTTTAATGACCGACGTACCAAATACAGAGCGCATAGGGTCGGTGAGCCGAAGAGACGGGGACATCTCGTATATCTCTACGCTCTTAGCGAAGTGCAAAAATCGTCTACAAAGAGCAACCCGGCTCTACTGTCAGTCGACACCCAAAGAGCACGATAGTGCACACCCTGTCTACCCACTGTTACTCCCACTCCAACGGCGTGGAGTTCTCAATGTAAAACCCCCCAACATCAAAATCGACCCTTGGCACATCAGCAACATGCAGCGGTAAAAACAACAACTTATACAGCAACGGCTCTTATCGCGGAATCGACTGCTTTGTCGTCGACTGCAGCGCCAAATGTCAACTAAAAATAAAACGAAAATATTCAACAAGCAGGCCCGGCCATACAGACCGACATGGATCGCTACATCCAAATTTATCGTAAGCTTATCCCGCAGAACACCGCGTGGCTTATTAGCCAAAAATAAACCGTGTCCAAAGAGACAACGAATTACCCAGGAGATCCAATAACAACAGATTTGTCCTCCTAGCTGAAACTCAACCAGAACTGGGTCAAGAGACCCAACCGAAACCATAGCCTACACCAATTTACATTAGGGAGAAAAGCGAACGCCCTGGTCAACAAAATTGTTGCGTTGTTCGGGGACGGAAATTTTCATGTTGTTCCGATCACTAAAGAGAATATTCACGAAACCAAACTTCAGACCAAATTCGAAGAACATTTCCGGGCTGTGTCTAAATACCCGGAGGTAGCCAAGAAAAACTTCTACACGTTCCAACTAAAAAGCAGCAAGGGCTTGCAATTTGTACTAAAAAGGGTTCGAGCCCGACGTAACCCCCCATGAAGTTATCTATGCCCTCAAAGAAAATCGGTCATAAACAGGAACAAAAAGCCGCAAAGTCTTCAAGGTAGAGCTGAATCCAGACAGCCGTGTCTTGAAGAAAAAGTGAGTGCACCCCATCTATTACTTGCAATACATATTGCACCGAAGAATTAAGGTGGAAGAGCCACATAAAAGGAATGTCCCAGTGCAATGTACAATCTGTCATGAGCATGGACAAACCAGGACATACTGCACACTTCGATCTGTCTGTGTAATTTGTGGAGCCTTACACAATTCCGTATTGCCCTGCCAACAAGAAAGACCCCCAAGAGAAGAAATGTGGTCTACAAGAAGTTGAAAGACCGCATGCGACGAGTGACAAAAACGCGCTACCAAAACACTCAAAACGAGTACACTTACTCAACATGGAATCTATGATGGTTACGATGCAACAAAGTATGATAGAATTTATGTCCTTCATGAAAACGACAATGCAAACACTGGTTCAAAACCAGAACATGGTGTTACAGTTGCTTGCAGCTAAGCAGTCCAAATAATTGATGGCAAATCTTCGAATAACCATGTGGAACGCCAATGTCGTTTCCCGCCACAAACTTGAAATAACACAGTTCAAGATAATATCGACATTATGCTACTGATAGAGACTCACCTCACAAACAATTACAATTTCCAAATAAGAGGCTACACCTTCTACCGCGGCGGAACCGGCATCCTAATCAGGGAACGCATCAAAAACAGCTTTCTCCCAGACTTAATAGATTTTGCGGTGACAAAAAATATTCCAGGCAATATAATAAGCCCCAAAGCACTTTCGGACCTTTCATCTGACTATTCGCCAGTGCTAATAACTCTTCTTCAAAGCCCAGAACCTACAGATCACCCCAGAGACAGACATCGCACAGAAAAAACTGGTTAAAATATAAAATGTATGTAAGCTTCCACATCGAACTAACACCGCAGCTCAACATCGAAGCGGGCATCGACTGCTCTTGACTGCCCTTGAAGATGTACTTGCGCCAGCAGCCACCATTTTAACACCACAATTGAAGGACGCGCAAACCAACCATTTCAAAACTAATCTGCAATTGGAAAAGAGGAGTCTGCGTCGTGCTTGGCAGACCAACAGTTCGCCATCTTCAAAACAACGTCTTAAGCTAGCATCTCGCACACTAAACCGAGCCCTGAAGAAAGACGCTGAAAAAGCAGAACTGCGGTATATCGGAAAACTTTCGGCAACCAGGAAAAAAAATTTCGTCTGTGGAGGGCTCTCCCAAATCTGAGCTCTCCAATCGAAATAGTCACTCCGATAAGAAACTCATCAGGTAGCTGGGCCCGCAGCGACGAAGATAGAGCCGAAACTTTTGTTTCACACCTCCGAAGCGTTTTCCAGCCGAACCCTGCCACTGGTCCATTTCTCCTACCACAAATTGAATCGGAAACTGTATCCTTGCCAACATTGCTTCAGCCAAAAGTGATAGCGAAAGTGATCGGGGATCTGAAACCGAAAAAGGCTCCGGGCAGTGACATAATAACACCAAAAATGATAATTGAACTTTCAAACTCTTCTATTGAGGCTATTTGTAAACTCTTCAATGGGATCATACGTCTCGCCTACTATCCGAGCAAATGGAAAAAATCTACTATCATACCGAAGCCCGGAAAAGACCACGCAATTCCTTCATCCTACAGATCAATAAGTTTATTATCGTGTCTGTCTAAATTGTTCGAAAAATGCCTCCTTACAGGTATGATACCATATCTGGAAGCACACAATGTTATCCCGGCAGTGCAATATTTCCGATGTATCTCAAGCTTTCGATCGAGTCTGGCTCGATGGCCTCATGCATAAGATCAAAACACACTTGCACTCATAAGCTAAATGAGTCGTATCGGCTCAACAGAGTCTTCGTAGTAAGGTGCAACATAACAAGATCTTATTTTCTAAGTCCCTGCTTATGAAACTAACATGAAATTTTTATTCTGTGGCCTACGTAGAGGCCGCGTCTGCCTGAGCGGGAGGGTTACATTTGACCCCCGCACAGGAACTCTTGGTGCAGTGTGAGAAACATCTCAAGTGATTATTTTCGGTTAGGCTCAAGTGGCCTGCACTTACAGATTACAAGTGCTAACACCGCTCCCTTGTAGGGTTTAAAATTACAAATCATAGTTTATGGCTCTATATCGATTTACAACTGTCACATGACATGCAGAGAGCTCAGAGTTTTATACTTTATTTTTATTAGTGTTCGCCTGAACATTCTGGCAAGGGCCGTTGCTAATCGTTGCTAATTATCTCACTTACATTTTTATACCCGTTACTCGTAGAGTAAAAGGGTATATTGTATTCGTGCAAAAGTATGTAACAGGTAGAAGGAAGCGTTTCCGACCCTATAAAGTATATATATTCTTGTTCAGGATCACTAGCCGAGTCCATCTAGCCATGTCCGTCTGTCCGTCTGTCTGTCTGTCCGTATGAACGCTGAGATCTCTAAAAGCTAGAAGATTGGCATTTTGCATGTAGGTTTTAGGAGTTCCTACGCAACGCAAGTTTGTTTAAAAATGGTGCCACGCCCCCTCTGACGCCCACAAGCCACAAGCTGTGGCCACAGTTTTGATGATATTATGAAAATTTTAATTGATATGTATTTGTTTCGTCAATAAATATCGATTGGCCTAATAAAAGTTTGCCACGCCCACTCTAACGCCCAAAAACCCATTAAACGCTTAAGCCTGGCTAGCGCCTACATTTCCGCCTTTCATGGCGCCATCTAACGGATGACTTTGGAACAGCTGGCCAAGGTGCTCAACAGAGTCAACGTTAATTTTCGATAAGGATTTCTAATAAAGGAAATTCCGATGGTTTTCATTTGTCAATACCGAACTATATCCCAAGAATTATGCAAATCAAATCAAGTTAGCCAAATTGGAGGTCTGAGTCAAACAATGGCGTATGTGTGTATGTATGTAAGCATATACATATGTATGTATTTACATTTAATTCCTTTCAAAGAAAGCTATTCGCTATACCCGTTACTCGTGTTGTGCAAACATTTAGACTTTAATATACATAATATTTAAGAATGTATGTGTTTACCCAATATAAGTATGTATGTTTAATATTTCTAGTCAATTTATTGCACTCAAAAACATAAACATAAACACAGCTGCTGGTGCAGGACAAAAGCTGCCTGCGCTAAAGCAGCGCTGGTGCTGATGCTCGTGCTGTAAAGCTGCCAGCAATAAGAGATCGCCGAATTCAAATTGATAATTTGAACTTTTTGTCTTTTTTTCCTGTGGTCACTATAATTCACATTATGATAAAAAAAACACAAGAAGGCATATTTATATTAAGTTATTTAGCTGAGTAACGGGTATCTAATAGTCGAGGCACTCGACTATTCCGCGAGGGTATATCAACTTCGGCTCCGCCCGATGTTAGCTTTCCTTTCTTGTTATGAAATGATTTTCACATTTTTCAGATTCGATATCATTTTTGTTTTCTTTCTCGACTTCCCAATAACGATCCATATCTTTTAATTCGATTGTAGTAGCTACAATTGTCTATTTACCTTTTGATTTTTTGCATCCAGAGACAATCCACCCGAAATCGGTTTTTTGACCAAGGAGACCATTTATTTTGACCACTCCATTTTGCAGAATGTGAGTGTATAGAGTGTATAGATTATTATCAGATCTACACGACCCGGCTTATTAAAGTCTGGGTCAGCCAAATTGTACTTCTCCCACTTTGATTTGTCAACATTAACTGTGTTGACTGTGTTTCATCGAAAAAAAAATAAATGAGCCGTTCTCAGCCAAGCTCCGTAGGCGCCTCCAAGAAAAAGTTTTTCCGGTGAACAGCATAACTCGTTACTGGATCAAATTAAAATAAATTGTTTATTAGTTAAGATGTTTCTAGAGGTAACTACATTTGAACATTTTGAAGTCAAAAACGTGATTTTAGCCTAAAAATTCGATTTATTAGTGATTATAAAATGAAAAATAATTAGTAAAAAAAACTCGACAGCAGTACCTGAGGATTTAGGTAAAGAAATAGTGTGCAAAACGATTCGTTCAGTAGATTTTGCAGGATCGTGTTCTCCGACTTTGAAATTGCAACTTTTCAGGAGAGCGTTTTAAAGTTTTGGACACCTAAAAATCGCAAACGAAACGAGCTGACTCACCTACGTTAAACTGTCCATAACTTCGGAAGTTTTAGTCGGATCAATCTAAACTTTTAACGCAATATTCTTTAAATGTTGTGTATCCGGAAAAATTTTTTTTTTAAATTAAGCAAACAAAATTAAATACCATAGCCCCTTAATTTTGGAAGTTAATAATGCTTCAACTTGAATCGTTTTTTGGAAATTATTACTTTTAATTGAAATATTTATTTTGTGCTTTGAAATGCATTTTCCCGTAGACGATACTCCACTGATAGCTGTTTGAGACCGAAATTGTGCCCCGAGAACCTCCCTCAGAAGTTTGAATTTGAACGCGTGTCGTAGCTAGCAACGCTTGTTCTGACTTCATACACGTATTCACTTTTTCATTAGACTTTACATAAATGTGTAGCATATTGTGATGATTTTTCTTAAAAATTGAACATGGAATGTGACTTTGACACTTCTTATTAAATGAATGTTTAAGGCATTTAATACACAAATGTGCCCTTTTCACTTTTTCCATCTTTTCAGATGGATTTAGAGTCTTAAATTTTTAACACTGAAGATTTGATACTTCCCGAACTTTTGCTCATGGGACAACTGGTAGTAGACAATTCTTTTCTATTGTTACTAAACACTTTTTTGCAGGTTTTTCATCCTGAACAGAACTAATCGAACTGAGTCGTTGCTTTAGAAATTCAATGACGTGGTAATGTTTAAATTTCTTTAGTTTTATTAACATGGCTCTCATACAGTTGCAGAGCTTCTTTGTTAAATTTTCTTATTATTATATGTGCAAAAACTATATCAACCTCGTTAGAAATTGACTCATTAATAGTGTCAATAGATATTCTTAATTGCCGAACTGATTTCACATTCAGATTTTGGAGGTCAAGAAGGCGATTAAGCTGATCGGATAAAATTTTCCTTTTATTTCCATACCGCTTGGTTAACAATTCCCAAGCGGCCCTTTAATTTTCCCCTGATCCTAACAATAAGGGAGAAACCACATTCCTGGCTTCTCCCTTAAGTGGAATTTTAAGGTAGGGCTGAGATCCTCCCTTAAATGTATGAGTTCATTGAATAACTCCCTAAAATGTGGGTACCTGAGTTTTAGGCAGTGTGGGCAAATCATTGTAACGAACTGATTTTTATGGTTTGCTCGCTACGAGTATGGGGCGGCTCAGAAGATGTGTGTTGTTCGTCCCACCAAATTTATATAAACGTGGCCGCCCGATTATCTAGTGAGAACGCACAGAATGTTAGGATGTGTTTGCTATTATCTTTATTCGCCGACTTTTATGGGCTTCTGAGTTAAAGCGGTTTTCATTAACAAGGGTAAGGGCATTTAACATTAAAGTGTCCTTACAGGTAGCCGAAGAACATTACCATCTCAGTTCTTCAACAACAGGGTTAACTTATCGATATCTTCTCCTACATTCATTCGGATTGACTGTCTCCTTCCATTAGCCTTCCCTAACTCTGTCTACAAGTTTTATTGTGTGGCGGTGATGCTGTTTAGGAAGTAACCGACCTCCTTGTCTCTTCCCTGAGCTAGGCCGATCCCGTAGGCAGAGTATGCAACCAAATAGCATCCACTTCGCTTCGTCACAGAATAAATGTATCATAAGTGTTCGTTTGAACAACATCTGTCGACTACATTATCAAAGCTGGAGTCCCGCAATCGATAGGCGCACTTGGGCCTACTCTGTTCGTCCTATATAATGCGGATGATTATCCGCTTGTAGGCTTTACAAACGAGCAGCTAACAACATCTAAGTTCGCTGACGACACTGCAATCCGAAGTCGCTCGTGGAGCCCAAGCCGAGCAACAACACAACTAGCCCATCACCCCATCGTCGTTAAGAGGTGGCTATCTTATTATTACTATCTTATTAGTACTAAAATAAATAAACGTAACGTATCTTGGAGTCCACCTCGACAGATTAATAACCTGGAGAAGACACATCGAATGCTAGAAACTACATCTAAAACTAAAAAACAGCAGCTTTCACTGGATATTAAACATTCGATCATCCTTGCGCCTGCGCTACAAGGTCCTGCTCTACAACTCTACTCTGGACATATAGCTCCCAGCTATGCGGGAACGCGAGCAGCAGAAACATTGACATCATACAGCGCGCACAATCGAAAATTCTGTGGTATATTGCCAACCAAAACATACACAGAGACCTCGGCATTCTTGCAGTAAATGATGAAATAGACAAACAAAAGTCGACCTACAAAGAAAAACTCTTGTGCACCCAAATCAACGACCTTCATCCCAGCAACAATTAGTATTACTTAGTACCAGTCATATGATTATTAGTTAGATTAGTATAAGATTTTATACACTTATTGTTAGTATCCGAAAGGAAAAGATTCATTAAATAAATAGCAAAGCATAAAAAAAGTTAATCAAATCGATCTACCCAAAACCATTATCGAAGAAATTTTTGCAAGACGCACACATGCACCCCTGTATGAGAATGCATGAATACGCATACATATAAGGATCAATTCAAGTGCAGGGCAACCTTCTTTAAAATGCGCCTCTCTGCTACTGAACGAACGAACGCGAGCATTAAAATGAGAATAAGAATGAGAAAGTAAAAAACCCGAACTCACACGAAGCGTCCCGGGCCTGCTGCTAAGAGCCCTGGGTCCTGTCGCAAAGAAATTGTTGTGTCCTTTTTCGTTGTATGAAATGAGTAGTCTATATGTTGTATGGTAAGTGGTTGGATCAAGCGATCATTAGCATGCGTTTCCTCATTGTGTCGGTCTGATCGTGATAGGATTTGGGGCTAGCGAAAGCCTCTAATTGTCAGTGTGTTACCGCATGTTACAAACTAGTTGTTTATAACATGTGGTCTATTTAATTTTAGTAACTATTGCGTATGATGAGATTTTTAAGAGGTTGGCTGATGGTATTTAAACTTACAATAATTTACTACGTTTCGCTTCATTAATTAAATGAGTGCTAACCACCTTTTTACACTCTAGGTTACGGGTATCAACTCCCTAAATCTCCAAAAATGTATCCTCGACTGGTATTTTTTAGAATTCACATTTAGAAAAACGTCCCATTCATATAAAGTTATCTTGTAAGCAAAATTAAAAATGGTCGCTATTGCTACAAAAATGCTGCAATATAAATTCATTAATAGTTTTCTATCGTTGTCAAAATAATAAACATTATACATTTAGAGAAAACTAGGTAATTGTCTAGTATACATGGTCACACGTCGAAAAATAAAATATTTCCTAAGGGCTTTTCTTAAGAACATTTAACTTTTATAACTTTTTCATGAAAGTCTTAGAATTCGCGGTCAATCGTGAACCATTTTATTTGAAAACTCCAATATGTCCAGTATAGAAAAAATTGTATATCGGTATAGTTGTTTAAAAAAAAATAAAATGTATCATAATTCCCCTGCGCTCTCATTAAAAATGCATCAGTTTTTCAAAAAACTTTTTCCGTTTACCATTACCTAATTATGGACAAATAAAGTGTTAATAATGACGCCACCGCGTCTTCAAAAACGTGGTTTATATTCGAAGAGAGCGGAAGAGAGCGATAAAACTTTTAGCTTTGGGTGGTGATATAGATAGATGGATAGCGCTTCCTAAACAATTTCGAAATGAGCCATCAGCTGGCAGCATTTTTATGTGTAAAGGGTATCCTATAGTCGAGGCCTTCGACTAAAGATAATAACTAGAACCATGTAAGTTTATTGGTGTCCTACTGGAATAAAAATTATGCTTTTATTATATTTTACTAGCTTAAAAAAATAAAAGTCTTGCTTATAATATGTGAATATACTTGCAGAAGCCAATCATTCAAAGAAGATGATGGGACCTGGAAAGGTAATGATGATGGAAAAGTGGTAAACAATCAACCGCAAAGAGTGATGGATGATAGGAATGGAATGATGGCGCAAGCGGGGTATATCGGCAGGTAATTTTTATATACTTTTATAAAACTTTACAATAATTCGTTTTATTTACAACAAAAAAAATTTTTTATTTTATTTTATTTACAAAAAAAATTTCATTGAAAACCAAAAACCTTTAAGTGTGAAAAAAATGGTTATCAAACAATTTTTTGTCGCGATGGTTTCACCAAAAAGATCGAGTTTTGTATTTAGATCAGAATGACTTTATTTGGAGCTTGCCTTTAAAAACCAAGCTTGTTTTTACTTATTGAATCTTCTCCTTACGAGACTAATCACTTTTGTATCAAATCTTATCATATCAACTTAACTATTGACTGGTACAGGGGAAAAAAGTAAGATCAATTTTGTGCTAATAAAGTCAGTATTAATCGTTTTAGGAGCGGCAGATAGTCAAGATTTGAAATTATAGGAAAGAGGGTATTATAGTGAGAACATAATACTCTGAAAGGCTCATGCAAGGCACAGTTAGATCTACAATGAATATTAAATCATTGTAATATAAGGGTAATATAGTTTCTAGTTAATCTACTTGGCAAAGAAAAGTTTAGCAGACATACCATGTCGGGGCTGTCAATCTCACCTTGAATAAGGTTATAAATAAAAAAACACCAAGCACCGTTCTATGGTTGGCGAGGGAGGGTATATTAATCAACAGTAGTCTACTAAAATAAGAATGTTGGGCCAGTTACCTTGGTAAAGGTTTTATTTCAGTATAGATGGGGCTCGAATTACCGAATTAAGCCTTCAAACCAGTGTCGAAGTGATTTGTTCCTTGTGGCGTCAATTCAATAAATCACCAATTATGTCAATTTTAAGAGCTTTATTAATATATAACTTATTAAAAAACGGGAGCTTGTCGACTGTCGGTTGGTCAAAAAAAGAAAAGAATGGCAATCTCTTAGATATGTTGCTATAATTTAAGGGGGTTACACTTTTCGAGACATTTTAAATTTTAGAAAATACGTTAGCTTTTAAATTAAATAAACAATTATCAACATTCTCCTCCCAAGTATTGTAATCGTTACTTATTTCAATATAGACGACGGCAATGCTTTTACAATATCTTGGGCTTAACATCTAGTTTAATTAATTTTACAGAGGGTCTCTTATAAATACTGTTCTTAATCTTTACATCGACAATTCGTACTCAACCATCGTTTAATGGATATGTCTTGACAATTAGGCCTACTGTTTATCATAAATTCGATCTAACAAAACAGAGTTTTCAAAACATAAGTAAAGCTGCCAAATATTTTTTACTGATTGTATAAGCTTTTCCCAGGCTCCTCCAATGTGAGGGGAAAACGGCGGATTAAAATACCATGTACCACCTTTTGTTGTTAAAAACTGCGTAAGTTCCTGATCAGGCCAATTTCTATGATTTCTCGTATGTCTGTAGGAAATCCGCGCCTACAGCCGAATTGTCGAAATACGTGCATAAATGCATTGCTGGAAAAGCAATCCCCAGATGAACTGCTCGGGATACCATGCATGTAAAAATTACCCCGTATAGTTTAACATGGCTTCTATTCTGTGTCCTACTTTAGTAGGACAATTCCTACTTTTAAAAAAGTTGTTTCTGTTGCTCTTATTCGACAATTGGGAAGCTGACCTATTAGAGGAGCTTGCGGTTTGTCCTTTTTGTTTCTACAATGCTGGCGACTGAGAATGACTTTTTTGACGGTGCTGGGACATTTATAATCCAGAACCATTGACGAATATTAGCAATTACCGTTTCAGTTCCAATGTGACAATTTTGGACGTGAAACAAATTAATGAATAAGTTTGTGGTAGGATGATCTTTGCTCAGGATTATTGGAGTTTTAGCGTCACTACTCATTTCGTCGTCACTTAAATTATTATGTCCGCCCCTGAGACTTAACAAATTATCACTGCATTCAAGTAAGGATAGATTATTTAAACTGCTTTATGTTGTTACAAGTTCACTTCGTTTTAGTTTGTTTATTTCATGTTGGTAACTATCCTATTGCAAAAATTAGTGTTTCTGCTTTAAAAAGTTCTTCGGCGGTCAGCTTATTTTTTAAGGTGTCTTCAGATTTGTCCTCAGCTTGGTTAGGTATCGCAGAACCCATGCTGTTGTTCTTAACAATCTCATCCAACTAGAGAATCTTGTGACGTCAGGTAAATAACTCCTTTTGATCGATAGTGAGATTTACAAATTCCGTGTCACTGTCACTAACACATTTTGGCTCAAGAGAGACTCTTCCTAATGGCCACTGATCCTTACTTTGCCTCAAAAATTCTGGACCTGTTAGCCAAAAATCATTTGATGAAAAGTCGAATGACGATATCTTTGTGGCTTTATCTGCAGGATAAAGTTTTGAGGGTACATGTCGCCATTCGCCATGTACCCATGTCGACAATTAGTAGGCTCTTGGATTTCCCCTATACGTTGAGCTACAAATGTTTTTTTTTGCTGCTAGTTTTGAGCCAATATAAAACAATTAGTAAAACCGTCCACATAAAAGTGGAGTCCAATCTGATGTTGAGTGTTTCTTTAATAGCTTTACTAAGTCTGGCTCCCAGTAAAATGCCTTGCAGTTTTAGCATTGGAATTGTCATCGGTTTAATGTGGCAGATAGTAGGTCAAGGGCGATATTTTGTTTTTGTCTATGGAGTTTAACTTCTGTTGTAGGGGGATCCTTCCACAAAAAGATTTGAGTTGGCAGAAATAATTCCCACGGCGCAAACGCAAAGGAAGACGAAAAAATGAAGAAGTCAGGGGCGTCGTGGTGTAATTCAGTGTGCTTTATTCAGCTGCATACATGAGACTAATTAAAACTAAAACCGCGCTCCCGCCCGCTTTACTTCGCTGAAGCGAGAGCAGGAGATCGGTAGCGGCCGTCCGAGGAGTTCGGATGCGAAACCCGAAGCTCGTACTCTGGAGCGCGGACGTTGCGAGAAGCGAGCGAGGGAGCGCAAGAGGGGCGAGAGCGAAAGCTCGGAGAGCTAAGTGAACAGCCCCGATGCAGTGGGCCACTGGCCTAAACATTCCGCCCCCCCCTTGCAACTACTCGGGTTGCAACATAGCCTGGTTGCTCTTTTCACGGCTGGTGGCAGGCTCCGGACACGACCCACCCAAACACGGTGCTCTGGGCTACTGGCAGTCCATCCTGAATTTTCAGGAAGCCCGGCCGCATCACGCTCGGATACATATCCGCGCCCAGGATGATGGAGATCGTCGCGGGGAGATAGAACCGCTCATCAGCCAGCGTAATGTCCGGGAAGTGGGTCCTTACCGCGTCGCTCAGCTCCCGGATTGGAGTGCGGATGCGCACGTGAGGCTATATTTTAAAAATTGCGTCGAGCCGGACAGCGCTGTCGATTCTTGACCCCACGGTTGCCGAACAGATCTGTTCGCCTCCCACGTTGGTGGTCGGCAAGCGGAAACTCGACGCTAGCGAAGCGTCGATGCAACTCATAGGCGTGCACGGGTCAATGAGCGCCGCCGTCGGTAGGAGGTTGACGCTGTGCCGCTGTAGGAGGGACGGAGCGGCGACCGCGGGCTGCGTGGCACCCCGACGAGTAGCAGAAAATTGCCGCGGAGTGTCGGATGAGTGCCGTGGGGTGGCGGACGAGGGCCGAGGAGCGGCGGAAGAATGCCGTGGAGTGGCGGACGAGGGCCGAGGAGCGGCTGAGGAGTGTTGTGGAGTGGCAACGGATCTCTGCGACCGGCGTGCTGCCGGGCGGGACTGCCGTGATGCCATCGGTGGTTCCGAGAGATGAAGGAGAGTGTGGTGATCCTGGCCGCACGTTTTGCAGCGATCACCTCGCCGACACGCTCCGTCGGAGTGCTCGTGGGCCAAACAGCGGTGGCAGTACCGGTTGGCAAGGACAGCCCGGAGCCTCTTCTCGGCACTCAGACGAAGGAACCGACGACACTTCCGAAGTGGATGGATCCCGCTACAGACTCGGCAACGGTAGGATTGCATACCTCGAGTTCGTCTGTGTTCCAATGCGATGGCGCTGCGCGGACGGGGAGACATCGTGTGAGATCTGATTGGCGGAATAGGATCAGTAGTGATAAGAACTGCGAATTGGAACTACGGGTTGGAACTATTAATTGACGCTACGAATCGGAGTGATGAATTGAAACACCGGAGTGAAGGGTGGACTGGTTATTGCGGGCAGGCGGACTCTTCCATTGGAAGAAGGACGACCTTCGCTATGGGACGCTTAATGAGTCCCCGTGCAGTGCGGATGTCGACCACACGAACATGGCCATCGGATCCTGGAAACACCGAGTCGATTCTGCCTAATCGCCACTCATTGGACGGAAGTTTGTCTTCCTTGACTACCACCATGTCCCCGGCACGGAGATTTCTTGTAGGGGTTCGCCACTTATTCCGCTTATGGAGTTCCTTGAGGTACTCCTCCTTCCATCGCAGACGAAATTGTTGATGAAGAGCCTTCAGGTGCTGCCAGCGGTTTATAATAGATGTGGTGTCCCCCTTTATCTCGGGTTCGATCATGGCGAGGAGGGGGCCTCCAGGCCCAGGCGTAAGTGCCAACAGGTCAGTGGGGTCTTCGGACATCGGCGCGAGCGGGCGCGAATTCAGGCATGCTTCGATCCTAGCTAGAAGCGTGGACAACTCTTCGAACGTATATTTCCGCGTCGCCGTAGACTTGTAGAACAGGGTCTTGAAGCTCTTAACACCTGCTTCCCACAAGCCTCCCATGTGGGGTGCTCCCGGAGGAATGAATTGCCAGAGCAGCTGCTGGTGACTATAGGCACCAGTCACAGCTTCCTTGAGAGCTTGGAGAAACTCGCGGGAGAGTAGGGCAGCCGCACCCACAAAGGTCTTCCCATTGTCCGACTGAACTTGACGGGGGCATCCTCTTCGGGACACGAAACGGGCAAAGGCGGCGAGAAACTTCTCAGTCAGTAGGCTCTAAATGGATGGCCTTAGTGGCGAAGCACACGAACACCACCACATACCCTTTCGTAATGAGACTGGCTCGTCCCGTGTAGTTTTTGATGTCGAAGGGACCGACATAGTCCACACCGGTATATGTGAAAGGGCGCGAGAAGGACGTTCGTTCTTTGGGTAAGTCTCCCATCAGTTGCGTTTGCAACCTCCTTTTGTGGATGATGCAGACCTTGCATGAATATATGACGGACTTGACCAAATTCCTCACCCTCGGGATCCAGAACTTGGAACAGATCAGACGGATCCGATGCGTAAAATGGACGAGGAGTCGAGACAGATGGCAGTCGTATGGAAGGATGACGGGATGCCGTTCATCATACTGGAGAAGTTCGGAGGCCGTGACTCGGCCGCATGCTCTCATGATCTCTTGGGAATCAATGAGCGGGTTCAGGTTTTGGACAAGGCTGGATGCTGGCACTGGCCGTTATTGGCTTAAGCAGCCAAAGGGCAAATTTCCTGCGTTGCGTGACGGAAATCAGGAGCCGCTCGGCCGACGCAATTTCAGGAGCTGTCAAGGGATTCTCAAACGGGGACATGAGCTTTCGCGAACGCTGGATGAACCGATGAGCGTAAGCGAGAATTCGCAACGCCTTGTCGAGTGTGGAAAATCGCTCCAGAATGTCTTCAGGGGGGGCCTTCGCAACATGGACCTTGACTGCTCGCATCTCGAGTTCAGTCACAGGGGGTTCATAGCCTTGAGTGGGCCACTTGCAGCGAGGACACTGCAGCCAGGCAGGACCATGCCACTATAGCTGGCTGTCCGCAAGGTCTTGAAGCGCCACACCCCGGCTAGCGAGATCTGCCGGGTTATGCTCGGAGCGGACGTGTGCCCATTTCTCCACTTCGGTGAGCTGGGTGATCTTGGTCACACGATTTGCCACGAACGTTGTCCAGTGGCACGCTGGCTTATGCAACCAGGCGAAAACAATCGTAGAGTCCGTCCAACAGTGCAGAGCGGACGCCTGCCCGGGCATCTTCGGAAGAACGGCGTTGGCCATTTCGGACAATAACAAGGCTCCGCACAACTCGAGCCGCGGGAGCGACACCGTTTTAACTGGGGCCACCCGCGTCTTTGCCGTGAGCAAGTTCACCATTACCGCGGACCCAGCCTCAACTCGGACGTAGATGGCTGCGCTGTACGCCTTCTGCGAGGCGTCGCATGATGCTCAATTTTCAGATGTGGTCGGAAAGCGACCCATCGGGGAATGTGGATCTGATCAAGAGCGGAGTAATTTTCCAGGAAGTCAACCCATCTTTGGCAAAAATCTCGAGGGAGGGCATCGTCCCATCCTAGATTTTGGAGCCAAATGTCGTGCATGAACATCTTTGCCCGGACTATGAAGGGGGCGAGCCAACCCGCTGGATCAAATAGTTTGGCGATTTGGGATAGGACTTGACGCTTTGTGAACGTTGAACCCAAGGTCAATTCGGGTGGAATTAAGAAAAACTCGTCAGACGTCGCCTTCCACCGCACTCCGAGAGTTTTAGCCGTGCTCTCTGCGTCGATTTCAAGGAAGTCCGCGCGAAGGAGATGTTCACTTCGGATGTTGGCCAAAATCGCCTTCCTATTGGATGTCCATTTTCTAAGGGGGAATACTGCTGAATCCAGGGCCCCCTGGAGCTCGCGGATAGCCGCTTGTGCTTCGGTTTTGGAGTCTGCCCCCGCGAGTACGTCGTCGACGTACATGTACTGTCGGATAATCCGACTCGCCTGCGGATACCGCGACTCTTCGTTGTCGGCGAGCTGTTGCAGGACACGGATCGCTAGGAACGGGGCACAATTGACCCCGAAGGTGACTGACTTCAACTCGTAGTCGCGGATTTCCCCATCGGAATTGCGGAATAGAATACGCTGCAAGGGAGTATGCTGGGGGTCTACCCAAATTTGCCGATACATCTTCTCGATGTCGGCGTTGAAAACGAACCTAAAGTATCGCCATTTCAGGATTTGAATCGTGAGGTCGGATTGTAAGACCGGGCCCGCGTAAAGTATGTCATTCAGACTGGTCCCGTTTGGGGAAGGGCTAGAGGCGTTGAAAACCACCCGCACTTTAGTGGTTGTGCTCTCGGGCTTAAGAACGGCGTGATGTGCTCGTCAAAGAGACCTCGGCCATGTGACCTAGGTCGAGGTATTCTTGGATCACAGAGTCATACCGGGCCTTCAGGGGAGGATCTCTTTTTAGGCGCTGCTCGTTACGCAGAAATTGAGCCAGAGCAAAGGATCGTGAAGATGCGTGCTCGGAACCACTATGTTCGGGATCGCGCAAGGGGAGCATCACAACGTATTTGCCACGATGGGGCCTGGAGATATGGGGAGATATGGGGCCTGTCAACACCCTTCCAAAAATGGTTTCCTGGCCGAGAAGTGAACCGCAAATGTTAGCCCTGGCGTTGCCGAGGAGGATGGACGGAAGAATGTCGGCTCCTATCAAGACATCGATTTGGGAGCTCTCGAAGAACTTGGGATCCGCAAGGGGGATGTCAGGAATTCCCTTAAGGAGATCTCGAGGGACTGGATACGAAGGCAGATTCCCGGCCAGCTGCGGAAGAACGTAAGCTGAAGTTTCTAAATGCAGCCCGGGTCTGGAAGGCGATCGAATAGAAAAATGACAGAGTTTCGTGGACTGAGCGGCAACGGTTTGATTAAAACCAGAGACTTGGGCCTGGATAGTCTTGAATGGAAGTTTTACGAGGTTGAAAAGTCTCTTCTCGGTACCAGAGTCGATCAGGGCTAAATGTTAATGAGGGCTGTGCCCAGTAAGACGGCTCTTGAGCAGGAAGCGAAGCACACTTGCACATCAGAGTGATCCTCTGTGGGGCTCGTGCCTCTTGTAGTAGGAGCGGGTCGTGATCGGATGGCGCAGACGGACTTGGAACGGCCGCGAATGGATTACCGCGGTGCAGGAGGGTGTGATGACGGCTGTGGTACGTGAAGCAGCTATGGGCGCTAGTGCAATCCCGTTGCAGGTGCCCTCGTGCAAAACAGTTCAGGCAAAGCTGCTTTTTCTTAATGTAGTCGGAGCGACCATTTACATCCATCTCAAGGAAGCGCGGGCATAAGCGAACAGGATGATTCTCTCTGGAGCAGAGATCGCACCCTCTTGGGGCTGGAGTCACTCTGGCCTCGTTGGAATTAAGCCTACGCGCTGGGGCGCTCGCAGGTGTCGACCTTGGCGGAAACTGATCCGAACTGCTAGGCCTGATGTCATCGATAGCCTCCAGAGTGCGATGACGCTCTGTCAAGAACGAGTCTAACTCATTCCATGTTGAAATCTCAGCCTTGTTGTGAATGGATTGCTCCCACAACGAAAGCGTGATTTTAGGAAGCTTTAAAGAAACCATGTACACCAAGAGACAATCCAAAGTCTCGACTTGAATAGAGGATATCTCTAAGGCTGTCAGGCAACTTTGGATTGTGCCTTTCAGCTCTTTCAGAGCGGCTCCGGACTCTTGGGGTACTGCCTGAATGTTGAAAAGGATTTTCAACTGGCTATTGACTAATAACCGCCGATTTTCGAAGCGGTCGGTGAGGGTTCGCCACGCGGAGATAAATCCTTCGTTGGTCAGCGGGGCTTTAGAAACAATGGCGTGCGCATCGCCACTTGTTTTGGACAGTAGGTGGAACAACTTCTTTACCGGTGTAAGACGCGAGTTGTGGATGTATATCGCGGTAAAAAGATCTCTGAAGGTGGGCCAACACAGGTAATCACCAGCGAAAACTTCGGTGTCGACTGGTGGCAAACGACAGCCCGTAGACGGCGGTGTTGGTACACTGACAGCAGCCTGAATGGACTGGGAGGCGGCCTTGTCTATTATGCCATGAAGCTGGACTAAACATCTCGAATATACGGAGTAGCAGTAACTGTACTTGGATTCAAGCACTGTCGAGGTGGCCGTACTGTCGGTGGACGCGGAACGAAGATCGGAGCAACTTTCATAGCTCTTCTCCACCGTTTCCCTCAAGGCCCGGATTTGATCCCGATGGAATTGGCACATGCCAGGGGAAAGTCGTTCTGGTTCAGCGGCGCTCGGAGTATGAATATCCGCTTGAAATTGGCTAACCCGGTCTGTTGTGGCAATAAACATTTTGAGGGCGATGTCTATCGCAGTTTGAGCCATCTTGGACACCGACCGAGAAAGCCTTGACGGGGGACCGGAGATAGTCTCGACGGACTCGTCGCTTTTTGCCCTTGGAATGGCAATGGCAGCCTTTGGTGTTAATTGAGACGGCCGCGGAGACGCGGATTGGGACCTGTCCAAACGGATAGATGGGATCGACCTCTGTTTCTTGTCGTCTCCCGTGGGCATTCTCGGACTCGAACTTTGCGGATCAGCTCTTGTCGACTGACCTGAGCAAGGGGCGTTTCGTTCAGAACGTAAGGATATTCACCGTTAAGCTCTCGGCGCGATCTGAGTCGCCAACGAGTTGGTCGTCCCTGCAAATGAACGCACGCAAAAGAAAAGAAAGCCACAGAGTACGGTCACCCCGTTAATTTGTGCGGAGTAGAAAGCACAGTGCCATAAACAACGAGAAGAATCGGAAGAAAATATTTGGAAATCGATGAAACTGTATTGATTGTTTATATAAGTTAAAAGATTGATTATAATTTTATTTAAAAAAAATCATTCTTTTCTTTATTGAGTTGGATTAAGAACTAACTTTAATTAAGCTAAACAATTATTCATTATGACTACGCGTCGTTCCATCGCTGCCGCCGTCTCTGCCGCTGTTGCTGCTTCTGCTAACGTTCTTTGTTATTATTGGTTGCTGCTATTCTTCGCTGTCGCTGTTGGCCAATTTTAATTGTCATTGGCCAATGCATTCAAGTTATAGTTTTTGTTGTATGCACTTGGCCAAGTTCGATCAACTTTGGAAATTGGCTATTCTGCATTCCCACGATCGCTGACCGAAAGGTGCAAGCTCAGCGCACGTGGCTTAGCTCGTGTGAACTTATTGGGGGCATTTGTTGTGCAATCAATGCTTACTCTTACTTATGTCTGGGTCTTTATATAATTTTAGGTGTTAACTCTTTCCTCCTTAAACGCGACTGTCCTCGGTCGCAACGACGTAGAGAATAGGTCCAGAATGTGGGGGCTTTTATTGCGTTTCTGGCACGGAAGCTGATGTACTTTCCGGTGATTTACGTCTTCGTAGGAGTTCCGTGATCGATCCTTTTATTAGTAGAAGTAGAATGATGGCCGATCCGTAGCTAATGGAAGATTCTATAGTTGTTTTGCTTCTTAGTTTTTCCAGCGCTTTTGTGTTGTTTATATTGAGTTCCTTGACCATTTGTAGTGAGAGAACTTCCTCTAACTTCGTCTTTTCTCCCATTAGTTGGATTAACGGTGGTTCTGGTTCGACTAAGTTGACCTCTTTTGATTTGTAAGTAGTTTCGCCAATAGTACTGTTGAATTACGGTATTGTATTATAAAGGAGCCTTGGAGTTGTAGAAGTTTTTCGTCTAGCGAGACTGGTCCATTGAAGTTGTTCAGTAGTATGGTGCCTGGCAGTATTTCCTCGAAATCTGGGATGTGTTGATTGTTGATCATCTTACATTCAGGTTCTTGAAGGTTCAGGAGAGCGTTTACACAAGTGTCATTGCTTAAAACTAACAAATTTTCTGAATTACAAATTGTCTTATCATTATGGGATTCGCAAGGTTTTTTAATTGCAAATAATTGTCTCTTACACTCTTACAAATTTTCGTATTTTATATCATTGATTATTTGGGCTTTTTTTATTGCTTTAATTTTTAAAGTTCTAAAATTATCTGTTTTAATAGTTGGGAGGCTAATAATATAGATGAGGTCGTTGCAATTTGTGGCTAATTTAACTTTAGCAAATTCCAATAATTCTTCTATGTTAAAAAATAAGTCGTTTTCCTTTTTAAAGATATCTTCCACTACTGTGGTTTCTGTGCTTGTGAATACAAAAGAGTTTATTGTGTTAGATTTGGCCCATGTAATTGCGTATATTATATTGGTTATTTCTTCTTTTATTAATTGAATTTTATACTTTAAAATATTTGCTTTCTGATTTACGATTTCTTCCGAACTCTGGGTAACTTTTAATATTGCGTTAGTTGCATTAGTAAGTTGGTTAATTTTTTGGTTAATTAATCTGTTAATTACTACTTGTTTATTGTTGTTTTCTAATTGCTCATTTATCTTATTTTCTAAGATCTCATAATCGTGGTGGTCTGGTGATCCCGCCAGCCATTTCCATGCAGTACCTATTGCTTCTATTGCCTTTTTTTGTCTTTTTTGTGTTTGGAGAATGCGTAAATCAGTATGAATCTGTTTTAATTCGTATGAGAGAAATAGGGTTGTAATGGATGAGATGAGGTGAGTGAATGAAATGAATCTTCTAACTTCGCAGGAGTTTCTTCATAGCTGTGTAAGTTAAAGATGTGGATGATTTTAAATGTTCCGTCTTGCTTAGCCGCTAATCCGGTTTCGAGTGAGATGATTTGTGAGTTGGAGTAGTCGAGCACTGTGGTTATCCCCAGGCATGTTGGTAGAAATAGCCTGAAAAATTATGTTCTTATATTATTTTTATGTATGATTTTTCCGGTTTGTGTTTTAATAGTGGTCATTTTGTTTTCTGCCACTTTCTCAGCTTTGTATCTAGGTGTAAGTTTAGTTCCTAACCTTTTATCTATTTTTACGTGGACTACATCACCAGGTTTAAAAAGCTTTGGTTGTATTTTGTCTCGATTGTGATATTCGAGGTCGGCTGTTTGTTTCTTCTGGATTTTCTGTTTAATTTCTTCTCAATTTTTTTCTATGTCTTCTACTGAACGGGAGATTGTGCTTCTAAAAAATATATTTATGGGGCTTTCTTTTGTTACAGAATGGATCGATTTATTATATTCTTGAACTGCTTTAAAAATTAAGTCCTCAAATGTTAGGCTCCCGTTGTCTTTTTTGAGGCACCGCATGATTTCTGATAGGGTTGAATGAAATCTCTCTATTTGTCCGTTACATGTCGATGCATACGGAGCAGTCGTGTGTACTGATATTTTGAGTTCATCTTCTAACATGAACTTGATTGCTGCTGAGCCTAATGAGCGTTCGTTGTCCATTATTATCCATTTCGGCATACCGAAAGCAATCAACATTTCCCTCAACGGATTTTTAATATCTTCAGAAGCCCTTGGCTCTAAAATTTTTATTTGAGCATATTTAGAAAATTTGTCAATACCTGTTAAGATTCTATGTTTTTCTGTAATATAAATATCAATGTGAACTATTTCTCCTGGATAATTAGGAATGGGGGTTGGTTGGATTTCTCCTCTTGGGGGGTGTCTATCATATTTTGATTCTTTACAAGTTTGACAGGCTTGAACTATTGCTTAGATTTTCTTTATTGCTTGTGGAAAAAAATAATTTTTTAAAATTTGTATTTCATTTTCTTTTGCTTCTCTATGGGCTCTTTTATGTTCGAGGGTAATTATTTCGTTTTGTTGAGATTCTGAAGTTACATCGTCTATTTCGTTTTGAGTAAACCTTATTTTGTACTAGTTGAAATATATGGGGTAAATGTTTTGAATTTTTCCCATTACTTCTTCGGATGTAATGATTCCGTTTATAAGTTTAGGGTCAAGTCTGGTAGTTAGAATTGCTATAAGTTTTTCTTCTGTGTAAGACTTTTGTTTAATTATATGTCTGTGGTATGTTGGAAATGGTATTTCAAAACTGTAGGAATCTGTGTCAGCTGTCAGTAAGTATATCTGATTTTTAAATACATTGATTGGAGCTTCTACCGAAAATATGAGGTTGTGTGATGAGCTTTCGTCGCTGTGGACTGATCCTGAGGAGCTGATTGAATTTATTTCAGCAGGGGCTCGGGATAGCGCATCCGCTACTACGTTAGCTACTCCGGGCTTATACCTGATCTCGTCAATGAGATCTCTCCAGCGTTTTAGTTTAGCGTTATGATTACTTACGCCATTTGAAAAACTCAAGGGTTGATGATCCGTGTATATTACCACCTTCGAATACCCGTAAAGGTAATGTCTTAAGCTCTGGAGAGCCCAAACTATAGCAAGCATCTCTCTTTCGTTGGTTGCATAGTTTTCTTCGGTTTTTGACAGGGTGCGTGAAATGAACGTTATTGGCCTATGATTTTGTTCCAATACTGCGCCTATTGCGTAGCTTGAAGCATCGGTAGTCAACTGGAATTCTTTTCCGAAATCTGGATATGAAAGGGTAACATCCCTGGAGACGAGAGTATTTTTAAGTTTTTCGAACGCTGTAATCGCATCTTTGCTTAGGTTAATAGCAGTTTTGCTTGACTTGGTCTTAGATATACGGCCTTCTTCGCCTCTTAGGAGAATGGTTAAGGGCTTTGCTATTTTTGCATAATCCTTTATAAGCCGCCTATAATAACCTGTCATGCCCAGGAAAGAACGAAGATCTTTTAATGTTTTCGGGATCGGAAATTTTGTAATTGCTTTTATTTTTTCTGTATTTGTTTTAACTCCATTTTCTGATATTGTGTACCCCAAGAAATCTACTTCGTTTTTGAAAAAATGGCATTTATCTATTTGGACTCTCATGTTTGCGTTTTGTAGGGTTGAAAATACCTTTTCAAGATTTTGACCGTGATCTACTTCATTTTTGCTAAAGACTATGATGTCGTCTACGTATACATAGCAAATTTTCCCTATGTACTCTCTCAGAATGTCATCTAAAGCTCTTTGAAAAATGGATTGGGAATTTTTTAGACCGAACGGAAGTCTCGTAAATTCGTATTTTCCGCCGTTTACAGCGAATGCTGTTTTCTCTATGTCCGTGTCTCTCAATGGTATTTGGTGAAAACCACTCTTGAGGTCCAATACCGAAAAATACTTGTTGTCCCCAAGTTGTGCAATAATTTCGCCTATCTCAGGGATCGGATACCGATCTGAGATAGTAACTTCATTAAGTTTCCTATAATCGATTACTAATCTGTACTTTTTTCTTCGGACTGACCGGACTTTTTCGGAACTACCCATACTGGTGCATTATATGGCGATCTTGAAGGTCTTATAATGCCATCTTTTAGCATCTCGTTTATTTGTTTTTCTACTTCCTGTTTTAAAGATATTGGGTATGGGTAATGTTTTCCATAAACTGGGGAATCGGACGAAGTTCTGATCTCACCTACTATTTTAGTTGTGTACGCTAACTTTGTATCAAAGAGGGTTTTGTGACTTTGTACGAGGAGATTTATAATTGATTTTTGGGACTCAGTCATATGGCTGATTTGCGGTCTAATGGTATTTACTGCTTGTGTTGCTAATTGGTGGATTTTAATTTTGCGTTTATGTTCGAGAATTAATGTATCGTTCTTCACATCTATAATGGCTCCTAGGCTTTTCATTGTGTCATTACCCAGTATACCGTGAAAGGTTTTTAATGTTTCTAGCAAAAACAAGAGAGAACGCTATAGTCGGGTGCCCCGACTATCAGATACCCGTTACTCAGGTAAAGGGAGTGCGAGGGAGATGGAGATAGAAACTTTGATCACGCATAACTTTTTAACGAATAGTCCGATTTGAAAAATTTCTTCTACATTTCCATAGGTATTGATAAACACAATAAAACTGCATTTTTACTTTTCCGAAATATTTAAATTTTTAAAATCGTATATAAGCGATTGTGGACGTTAAAGGGGGCGTGGCACCTTTTTGAAACAAACTTGCGCTGCGTAGGAACTCCTAGAATCTGCATGCAAAATGCCAATCTTCTAGCTTTTATAGTTTCCGAGATCTCAGCGTTCATACGGACAGACAGACAGACAGACGGACAGACAGACGGAGAGACGGACAGACGGACAGACGGACAGACGGACATGGCTAGATCGACTCGGCTAGTGACCCTGATCAAGAATATATATACTTTATAGGGTCGGAAACGCTTCCTTCTAGCTGTTACATACTTTTGCACGAATACAATATACCCTTTTACTCTACGAGTAACTGGTATAAAAATTTCATGGGTGAATCTGAAATTTTAGGGAGCTTATGTATTGCATGATGTGTTATTTTAGTTGTACCTCCGACTGAGCTAACGGAAAAATTTTTCTCATTTTGTTTTGGGTTAGGCACTAATTGGTTTTTTATACCCTTGCAGAGGGTATTATAATTTCAGTCAAAAGTTTGCAACGCAGTGAAGGAGACATTTCCGACCCTATAAAGTATATATATTCTTGATCAGCATCACCAGGAGAGTCGATCTAGCCATGTCCGTCTGTCCGTCTGTCCGTCTGTCCGTCCGTCTGTCCGTCTGTCCGTCCGTTTCTACGCAAACTAGTCCCTCAGTTTTAAAGCTATCTGCTTGAAACTTTCCCAAAAGTTGTCTTTCTATTGCAGGTAGTATATAAGTCGGAACGAGACGGATCGGGCGACTATATCATATAGCTGCCATATAACTGAACGATCGGAAAAGCCATAACGTTGGTGTTTTTAAAGTTAGGAAGTTGGGATTTTCTATGGGTTTTATTTTTGGCCAATCAATCCGACCTACCAAATTTCATAAGGATCGGACGACTATATCCTATAGCCGCCATATAACTGAACGATTGGAAATGCCATAACTTTGGTGTTTTTAAAGTTAGGAAGTTGGGACTTTTTATGAGTATTAAGAATACATCATATGAATAATTTTGAAGAATATAATTTACAGAATATTCTGCAAGGGTATATCAACTTCGGCTACGTCCGAAGTTAGCTTTCCTTTCTTGTTGAATATAATTTTGGTTTGAGCCCGTGTCTATTAAAAATTTTAGGATTTTTCCGTTCCCCGTGGTTACTTTAAAGTAAGGTAATGAGGAACGATTTATTCTAAAAAATAATGCTCGGACATATCTATGTATTCCTGCTGCTCAGTATCGTTTTGCCATACATATTCTTCCTGAAGCTCGTTTACATTATTTTCTTCTACCAACTGATAATACTCTTGCTCTGGGCTTGGTGTAGTTTCTTCTGAATTTTGTTGTGCGGTGCTTTGTTTGTTACTTTGGAAGCACTAAGTGGTCTTTTCCCTGCATAATCGTTATTTGCCGGCCTGTTCATGTAATTTATATGACGCGAGCGACCTCCATAGGTACCGGTTTCGGTTGGGGTCGTGGGGGAGCTTTTGGGGTGCTGTAGGATGCTACTGCACCGGCCTGATTTGTACAGGGCTGTTTATAAGGTTTAAATTGGTTAGGCTGGGTAATTGGGGTTGCTCCAGTTACTGGTACCCATTGCATTTGGTTCGGGTTATGATAGTGTTGTGGATGGAAGTTTTGTTTGACGGCTGCCATCCTATATGGCTGTTGGGGTTTTGGAGGTAGTAAAGGTGCTTTCCCTAAATATGAAATTTTCGGTGTTTGACTATTCCTAGTGTTCTGATTCTCAAGTAGACTGCACAGATGTAGGGCGTATCCTAAATCATGTGGCTCTTTAATGGCCAGTAGTTGTGCTAAGTTGCCGTTGAGGCCTCTGACAAAGGTGTCTAAGGCTTTTTCTCTGTACATGGCTGTCTGAGATTGCACAGTTTCTTGTGAGGCATCTAAGTTGCCAATTTGGTTTAGGATTAGTGATAGCTGTTGGTACACTGCTTGATAATAATCGACTATACTATTTCGGCGTGCTCTCGTGACGACAGGATCGACAAATTCCGGTTTATCCCACGCTGCAGCGATCTCTCCTGAGTGCGGGTTTACTAAGGGGCCTCCTCTGTACCTTACTCACGTTCCCGCCGAACGGATACTAAAGGGATCACGGCGATAAGTTTGGCCTGATTAGTCCACTAGGCACAAGTCCTGTTTTTTCAGGAGTGACGATATTGTGGCGTTTTTTAAACGGCACTTTCGCACTTCCGGGTCTCGGATATTTCTTTTCACTTCTCACGGATTAGGCGGAGGTTCAAACGAAACGTCGGGATTTTTTACTTTCCCGAACTTCACGAGACGCGGAACTTGTTATCCTTTCGCGGCTTTTAATCAGGTCCCTGCTCGGGCGCCAGTTAAAAGATTGATTATAATTTTATTTAAAAAAAAATCATTCTTTTCTTTATTGAGTTGGATTAAGAACTAACTTTAATTAAGCTAAACAATTATTCATTATGACTAGGCGTCGTTCCATCGCTGCCGCCGTCTCTGCCGCTGTTGCTGCTTCTGCTAACGTTCTTTGTTATTATTGGTTGCTGCTATTCTTCGCTGTCGCTGTTGGCCAATTTTAATTGTCATTGGCCAATGCATTCAAGTTATAGTTTTTGTTGTATGCACTTGGCCAAGTTCGATCATCTTTGGAAATTGGCTATTCTGCATTCCCACGATCGCTGACCGAAAGGTGCAAGCTCAGCACACGTGGCTTAGCTCGTGTGAACTTATTGGGGGCATTTGTTGTGCAATCAATGCTTACTCTTACTTATGTCTGGGTCTTTATATAATTTTAGGTGTTAACTTATATTTGTATATCTGTTGACTTCTGTTTTTTTGTTTATTTTAATTTTTACCTTAGTTATTGTTGCCAAATGATTTTATTGTATTTAGTTATTTATTTATTTTTTTTGTTGGGCTTGGAAAATATCTTTGATCGCAACAAAAATCCGGAAAAACGCAATAAAAATAAATTAATTAATCCTTTAAATAAATAAATTACTTTGCCGGAAATAATTAAATAATATTTATAATTAAATAGTAATTATAATTATGAATTAATAATTTTTATAATTAAATAATAATTATAATTATAAATACTTATTTTTGAGCGGAGCCGGAACGGTGGAATTAAAAAACCTTGGCTTTAGTTCGGGAGCAATGGTGTCGGCAGCGCAGTGCATGCGAAGGGAAAAAAATCAGCAACAATAATAACACAGCCGTTGGCGCGGTTAATTGCGGCAATTTGGAGAAAAAACAATCACGGTCGCACCCGTGTGGATTTGAATTTATTTTATTTTATGTTCCTGTATGTGGAGGCAGAAAATATATTTATGTAGATATGGGCATGAATGCGTTTATGGATATGTGTATGTTCCTGTATGTGGAGGCAGAAAATAGTTCTATGTATGTATGTAGATATGGGCATGCATGTGTTTATGGATATGTGTATGCTCCCGTATGTGGAGGCAGAAAATAGTTCTATGTTGTTATGGGCATGCATGCGTTTATGTGTAAGTGTATATCGGTACAGTAGAGCGTCGAAGAGTCGACTGTATTTGAAGTGACGGAACTGATGAAATTATGTGGAGAAAAAAAAACACAAGACAAAAAATATCTCGACAGCGGCGGATTGTACGGCGAACAGGGAAACTCCCGAAATTACTTCACACCGAGTGGCTGATATTAGTTATGCCTTTTATTTTCCACCACACAATTTCACTTTTTGTCGTATATTTTTTTGGAGGCAGAATTGCACTGCACTATGTACACAAGTTGTCACGCGCGTGTATGTGTATGTCTGGATGCATATATGCCTTGACCGTTGGCAAGTTGATGTACAACGGGGAACGAAAAGGAAAACGGCAAGGAGTATGGCGACGCACACAAAGCGGAGACGGATAGAAAATTTTTTGGAATTGAAGGAATGTTAAATTTCTCGACTGCCGTTGTGTCGGGAAAACTCGGACGTGGAGTTGATAAGAAAAAAATTGATCTTACAGCAGTGTGAACGAAATTCAATGTTCGAACCACTGCTAAAGACCGGCAGCGAGAGGGAGTCGGAAAATGCTATCTTTTTTTTGCGGAAAAATCACAGGAGCTGCCGGCTCGAAGGACCAAAATGTTGTAGGGGGGCGATCCTTCCACAATAAGATTTGAGTTGGCAGAAATAATTCCCACGGCGCAAACGCAAAGGAAGACGAAAAAATGATGAAGTCGGGGCGTCGTGGTGTAATTCAGTGTGCTTTATTCAGCTGCATACATGAGACTAATTAAAACTAAAACCGCGCTCCCGCCCGCTTTACTTCGCTGAAGCGATAGCGGGAGATCGGCAGCGGCCGTCCGAGGAGTTCGGATGCGAAACCCGAAGCTCGCACTCTGGAGCGCGGACGTTGCGAGAAGCGAGAGAGGGAGCGCAAGAGGAGCGAGAGCGAAAGCTCGGAGAGCTCAGTGAACAGCCCCGATGCAGTGGGCCACTGGCCTAAACAACTTCTTTAAATACCCCTTTTCCATGTATGACCACTAACCATACAACATATAGACTGGTCATTTCATATAACGAAAATGGTCACAAAATTTTTGAATCGGGAGGCCCCAGAGCTGTTAGCGGCAGGCCCCGGACACTTCGTGTGCCTTCGGGTTTTTTTCGCTCTCGTTCTAATTCTTATTTTGAATATTATATGTTACAGTATATAAATTTCATTTTGGTTTGCAAATTCATATCAGTAGTAGCAGTAAAATGTTTTGCATATATGTATGTATTCCAATTAATAGAAATCAATCTACTGAGATACGAACAGGGCATATCGCAGTCGGTGTCACAAAAAACACCGACTGGTTTTAAGTGGTTCAGAAAACTTCAAACCAAATCAGCTTTGGTTGTTGTTCTGCGAGCGGATGGTGCCTGCATACCCTACCGACGATTGAATTTTAGGGGTAGGGACAGAAACAAGAACGGCTGTTTGGCTTTTGTTTTGTTTACATTTTTTAGGAGACTTGTTTTGAATGTTATGTTTAATGACCTTTGGTTGATTTATTTTTTTAAGGTTCGCAGTGTAATTTTAATTGTCTTTTTCCTTTGGTATTTCTATGAGAGATGTTGTTTTTGGCAATGCATGTAATAGGATGACTTATAGCTTGGGCGCCAATTCTATTGTTTTTGTTTGGTTTGTTTTGATTATGAACTTGGCACGCGTTTTTTTTTGTTGTTTTTTGATTTTTGGTTGTCACTTGGTTTACATATGGGTGCATTAGTAAATAGCTTCATTTGCGCGCGTAAAATGTTGCCATTTGATAGAAAAAGTCAAGCATCTTTCAATTGGCTTTTGATTGTGCTTCTGTGCGGTGGTTTTTGCAGTGAAAACAGATAGAAATTAAAAAAGTTAAAAAATTTAATTTACAATACAGCGTGTTTTTTTCAAAACGCCTGTGTTGCTGTTTTGAGTGTGGTTACGGTGCAAAAAGTTAAAGTTTTTATTTACAATACAGCGTGTTTTTTTAAAAACGCTTGTCTTGCTGGTCCGAGTGTCCGTGGTTGTATAATCTTCAATTCGCAAGTATAAAAATATTTTAACTTATCTAAATATTATTTTTTAAGAATTTTTGCAATGAATCAGCATAGTGTTAGGAAAAATGGTCGGAGGTGTATTATAGAGTGCTGCAAGGGGAGTTATAGGGATTCATCAGACTCCTTCCCAGTTAAGTTGTTTTCATTTCCATCAGATGAAAGGAGACTTAAAAAATGGGTTGTGTTATGCAATTTGGATGACAATTTTAATAGACGAACTTCGCGTATTTGTAATAGACATTTCGAAAGTAAATATATTGGGATAAATAGGCTTAAAAGCAATGCCGTGCCCACTTTGAATTTAACTGACAACTTCCTTTTGCGTCCGGACAGTTCTGTTCCTTGTGAACAATTTGAATTTAATGATGATGGGGCAGAAGAACCAATTGGCATTTATGTAAACCCAATAAGGTCACAGAATTTGTCCGATAGTTTAGATGTTAGCCCTTTAAATTTTGAGGCACCGAATTCAGATGCTAATTTAGTAACTCCTAGAGCAGTGCAGTTATATGTTAGCCCTTCTGATTTAGTAACTAGTGTACCGCAGTTAGGAAATTGTTGTTATTGCCAAAGAAAGGGAAGAAAATGAGCTGTTATATAGAAATAAAAACAAGAGAGAACGCTATAGTCGAGTGCCTCGACTATTAGATACCCGTTACTCAGCTAAACAACATAATATTAATATGCTATTGTATTGCGCCATCTACCCCAAATCATTGGTACCACGGGCTATGAAAGGCGGAAATGTAGGCGCTAGCCAGGCTTAATCGTTTAATGGGTTTTTGGGCGTTAGAGTGGGCGTGGCAAACTTTTATTAGGCCAATCGATAAGTATTGACGAAACAAATACATATCAATTAAAATTTTCATAATAGCATCAAAACTGTGTCCACAGCTTGTGGCTTGTGGGCGTCAGAGGGGGCGTGGCACCATTTTGAAACAAACTTGCGCTGCGTAGGAACTCTAAAATCTACATGCAAAATGCCAATCTTCTAGCTTTTATAGTTTCCGAGATCTCAGCGTTCATACGGACAGACAGACAGACGGTCAGACGGACATGGCTAGATCGACTCGGCTAGTGATCCTGAACAAGAATATATGTACTTTATAGGGTCGGAAACGCTTCCTTCTACCTGTTACATACTTCTGCACGAATACAATATACGCTTTTACTCTACGAGTAGCGGGTATAATTACGAGATGTTTATTGCGATTAAAACGTATAAACAAAAAATAGAGAAATTGAGGAGAGCTAATGTTTTAATGAAAAAAGCTATGAAGCGCAAAAGTAAGATAATTAGCAAGAAAAAAAGCATAAATATATTTAACATTATAAATAAATTGCCTCATGTTACTTTTTTTTTTTTTTTTTTGAACATTTGCATTTTATTTATTGGATCTTCTCTGAATTGAGACTAACAATAAGTATATAGAATCTTAAATTAAAAAAACTATCTGACAGTCAAGGTGACTGGCGCGAAAATTTAGGGGCTCTAATAACTATTGCTGAGCTGGAAGGTCATTGCGTTGCAATCGGGTCTGGATGGAAGCCCTGGCTAGGCCCCTGGCGAGCTGGTTTGGATGAGAAGTTAGCTTGGTGTGGTAGAACGCTTTTTGTTTTGATATTTCATCTTTTACGGGTAGAATGCCAAGATCTCTGTGGATGTTGTCGTTCCGAACATACCAAGGTGCCCCAGTGATAGTTCTCAGGATTTTTGATTGTGCTCGCTGAATAATGTCGATGTTGCTGCTGCTCGCGTTTCCCCACAATTGGGAGCCGTAGGTCCAGACTGGCTTAAGCGTTGAATTGTAGAGCAGGACCTTGAAGTCCAGGCAGAGAGGGGAGCGCGCGTTTATAAGCCAATGGAGACTGTTTGATTTTAGTTTTAGGTGAATTTTCTTAGCTTCGATATGTCTCCGCCATGTAAGTCTCCTGTCTAGGTGGATGCCAAGGTACGTTACATCGTCAGCTTGTGGAAGTGGCGTGTTATTCAGGGTTAGCGGGGCACACGTTTGTCTGTTAAGAGTAAACGTTATGTGTTTACACTTTTGCGCATTTATTTTTATACGCCAGTCTGATAACCACCTCTCCACTACAACGAGATGATCAGCTAGTAGTGCTGTTGCCTGAGTTGGGCATTTGGACCGACTTATGATCGCGGTATCGTCTGCGAATGGAGAAGTAGTTAGACGCTCGTTCGTGGGAATATCTGCGGTGTAGAGGAGAAATTGATTTGGACCAAGGGCGCTACCTTGGGGAACTCCAGCCTCTATAGCGTAGTCATCGGATGTTGTGGTGTTGCATCTCACGGCGAAGGCTCTGTTGTAAAGGTACGATTCAAGTATCCTGTGAGTGTTTCCCGGCAGGATCGTTCTTATTTTATGGATAAGGCCATCAAGCCAGACTCGGTCGAAAGCCTGTGCAACGTCAAGGAATACCGCACTGCAGTATTCCCGAAGCTCGAATGCAGTCCTTTTTTCTGTTGTTAATCTGTTGACTTGCTCTATTGTTCCATGGCTTTCTCGAAAGCCAAATTGATGTGCTGGAATAACGTTGTGCTCTTTCAGATATGGAATGATGCGCGTCAAAAGGCATTTTTCGAGCAGTTTTGACAGACACGAGAGTAAACTTATCGGTCTATACGAAGCTGGTATTGTGTGATCTTTCCCTGGCTTTGGGATCATTATGATTACCGATTTTTTCCATTTTTTTGGGAAATAGCCAAGTCGTGTAATCCCGTTGAAGAGTTTACAAATAACCTCAACTGCACAGTTTGGAAGTTCGATTAACATTTTGGGAGTTATTTGATCACCGCCTGGGGCCTTTTTTGGTTTCAATTGCTCGCTGATTACTTTTGCAATTTCATTTGGTTGAAACAGAATTGGCTCCGTCTCAGATTCAATTCGAATTGACGGCGACGGTAGTGCGAATGAATTAGTTGCAGGGTTTGGCTGAAAAACATTTCGAAGGTGTAAAGCAAATGTACAAGCTCTGTCTTTCTCGCTTCTGGCCCAGCTGCCTGAAGAGTCTCTTATGGGGATTACTGTTTCGGCCGGCGCACAAGGGATGCTTAGTGCTGGTGGGTGAAAGTTTCTCAATGTACTGGCGTTGTGCTTTTTCTTCTTCTTGCCTTAGAGCCCTGGTAAGTCTGCGACCAGCTTCTTTAAGACTTCGTTTTGAGGATGGCGATCTGCTGGCTTGCCAAGTACGTCTCAAACGTCTTTTCTCCAGAACAAGCTGTTCGATTTCATGGTTAGTTTTGTGTTGGTGTGTGTGCTTATCCTTCCCTTGCGGTGTTGAGACTTTGGCTGCTGCGACGAGTACAGACTCCAATGCATCGGCGTAGCAGTCGATGTCCTCCTTGATGTTGAGCTGTGGAGTTAGTTCAATGTGGGAACTTACGTACTTTTTGAACTACAGCCAGTTGCTTCGATGCGACGTCAGCCTGCGAGGGTGCTCGATTAATTCCGGGCTTTGAAGAAGAGTTGTTAGCACTGGTGAGTGGTCCGATGACAGATCCAAAAGCGATTTTGCAGATATTAGATTGCGAGAGATGTTTTTTGTCACAGCAAAATCAATTAAATCAGGTAGTTTTCTAGGATCTGTAGGCCAGTATGTAGGGCTGCCTGGTGAAACGTAGTCCAGTTTGTTGCATGTTTTAATGAGTGCATTATATAGTTGCCTTCCTTTGGGGGTCACAAGGCGGGATCCCCAGTGCGTGTGCTTGGCGTTGTAATCTCCTGCTGCTATGAATCGCTCTCCAAGCGAATTGTAGAAGTCCATGAATTGGTCTTCGGAGACTGTAAAGCGGGGTGGGCAGTAGACAGCGGCAATGGCAAGGTTGCAGTTGCCCAACTGTAATTTTATCGATGTAGCTTGCAGATGATTTTTAGCAAACCGTTGGTGAAAGTGGTGTTTGACGCGGTCTCTTATTAAGATTCCAGTTCCGCCATGCGCTTTACCATCTGGATAATCGGTGCCATAGAACGTGTATCCCCGTATTTGAAAGTTATATTTGCTGGTGAGATGCGTTTCTGCCAGCAACATAACGTCGATGTGGTTTTCGTTCACAAATTGAGTTATTTCAGGTTTTGTTATAATATTGCCATCATATTTTTATAATAATTAATAGTCACTTTATTTTACTTTTCCATGGGCAGATCTTTATTATTGAATTGTCAAATTGATAATGAATTTCAGTTAGCTATTTGCGGCTGCGCTGCCTGCAAACATTGGCAGCGGCCGTCATATATATCGAAGTATATGCTCGCAATTGTATTTGTGCTGGTAGCACTGAGAGCGCGAGGGAAGTTGTACATGCATGCCTTGTATGTGTCTGCACTCAGGCCATGGGAATATGCTGACACTAGCACTTCCCATAACTTGGGCTCTGAGGCGCATTCATATTTCGGTTGGCCGCAAAAGTTTAGCGACCGGCGCTTTTGTATTTCTTTAAGTACACTGTAATACAATGTTGGTGTCGGTACAGTGGGTACTCGCTACAATGATACATACATACTACATCTCCCTCCTTTTGAAAAATAACGTAATTCTATGAAGTTATTTTCTTACTATATGTATATAAAATATAAATGAACATCTTGTTTTATAATAATATAAATATATATTTTTTTTTTTTTGCTGTGTTATTTATTTAATTTATTATTGTTTTTTTTTTTCGAATCAGAAAGTATTATTTATTTTAGTATATATATTTTTTTTGTTTTTTTTAATTTTGTCTTATATTTCCATTAAATTATGGTTCTTAATTTATGTATGGCCATACGTGATATATTATAAGAGAATTAAAGTGATTATGAAATAAAAATTTTTAACCTATCCTTATGTACTGTTTGTTTTTTATTTTTGTTATTTGAAATTACTATGTTATCGTTTTCTTTTATACTTTCAACCTTATAAGGTCCAGTATATTTAAAGTCTAGCTTATGCCCTGTTTCATTTTTCAATAAAACTTGATCTCCTATTTTTAAATCCAAATCTAAGGTATTTTTGTCATATCTAATGTTTTGTTTCTTTTTATGAGATTCTAACATTAATCTAGCTCTCTTAAATGCTTGTTCTAGTCTAAACTTAGAATCTTTAGCGTAGTCATCTACATTATATAGAGGTTTTATTTTATCTATGCTATTAAATTGTTGAGGTAAATTTGAAGTTTTACCAAAAACTAACTCATATGGACAATAGTCATGTGCCATAGAGGGTGTTGTGTTGGAACAATATACGAAGTATTGCAACCATACATCCCAATCGGTTTTATCAACTGAGATGTATGAGCGGATGAACTCATTAAATGTTCTGTGGCTTCGCTCCACGGTTCCTACAGTCTGGTGATGATGTGCTGTTGAAGTTATGTTTTTGATATTTAAGTTTTTGCATAAATCTTCAATTATCGAATTTTTGTATTCTGTTCCCATGTCCTTCAGAATGTACTTCAGAATAAAATCTTCGAATATAGCTTTTGCTCCTGTTTTTGCACTTTTGTTCTGGATTGGTATGGCTACAAGGTACTTAGTTAAATCGCAAATTAGCGTTACTATGTATTCATTTCCTTGTTCAGATTTAGGTAGTGGACCGATCGTATCCACAATTACCCTGTCGAAAGCCGTTTGTGGCGTTTCGGTGATAGTTAATGGGGTCTTTGTATGTTTTGTTGTCTTTGCTTTCTGGCATTTAGGACATTTTCTTATATATTTTGTTATATCTTTGGTCATGTTTTTCCAATAATAATGCCTTTTCATTTTTGCTAATGTTCTAGCTATGCCTGTACTGACCTCCTTGTATTGGATCATCATGGAATGTAAACAGTAATGCTTCTTTTTCTTTATCATTATTTGATAATTGGGTCACCGGCTTGAGTAGCGCTACTCTTAATGATTGTAATTTTTTATTGCCCATAATTTTAAAAGATTCCATTGAAATGGTTTCAAAGATCTTTTCGCTCGGTGCCACTTTGAGTTGGCTGATATTAAGTATACCGGCTTCTTTTTCAAGCCTTTGAAAGAACTGACCTAAGTCGAGAATTTCATTGGTGTACAAATCGCTAACATCAATTCTTGCTATAACCTTTTTTCCATGCTTTAGTAAGCAAAGTGAATCAGTTATTCGCAAGGTCGCTACTTTTCGTACCTCGTCATTAACAATGACTTCGTATACGTTGGGCTGAGAAGCTTTATTAAGAAAATGCCTAGTCAAATCTATTTTTTCATTTTCTGTTCCTGCGCAGGAATTTTTCTGTTTACTTTGATTTCTGGTAGTGACTTTCAGAATTTTATTATTTGTCTGGATATTTTTTAAATCCGTTATTGTTATTCTTGATAGCGCGTCGGCTATATGGTTGTCTTTTCCCTTAAGATATTCCACAGTAAAATCATATTCTTCCAAGTCTAATCTCATTCGTGTTAATTTCGAACTTGGATTTGCCATTGAAAATAGATAGGTTAATGGCCTATGGTCTGTTTTGACTGTGAAATGTTTTCCATAAATATATGGTCGAAAATGGTTTATTGCCCAGTGGATAGCTGCTAGCTCTTGTTCTGTTGTATTTTTATTACTTTCTCCTTTCGTAAAGGATCTTGATGCATAGGCTACTGGTAGCTGAATGTTATTGTAATCTTGAGCAAGAACAGCTCCACATGCTTGTTTGCTTGCATCTGTTGTTATGCAAAATTCTTTATTAAAATCGGGATATTGCAATAATGTGGTTGTAATCATTCTTTGGAAAGAATTTGGCGCTATTTTTAAACCATAAGGTAATCGTGTAAAACGATAGGAGCCATTGCTCGTGGAAAAGGACGTTATATTTCTAGACGTATCTTCGAGTTCTATTTGATGAAATCCTGACATTAGATCTAGACATGAGAAGTATTTAGCTCTACCTAATTGGTCAAGAATATCGTCTATTCTTGGTAGTGGAAATTTATCTGATAAAATTTTTTTGTTAATTTGGCGGTAATCAATTACTAAACGCCATCTTTTTGTATCGCAATTTGGTAATGATTTTTTCGGGACTATTAATAATGGACTGTTGTATTCTGAAACTGATGGTTCTATTATTTTATCTTTAATTAGTTTTTCTACTTGTTTTTCTACTTCTTCTTTTTGACTGTGGGGGATTCTGTAATTCTTTATGTATACTGGTTCATCATCTTCTTAGTTTTTGTTTACAGAAATTATTAGTTGATATCGGTTCGGTTTCTATTCCGAATATATCTGTGTATTTGGTGTATAATTCTTTAAGTATTTCTTTAAATTGAGGCGGGAAATTTTTGTTAAGTTTTTCTAAGATTTCTTCTTTATTTGTATTTTTATTGGATTTAATTATTCGTAATTATCCAATGGTTCGACTTTAAGTGTATTTAATTGAAGAATTGCTGTTTTATTTGTTGTATTTAGAATTCGGACAAAAGTGTTTTTAGAATCTGCAATGGTATTGCCAATGAATACTCCATTTTGGATTTCTTGGATTGGTATTACTATATACCTGGTTTCTGAATTTATAGTTATTTTTCGGACGACTTCAGATCTAGCTGGTAAAATTGTCGAATTATTTTCGAGTGTATGATTTATCGGAATATTAATCGGATTATAGAGGTTATCTGGTCTCAGTATGAGCCAATCGTTTTCTGGTTTTAAGTCTATTTGACAATTGTATTTTTTCATAAAATCTATGCCTATGATTCCATCACATGGAATAGGAAAATTTGATGTTACTAAATGAAAAGTATGTGGTATAGCATAGTTGCTTGAAAGAAGTTCTATTGATACTAATCCCTTTGAGTTGGTTGTTCCTTCACCAACACCTGATATTTGGGTAATATTTTTATAATCAACATTGTTAAACGAGTCCGAAGTTTCTTTTATTAATGATATATCTGCACCTGTATCAACTAGTAATGTATATAATTTATTTGTGCATTCATTTTTGAGAGAAACGAAAAGATTGAAATTAAGATTGATAGTATGAACCGTATTCTTTACTGTGTTTTTTATCTTATGGGTCTTTATTGGTTTTCCGACGTGGTTTGTACCTGTCGGACATTATTATTATTCTGTCCGTTGGTGTTCGTATTTGCGTTGTTGGTGTTTCCATCACGGTTGTTTCCTCTATAATAACCACGACCTCTATAATTGTTGTTGGTCTGATTATTATAGTTTTGGTTATAACCGTTATTTTGGTTATAGCCATTATATTGGTAATATCCGTTATTCTGATAATTACCTCGGTTATTGCCCCTACCGCGGTAATTATTTCTGAAGTTGTTACCGCGATAGTTGTTTCCTCTTTGTGTGTACAGTATTGAATTTGCATTGCCTGTCATTTCAGTACTGCATTGTATGTACTTAGTGACGGCTTCATTCATAGTTGTGAAGTTGCCTGCCTCTAAAATTGTTTTTATGCGGCCATGCTCACAATTTTTAACCATTGTGGTAATGGCTTCTTTTGTGCTGAATTTGTCAGCGTGTTCGGCTGGTAGGCCTTCGTCAATGTACGAGGCTTCAAGGAGCTTTCGTAAGTTGTCTATTTCTGATGTAAATTTCTCAGCTGTTTTGCCTTTTTGGCTTGTTTTCGCCATTTTCGCTTTGACTACATCGGATGTTTCACCGACTATAGTGTCTTGCAATTTCTTTATTATTGAATTTATTGTTGTTTCATTCTGTACTTTGTATAATGTAGATCCTATTATTTTGGAGTTAATGACATCTACAGCCAAATCTTCGAATGTGCCTTTAGTTAAGTTAACCAACTTCAAGGCTGTTATGAATCTTTGAAGATGTATCTTTTGCCCGTTAAATTCCGGGATTGCATTCGAGATATCTTTTATATATGCCCTTTGGGCTGCTGGATCTGCCATTATGTTTTCTTTTGTGTCTGGCACGCTTACATCTGATTCTATATATTCTTCTTCTTCTGCTTCTGTTACTGTTATAACTGCAGGAATTGTTAGATCATGTAGATCTTTTTCTTTTATTTCGATTCCTTCGCTCGAATCGGAATCTTCATTTTCTGTTACTTCTATGTCTTGATCTATAGTCAAAGGTGTATTTAAAATTGTCGGTATCGATATATTTAAATTATACCTATCTTTGACAGTTATTAGATTTGAACGTAATTTGATCAAAAATTTAGATAATTTTGACCAATTCGTTTTATTTATCGCTGCCCTATTTTCATGTACTAAAGTTCTTGCAGTATTGAAAGAATCTACAAGAATCTTTGCATGTTTATTAATAGTGTCTTTATGTATTGGCCTATTTTGGCTTATACATTTGTAAGACTTTTCAAATGTGTCCTTTAATTCTCGTATGTGGAGAGTTAATTGCTCCCATTCCATACTAAGGACTTATTTTTTTTGTATTAGTTGTGCATAATTTTTAGTACAATTATATGTCCTAGGACTGGGTGTATTTCTACTTCAGAAAATACTTTACAGTGTCTTACTGTAGACAGTACTATTGCTTTTTGCGTACCGCTGCAATGAAAAAGCGGGGAAAAGGCTAGGTCGTACCTATTCATATATTCGTCTTCAAAATCTGAAATTGAAAGAGCCTCTCCTCTGTTTCTTAGTATGGCTAATACCCTATTCTCAAAATTTGTTTGATTGGATAGAGTAATTCTTATGCAATCTGTGGTATTCATTTTGTATGTTAATATATTTTAATTTTATTTTTATTTCAAAATTTCAATTCTCTTATTTTGGTATGTCATTGCATACATTTACAAATTTTTGACTTTAATTTTTATTTTGAACATATTTTTATAATAATTGTTTGTGCTTTATAAATTTAAATCTTATCCAGATCGTTGGCCTGGCTTCTATTTATAGCTCTTTTTGATACACACTTATTGTGGTACATATAGGCTTTATACAAAATGTATGCACTCATTATAAAAACAATTATTGATAATAATATGTTTGTTAAATCGGTATCAATAGTTTTTGATTCGATTTTATTAATTACATTAGCAGTGGAGTCCACTGTTTTAGTATCAATTAAACCCATTTTGGGTATTATTTCTGTAACGCTTTCAAAATCTGTTTTAGATATTGCGTTACTTTTCATACCAAAAAATGTTCATTCATATTTAAATATTTTCTTTTTATTTTGATATCTTTTAATTTTTCTTATGGCACGTATACTCGCAAGCTGTATTTTCGAAAGGCCCTTTACAATCTGCAGGGCACTTAGGTTTTCTAGCCTCCTTCATATCATTTTTATTTTTGTAGGCATCTAATTCCCTATACGTGTTCTCTAATTCTTTCTTAATTTCTACATTTTCATCCCAGGATACTGGGGTAGATTTTTCAGCATATAGCTGCCTATTTAATTCTTTTATTTTTAAATTCAGGAAGTTCTTCTGACCTCCTCTCCTTTTTCTCTTATTATTTTTTTTTGTCTTAGGCATTTATTTAATTATGTATTTAATTAATTAATTAAATTTTTTTTTTGTTTAAATTTTGTGGTATGTGTATAAAATTGTTACATGTATCCCTACTTAGGTAAAAAAAATTAAGACCCGCAGCTAGAAACTGCCTGGTCTGTACAATTATTGTTAATTATAAGTTTTTGCATCGCAGATGCATATAAAATAAAAAAAAAAATTTAAGATGTGCACTCTTGGAAGCGCTGTCGGTTCAATTCTCCAGGGTCGCTGATGCTCCTTCGCTGGCGTAAGGGGCGGCCTACCCCTCACACTTGTTGTCTCAGCTGCTGATGTCCTGGGCCTATGGGCTCAGGCGGTACCGGTGCCGGTCATCGCACAGGTTTTTTCCGCAGGTGCTTTCGCACCTTGGCTTTCCAGTCGCCCAGCGCAGTCGTCTTAGGGCACACTTTGTTTCTTCTTGGAAACTGCTTTGGAGGTGGAGGTGTTAATTTTCTTTTGTCGTCATTAATTTTCTTAATCACTGAGTGAGCTGGAGTTATTGGCTTTTTATTTACAAAACTTGAATTAAGAAAATCAAGTTCTTTTGTAATTTTTGGGCTGTTGCCCAGGGCGGTGCTGGTTTGTTTTTATATAATAGCCACTTTTTTTTTTATATTTTTTAGTTTGGTTTGCACGTCTCTACGTTTTGCCATAACTCCATCTCTACTCATTCAGATTTATATTTCCAGTTGCAGTTTGTATGAAGTCGTCATCAATTTCCTGGTCCTCTGCCCGTAAATGTGCTCCGTCCGCCAAGTCACTCTATGAAATTTTATAACTGGTACTTATCGCCGCTGCGTTTCAGGTTGTTTGGTATCCAGATTTGTAGCTGCAAATTTTCCTTTCGTGCAGTTGTTCCTTCCTAGGTCCTCCAGGACCAGGTCACGGTCGCCATGTTATAATATTGCCATCATATTTTTATAATAATTAATAGTCACTTTATTTTACTTTTCCATGGGCAGATCTTTATTATTGAATTGTCAAATTGATAATGAATTTCAGTTAGCTATTTGCGGCTGCGCTGCCTGCAAACATTGGCAGCGGCCGTCATATATATCGAAGTATATGCTCGCAATTGTATTTGTGCTGGTAGCACTGAGAGCGCGAGGGAAGTTGTACATTCATGCCTTGTATGTGTCTGCACTCAGGCCATGGGAATATGCTGACACTAGCACTTCCCATAACTTGGGCTCTGAGGCGCATTCATATTTCGGCTGGCCGCAAAAGTTTAGCGGCCGGCGCTTTTGTATTTGTTTAAGTACACTGTAATACAATGTTGGTGTCGGTACAGTGGGTACTCGCTACAATGATACATACATACTACAGTTTATGCCGTGAAACACCTTTGGCGTTCCACAGAGTTATTCGAAGGCTAGGCATGGTTTATTTGGACTGCTGAGCTGCAAGCATTTGTAGTAAGATATTTTGGCTTTGCATAAGGGTTTGCATGGTGGTTTTCATGAAGGACATAAATTCCATCATATTTTGTTGCAAAGTAATCATCATAGATTCCATGTTACTTTGTGGCTGTCCCATGGCCTGCTGGATGTTATCAATTTTCGGCTCTTTGTGAGCTGTCCCTGATCTTAGAGCACTGGCGTAAGAAATTCCGTTGGTGGTAATTGAAGGGCCAAATGATGATCTGGCTGCTTTTGCGAAGAAAACTTCCGGTGTCGTTTGTGATCTCATGTAAGTGTTTTGTGTGTTCAGGGAGCGTGCCGTTGTTGCTCGTTGCATCCGACTTTTCATCGCCATGTAGACTGGACAGCCTCTGTAGTTAGCTGTGTGGTTTCCTTGGCAGTTTACACACTTTTTAGTGAGAGAGTCTTCCTTGTTGGCAGGGCAGGGCTCGGAGCCGTGGCAGTTTCCACAAGCTACACATACTGACCTACACATACTGACCGTATTCCTGGCAGTTTGTGCATTGCACTGGCCCGGTCCGTTTGTGCGGCTCTTCCACTGTGATCCTACGGTGCAGAAGGTACTGCAACTTGTAGATCGGGTGCACTGCGTTTTTTTTCAAAGTTCTGCTGTCTGGCTCCAGCTCGACCTTGAAGAGTGGTTGCGGCTTCTTGTTTTTGTTCATAATGTTTATAACATTTTTTGCGCAAAAACCGTTTTCTTTTAAGGCCTCTGTAATTTCGCAGGGGGTCACATCGGGTTCTATTCCCTTAAGGACAACTAGCAAACCTTTGCAACTTTTCAGCTGGTACGTGTAGTAATTCTTTTTGGCATCGTTTAAGTACTTCGACACTGCTCGGAAATCGTCTTCGGTTTTGGTTTGGAGTTTAGTTTCGCTTATATTCCCTTTCATAAGCAGAATAACATGAAAGTTATCTTTTCCGACAAGCTCAACTATTTTGTTGACTAGGGCATTCGAGATCTTCTCCCGAATAAAATAGGTGGGGGCTTTAGTTTCCTTGGGGCTAATTGTTCAGACTCTGTTTCAGGCTCCGCCAGAATGGAAAATCTATTTTCATCTAATGGCCCGGGATTTACAGGGCCTTTGTTGGAACGATTTATTTTGGGCTTATTGCCGTCCGAGTTTTTTGGGGATGTTAGCTTGCGCTTGGAGATATTAATGTAGCGATCCATGCCTGTCTGCATGGTCGAACCCGCTTGCAGAATTGTCATTTCTTCTACCGTAGCTTTGTTTTTGCCGTTTGCACCGATTTTTGCACTTGGTTATGTTGTTGCTTTACCCGCAGCACAAGAAGAGGGTGGAGTCGTTATTGCATTGTTGGCGACAGAGACCGTTGTAGTAGTCGTAGTAGTTTCTGTTGTTGTTGCGCTAGGCGGCAGAAGCTCTGTTGGAGTCTTGCATTGCTCACTCCATGGCGTTCGAGCGGTGAAGAGCAGAGCGGGAGAGCAAGAGTTAGCTCTCTAGTTTTCGGCGGTCAGTAAACTTGCACCTTCAAGCACTTTCGGTTCTAGAGTATTACTCGTCACCGTAAAATAAACATTGTTACGGGACAAAGAAAGACGACGTTTGTCTTGCTCTCACTGAATTTTTTCACGGGCTTCGTCTTGTTGTTTTTGTCGTTGATGTTCATGTTCCTGAAGAGGCGAAAACTATATGCAAAATGCTGATAAAAAAATCAAATTCTCACAACAGCGCAGAAAAAGTAATAGCTCAAAACATAAACTTTTATTCATCCCGAACATATGAATATATGCGGGATGTTTTAAATTTAAAACTTCCGTCAAAACGGACGTTGTCTCGATGGGCTCTTTTTAAAAATATGACGCCATGATTTCAACCTGATTTATTAGAAAACCTTCAGAAAATTGTTGGTGAAATGAGTGAGAAAGGTAAAGAAGCAGTTATCCTTTGTGGTGAAATAAAAATAAAAAAATGATTGCAATATAATACCGCACTCGATGAAATTCAAGGATTTGAAAACGATGGCGAGAAAAGAACACGGTTTTTGGGGCAGCAAGTATGCGTTTTTATGGCTAGAGGCTTATTTGAAAATTAAAAGTACGTTATAAGTTATACTGTTTCGGCTAACGGTATTAAACATGATGCCCTCATGAGCAAAGTTGAAGCGAACATTGGAGTTTCGCAAACTTTGGGGCTTAACGTACGCGCTATAATATGCGATCAAGGCTCAAATAATAGAGCAGCATACAAAAAATGGGGAGTTAACATAAACAAGCCGAGTTTTATTGTTAACGGAAAAGAAATATTTACAATATTTGATGCCCCACATCTTATTAAATCATTGAGAATCATAATAATAAAGAACAATTTAATTACGCCTGATGGCGAAGTATCTTGGGATATATTAAAAAAATTATACCAACTTGAGTCCAGAAACTCAACGAGGCTTTGTCCCAAATTAACTGCCAATCATATTAATCCGAATTCATTTGAAAAAATGAAAGTTAAATATGCAACATAAATATTTAGCCACACTGTTGCGGCCGCAATCCGAACAGTGATTGATTCCTGCGGATTTGTGGAATGCCGAAATAGCGCAGAAGCTACGGCAAATTTTATAGAAAAAATAAATAGGCTCTTTGATTGCCTCAATAGCCATGTTCTATATGAAAGAAACCCATACAGATGTGGAATGCAGAAAAATAATAACGTACAAAAATACCTCGTTGAAATCAGGAAGTATTTTGGAGAATTTAAATATCCACAATTAGTGCATTGAGCACCGAAGAAAGTACCGATTTCGATATGTTCTCAGATGAAGAGACGGAAATTAAGCAAATTTTTGATATTGCAACTGGAAACGAATTTGATAGCAATGCCTTGCGATATTTTGCAGGCTATATATTGTTCAAATTTCTGCAAAAAAAAGAGTGCGAAGTGTGTTCTGATCTATTAAAAACAAATATAGAAACACAATGCTCCACAGAACATTTTATTATAAATAAAAATTATGACTGCGCCGATAAAGGTTTAAAACTTAAAGCTACTTCAGATTACTATTTCTCTTTAATTGAAATTCACTACAATAATTTAAAAAAAATATTTGACAAAAATCCTTATATAGAAAGAATAAAACAACAAATTATACGTTCCTGTATACTCGCCACTGAAAAGTCCAGCATTTATTCAAATTGGTTTTCGGTTACCCATTCTTGTTATGAACACAGGATAAAAATGCTAGATGGATTTATTTTAATTTTACTGCGGAAAAACAGTAAATGGCTTACAGAAAAAATGTATAAAAAAAAGGAAAAGCTGTATCAACAGCTGGTGCAAGAAAACTAAAAATACTCAAACAGTATTAGTTTCTTATAAAATGTTTAATTTTTTTTGTAGGTATAGGAGGTATTGTTAGGTGGGGAACAAGGAGATGTTCAAAGCATTTTGATATCTCAAGTCGACTCGTAAGTCTTCATTGAAGACTCCATCGCAATTGCAATGGCCTCCTCGTGGTGTTCCCTGGATACCTATTTAAATACATATATGTATTACTTGCATACACCTGTGCTTACATCAAAATTAGTGGGACAAATTGGATAAATAAACTTTTATAATATTCGATCGAAATTTATATATATATTAAAAATCTTGATTTAAAATAGTAATATACATTTAAGAAAATCACTTTGCATATTTATACCCGTTACTCGTAGAGTAAAAGGGTATATTGTATTCCTGCAAAAGTGTGTAACAGCTAGAAGGAAGCGTTTCCGACCCTATAAAGTATATATATTCTTGATCAGGATCACTAGCCGAGTCGATCTAGCCATGTCCGTCTGTCCGTCTGTCTGTCCGTCTGTCTGTCTGTCTGTCTGCCTGTCTGTCTGTCTGTCTGTCTGTCCGTATGAACGCTGAGATCTCGGAAACTATAAAAGCTAGAAGATTGGCATTTTGCATGTAGATTTTAGAAGTTCCTACGCAGCGCAAGTTTGTTTCAAAATGGTGCCACGCCCCCTTTAACGGCCACAATCGCGAATATACGATTTTAAGAATTTAAATATTTCGGAAAAGTAAAAATGCAGTTTTATTGTGTTTATCAATACCTATCGAAATGTAGAAGAAATTTTTCAAATCGGACCATTCGTTAAAAAGTTATGCGTGATCAAAGTTTCTATCTCCATCTCCCTCGCACTCCCTTTACCTGAGTAACGGGTATCTGATAGTCGGGGCACCCGACTATAGCTTTCTCTCTTGTTTTTGGCTATACTTTATAGTGATTAAACAATTTGTTATTTTCCGAGATTAAAATTATACAATTGAAAATTTAAATATTATTTAAAGTTTAAAAACTACTTTTTAACACAGGTGTACATATATGTATGTATATTTATCGGTAACTAATTCGAGCGGCGACTTTTAAGAACAAACATATATAAAAACAAGAGAGAACGCTATAGTCGAGTGCCTCGACTATTAGATACCCGTTACTCAGCTAAACAACTTAAAACAAGAAAGGAAAGCTAACTTCGGCCGGAGCCGAAGTTGATATACCCTTGCAGAATACTCTGTAAATTATATTCTCCAAAATTATTTATATGATGCATTTTAATACTCACTAAAAATCCCAACTTCCTAACTTTAAAACAAGAGAGATCGCTATAGTCGGGTGCCCCGACTATCAGATACCCGTTACTGGAGATAGAAACTTTGATCACGCATAACTTTTTAACGAATGGTCCGATTTGAAAAATTTCTACATTTCGATAGGTATTGATAAACACAATAAAACTGCATTTTTACTTTTCCGAAATATTAAAATTTTTAAAATCGTATATAAGCGGTTGTGGGCGTTAAAGGGGGCGTGGCACCTTTTTGAAACAAACTTGCGCTGCGTAGGAACTCCTAGAATCTGCATGCAAAAGGCCAATCTTCTAGCTTTTATAGTTTCCGAGATCTCAGCGTTCATACGGACAGACAGACGGACAGACGGACATGGCTAGATCGACTCGGCTAGTGATCCTGATCAAGAATATATATACTTAGTATGGTCGGAAACGCTCCCTTCTAGCTGTTACATACTTTTGCACGAATACAATATACCCTTTTACTCTACGAGTAACGGGTATAAATACCAAAGTTATGACATTTCCAATCGTTCAGTTATATGGCAGCTATAGCATATAGTCGGCCGATCCTTATGAAATTTGGTAGGTCGGATCGATTGGCCAAAAATAAAACCCATCAAAAATCCCAACTTCCTAACTTAAGAAACACCAAGGTTATGGCATTTCCGATCAATCAGTTATATTGCGGCTATAGGATATAGCCGGCCGATCCTTATGAAATTTGGTAGGTCAGATAAATTGGCCAAATATAAAACCCATAGAAAATCCCAACTTCCTTACTTTACAAACACCAAAGTTATGGCATTTCGGATCAATCAGTTATATGGCAGCTATTTGATATAGTCGTCCGATCCCGGCCGTTCCGACTTATATACTGCGTGCAAAGTTTCAATTCGATATCTTTAAAACTGAGAGACTAGTTCGCGTAGAAACAGACAGACGGACGGACGGACGGACGGACAGACGGACATGCTTATATGAACTCAGGAGGTGATCCTGATCAAGAATATATATACTTTATAGGGTCGGAGATGTCTCCTTCACTGCGTTGCACACTTTTGACCAAAATTATAATACCCTCTGCAAGGGTATAATAAATATGCCTTCTTGTATGTTTTTCGCCGCTCGAATTAGCTCCCGATTTTTATGTTAAAATCGGTACCCAGGGAACACCACGTGAAGGCCGTTTATTTGCAACGGGGTCTTTTAAACCAAAATAAAATTTGGGGACCTACGAGTCGACTTGAGTTGCCAAACTTTATTCAAGTTTGGAATCTCCATGTTCCCCAAAATTTTGTTTATCCGTAATATACGGAAGGCATACTTATGTACTTACTACTAATACTACTTATTCTTATTTGACCTTACTAATTAGTTTTTTTTGGGGTTTTTGCGTTTTTTTTTTTTTTTTATAAGAATACATACTATAAAAAAATTTAGCATGCAACTATTTACTTTTTTTTGTTTTTTGATTTTTTGTTTAATTTAAATATATACATACTATAAAAAAAAATTGTGCATGCAACTATTTAATTTTTTTGGGTTTTTTGTTTTTTGTTTAATTTAAATATATACATACTATAAAAAAAATTGTGCATGCAACTATTTAATTTTTTTGGGTTTTTTATTTTTTTTTTAATTTAAAAATATACATACTATAAATATAATATATACAATTTTCCCTACCTATTCAGCCTCCCTAACGCTAACTAATATACCACTGTGGTAGCTATATGTAGTCTCAAATGTGCGCGCAGTGGCCCTATTATCGAAAATATTTGAAAACGCCCAATCAATATGCGTATTGCAATTGGTTGTCGACGAGTCCAAATCTAGCCACGAACTAAACCCTTTTACATCTGCTAGAAAATCGAAAACTCTCCTACAGCAGCCAGAGATGGAGTGAAGGCATAAATTGAAATCTCCTAACACTAAACTATTACTATTTAAAAATGTGTGCCGCTGAAATAATTCCTTAAACTCTGTTTCAAACTTAAACAACGGATAGGTCGGACTTTTATATATAACTACAATCCCTAAAGACCGGTACCTAAAGATGGCAAACTCGAACACTGGAGAGGCTATATTTGAGGAATTAAAAGCGACCACTTGAACAAAGACTGACATTCTCAAAGAGTTCGTTTCGAACGAATACGAGAATGCCTCTTTTTGGTCGAGCTCCGTTAGCTACTGACTGACAATCTAGTCGCACTACTGTGGCGAAGCCAGGAATGTCGTATGCTTCATTTGAGTATGTGGAAGCCTCAACGAATCACAGAATTGAAGACTTAAGCATTAGCTGATCGGAACACACATCGCTAATGTGGCAGTGCAAGCTTTCCGTATTATGGAAAAAGACATGAAGGTTCGGACTATTGAGTAAACAATCGAAATGGGTACTCAGTAACTTAGCGGAACGCAGTTCTCGGAGCTCTTCCTCGGAAGGCGATCCCTGGGCGGATCTTGGGGGGACGAAAGGTCCAATAATATAGAGACCTGCTGCAATTGTGGCTCTGCTAAAGGCTAAGTACAGGGCTGCCAGTTTAGCTATTTGGTTGCTAGATCTAGCAACTTTTAAATAAATTTGCAACTTTTTTTTTCGATTTTCTATTAGCAACAAATCTAGCAACTTTTCATTTATTTTTTTGCAATTTTAGCAACTTTATTACAAAACTAAACATTTTGCTATTTTTCTTCATCATTTTGAACTTTTTATACCTATTCCAATTTACTGAACCAATTACGATCGAAAATGGTTCACAAAGATATCGGAATTATTTATTAACTCAGTGGTTCAATCATATGAACACATTTATCACTTTTGTGCTGTGTAGTGTCGGTAAGATGCCAAAAATTTAAAAACAACATTTTCGGGATGCCTGGCTGCGCGACGACGAGCTTAAGGAGTGGACACTAACAGGGCCTATTGTGCGTATTGCAAATCCACAATAGGCGCGAAACTTTTCGAGATCCGACACCACGCCGCATCAAAAAAACACGTGGCTGCAATTGGCGCTGTTACACAAAAAAATAAGTTGCCCTTCTTTCAAAAGTCCACGAAAACGGAGGAACAAGAAGCGGCACTATGCCTATACATTACAAAACATACGGCGATGGCGACAAGCGATCATTTATATGCATAATTAGTTTAAAAGTTAAATTTAACTGATCTAGCATTTTTTTGGGCTATTTTCGACGAATTTTTAGCAATTTCTAGCAACTTTTTTTTCAAAATCTAGCAATTTCTGCTTGGGAGTTTCTGGCAGCACTGGCTACGTACAGCGCAGCTCTCTGCATGCTAGGACTAGTGTGAACCACCACTTTGCTGTACGTAGCGCCTTGACTTTTGTGAATAGTTATTGCTTCTGCAGGTACCACTGGAAACTGCTTTCGGTCAATGGTTGTGGCATGGTTAGAATTAATCTGAAAGCTTTTAATGATCTTAACTACTGGGGTCCATGAAGTCTCTTGGCGATGACTGCACTTTGATCGTGCAGCTACTCCTATACTGTCATCTAAAAATTGTATCCAAAGAATGTTTGGAGAGTTGGACGTGTTGAAACCTATCTCCCTAAGGACACCAGTGGCTCCGTTTACGAGACCATCTGATGTGTCTACATTGACCGTCATCATGTATTTAGCAGTGGTTTTTAAAATGAGCGAGGTACACACACCTTGTGTCTCAGATGTTTTTAATGCCCTAGCTTGTTCCAGGCATCTGTTCCCCTGCTTTGAGCTAATATGTGCAGATTTTACAGAGTCAATGGCTTCCGAAATGAACTGATTAGTGGGAATCGAGTTGAGCTTCTCCCTATTGTATCGGTCTGTGTCCTGATTGCTTGAAAAAAGGTGAATGGCGTCATTTGGAATCTGACTTTCTACGGAAGTGCGGCCTCTAAGTAGGACAATATCTTCAGACGACATTTGGCCGGACGCCATGTTGTTGAGTGCTATTGCAAACGGCTGGTCATCTCGCTGTCGCATTATCTTTGTGAGCTCGAAAAACCTAAAAGGACTCCAGAGGTGGGATCCAAATATAGCGCTGTATGGATCATGCGACGGCGGCTGGAAAATCCAACGATCACAAACTGGCCGCAATTGCCTAAGATCGCCGAACACGATGACCGAAAGAAAGTATCAACGTTGGAGAAAATTTGCTTAAGGCGGGAGTCCAGATGGGAAAACATGGTTGCGCCGACCATAGAAATTTCGTCTATTATAAGAACTTTAAGATCAATAAATCTTGAACGCAGGGTAACATATTTAACAGATCAGGGCTTAAACTCCTAAATGCAGACCCAGCCTGATTTACAGGGAGATAGAACATGGAATGGAGAGTGGAGCCTCCTATTCCAAAAGCAGATTTGCCTGTGGGAGCACACAGCAGTATTTTAACAGAAGTTGGGTCGCATCCTACTCTACCATTATACTCCTTGGAAAGGGACTGGAATAAGGTTATAAGGATATAAGTCTACTCTTGCCGACACCTGCTCCGCTTCCTACGAACTCATGGAAACTAGCATTTCTCCTTGCATTGTGCAAGACATGCGTAAGGAAAGTTTTTTGCTTTAAATTAAGAGACCTAACTAAGGTGGCTAAATTTTCAGGGGAAATAATTGGCGGGAGCTTTATTATGCGGATATTGCTATCCGGATCTACTTCCTGAACACGGTCGTCTAAGTTTAAAACATTGATTTGAGAAGATATTTCTGGAAAAGCTAAGGCCCTAAACTCCACATTAACTCCGGCCTCCTCATCTACATTTTCCTCGCTACTTTCCTCAGCCTCCATGGCCCTTTTGAGCGCGTCTTCTAAGCTGTCTATGGCATTATACCTATCAAAGTTGGCTTTAATAGCCTCCTCGTGCTCATGATAAAACTCCTCACCATTTCTATGAAACAATTCTACCTGTTCATCTCTCCATGGAGAATATAGCATAACTAATGCTCTAAAATAGTTGGGCCTATCAGAATTAATATTAAAGGGGCTTTACCTAATGATACTCGGCTGGTTTCTTTCCCTAATAAATCCACTACCATCGGGAAGTGCGAAAAAAAATTGTTCCTAAGCTCATTTTCTTCTTCAGCCTCATTGTTACTATTTTCCCCTTGGCGAGCTCTACCACGGGCTTTAGAATACTCGTAATTTGCAGCAAAATCGGCTAAACACAGGCCGTCATGGGAATCTGGTCTTTGTTCGTATCTGTCCAGCAAACCTTTCTGAAAGATGTCAGTGGAATCCTGAGGCATATTTTGCAGGACGCTTGTAGGTCTAAGCATACGAACTCGTTCTGGAGGGAAGAACACGCATTTATTGCTTGTTTCTGACAACGCCAATCCCATACAACAATATACGGCCTCCTGAGCAGAGATCTCAGTGCTCTTTTGACGAATGCTTGAGTTGCCTCTTCGAATGTCATTAGCTGCTTCGCGCATTAACTTCGAAATATCCCTTTGGGACTTGTTAATCAGTTCTGATCAGCCGCGCCTTTTCTCTAAACTGTAAGTTCAAAGCTTCCTCCTCACTAATGTCAATCCTATCTACATTGCGCTTGAGCAGTAGAAGCAGCTCTGGCCGCCTAGTTTCTGCGGCCGACAGAGTTATGAAGAAAGTTGGCAAACCAAATTGGCGAATCATAGCCATGACTTTCTTCTTCTCATCTTCCCAGTGAGCAGGAGACGTGCGAATGTCCTTAAGAATTCGATATCCGTCATCAAGGGAAAGCACACATTGTGCTTTCTGTAAAGCTCTGTACTAACTAAGTTCCTGATGGCGTCAGCAATTTTGGAAGGCCTAATGGTCTCTGCCGGTCATGTCCGTACTCCATTCTTCGCTTGAGGTGGAGCTGTATAACCTCTGCCTCGTGGAAAGCTCGTGGAAGGGACTTCACGATGTTGCTAACCGGAATGGGGACATTTACAACAGCTCCTTTTATTGCACTCTGACGCTCATGACCTATCGACTTAATTATCATAAATGGAAGGCGAGGTGAAATCAGTCGCTCCTCCAAGGGGGTAAGCCCCCTAAAGGAATGAGGAATTTCTGGGAAGTCTAGGCCGTTGGAAATGGCACCTTTGGGCTTTCTTCCGGCTTTTATATTGCCGTGGCATGTGCCACAGAACTTAATGGATTCCCCAGTGAAAGCAAGCTGGCTTGCATTCTGGTAAATCTCTTCCTTAAACTCGCAATTTTCTTCCAAATAGGCTCTAGAAAGCTTACGTATTTGCTTGGGGATCCACAATCCCTTGCAGCATAGGTATATAGGTATATTTCTAGGAGTCCTATTTCCCTGGGATAAATCAAGTCGAATCTCCTGACTTTGGTTTGCGTTCCGAAGGTTTTCTGCATCCCTATTGCCACTGAGGCTTCTATACTGACTAACTCGAATGGCATCGATAGTTGCTTGTCGAGCAGCTATACGAGCACTTCGTCGAGCCAGTGTATTTCTCGCCTGCTCGATGGCCCTACTTTCTCTAAAACTCCTAGCCGTAGCTCTCCTAAACCTATCCTGCGCTCTTTGCAATAAGCGATCCTGAGTTGATCTTGCCTGCGCTCGTTGCAGGGTATTTGCTTCTTGCTCACCCGCACGATACGTAGCATCCAACCGCCTCAGAGAACGCCGCCGAGCATCGGCTGCTTGCTCACCCGCACGGAAATCAGGATCCAAGCGCCTTTCCGAACGGTCAGCAGTATTTTGGACCTGCTCTGTAGTTCGGACTTGCCTAATTTGTCGCCTTAAAGCGCGACGCCGAGTATCGGCTGCTTGCTGACTCGCACGCAGAACGGGATCCAAGCGCCTTAACCGATGGTCACCGGTATTAACAACCTGCTCTGTAGCTCTTTCATCGGAGTTTCTTCGCCTAATAAAGCGACGCCGAGTGTCGGCTGCCTGCTGACTCGCACGGAAAGCGGGATCCAAGCGCTTTAACCGATGGTATGCAGTATTACTAACTTGCTCGGTAGCTCGGACTTCTCTAACTTGTCGCCTTATAGCGCGACGCCGAGTATCGGCTGCCTATGACTCGCACGGAAAGCGGGATCCAAGCGCCTTAACCGATGGTCAGCGGTATTAACAACCTGCTCTGTAGCTCTTTCATCGGTGTTTCTTCGCCTAATAAAACGACGCCGAGTGTCGTCTGCTTGCTCTCCGGACGAAGAACGGGATCCAAGCGAATTTCCCTACGTCTTGCAGTATCTGCTCCCTGCTCACCCGCACGAGTGTGCGGATTTAAGCGTCTTGACCTTCGAGACGCTGTATTTACACCCTGCTCTAAATTCCTGGCTACTGCATTTTCCCTTCTCCTACGCTGAGATTCAGAATTTTCTACCCTCTCCATCTCTACATACTCTGGATTTTCCCTATTGGCCCTATTTCTCAACAATTGGTTCCTAGCCCGCTGAGATGCAGTGGGTCTATTCAAACGAGGCATTTTTGAAAATCTTAAATTTATATGACTACTACGATTATATACGCTGATTAGGTATATTAATAGCAATATAAGAATAAGGCTTTAAAAAAGCTAAATTCTTATATTTATATATTATTAATTTTATAATATAATATAGTTAATATAAATTATATAAATAATAGAATTATAAGTGTAAGTCTTAAAAAAGACTTAGACTTATAGTACTATTACTAAGATAAATACGTAAATGTATAGAAATATAAGAATAAGCCTTAAAAAAGGCTGAATTCTTTTGTTTGTATACGGGTAAAGGGGCAGAGCGATTGAAAATGAATTACAGTTAATAATTTGAAAAAGTTAAATATATGAATAATAATAATCTAAGAGCAAGTCTTGAAAAAGACTTAATCTTATACTATTATTAACAAATCTACGTTAAAAGGGGCAGAGCGGCAAAAAATGAATAAATGAATATGAATAATAATACTTTAAGAGTAAGTCTTGAAAAAGACTTAATCTTATATTATTATTAACAAATCTACGTTAAAAGGGGCAGAGCGGCAAAAAATGAATTACGTTAAAAATTTGCAAATGTGAAAAATATGACTAATAATAATTTAAGAGTAAGTCTTGAAAAAGACTTAATCTTATATTAATATTAACAAAATCTACGTTAAAAGGGGTACTTAGCAGCGAGCGCAGCAACCAGTCCAGCAGCAAACAACGGCAGCGACGTCGGCAGCAAATCGGCAGAGGCAGCAACAACTCGCGACCGCGTAACAATTTGTTTACAAAATTTACGTTAGTTTTAAGCACAGAAAAATGAGTTTAATGAGTTTACAAAAATGCAAGTAAAAATGGATTCTGGATAGTTTACGTTAAGGGAGATTTGTTTTAAGATAGGCAAAACTGACAAAAATCGCAATCGCAGACGAGAAGAGAGATCACATACGATGGTTAGTCGTAGACTAAAGCGAGAGCAGAATAGTTTGCAGCTCTGCAAAGTTCATAACCGCCAATTTACTTGCACGGATTCCCGCCCTTTTTGCTAACAGCGAACCGTGCCTTCTAGAACTTTGCATTCTGCCTAGCACATCTTCCGTCTCTCTCTAGCGCAGGTGAATGCACTTGTGAGAAACGAATAGGAGCAAAAAGAGCAGAGGTCGCAAATAACTGTCGACCGTTTCTCGTTGTCTGCAAATAAGTGTCTTCTCCTGACCCTTTACGAAAAGACTCGGAGAGCAACCGATTTATGGGTTCTTGAATGAGCTCGCTCGCGCTCAGAGCGAAACCGTTTATTTCTATTCTGTTTGGTTCTGGTTGTTCCAAGACCGTTTTGTCGTATTCAGTTAAGCAAAAGGTCTTTTGCGTTTTTTACGTTAAGCGTCTGTTTTCCAGATATATGAAATATGGAATCGAAATGGAACTTGTTAACAAAAATATTTGAAAATAAATTTAAAATTCTGCATTAAACAAATTATATTATTTCTTTTTCACAAGAACGAAAGTAAATGTGAAGACCGTTTGCATTGAGTTTTTCGGTCAATTGGTCTTTTGCTGACTCTCATTTTGCGACCGTTTCTCAACTGCTCATTGAAAGAGCGATATACAAAGATCTCAACGAAAAGCGCTCAACAGAAAACATAAATGAAGACAGCAAGAGTCTCTTGCTCAGAGCGAGAGCGAGAGAGTATGAACTTTTTCGGTTGTGCTCGCAACGAGAGCGCAAGAAGAAAAACGGTGAACAGTTATTTGCGAGCTATGAAAAAGAGACAAAATGCGCGCCCCATTTCAAATGATTTAGATTTTGCATTAACATAATGTGAATTAGAGTGACCACAGGAAAAAAGGACAAAAAGTTCAAATTATCAATTTGAATTCGGCGATCTCTTAGAGCTGGCAGCTTTACAGCACGAGCATCAGCACCAGCGCTGCTTTAGCGCAGGCAGTTTTTGTCCTGCACCAGCAGCTGTGTTTATGTTTATGTTTTTGAGTGCAATAAATTGACTAGAAATATTAAACATACATACTTATATTGGGTAAACACATAGATTCTTAAATATTATGTATATTAAAGTCTAAATGTTTGCACAACACGAGTAACGGGTATAGCGAATAGCTTTCTTTGAAAGGAATTATCTTTGCCGGGCAATTGCAACTGTGTACAATGTAAATACATACATATGTATATGCTTACATACATACACACATACGCCATTGTTTGACTCAGACCTCCAATTTGGCTAACTTGATTTGATTTGCATAATTCTTGGGATATAGTTCGGTATTGACAAATGAAAACCATCGGAATTTCCTTTAATAGAAATCCTTATCGAGAATTGACTCTGTTGAGCACCTTGGCCAGCTGTTCCAAAGTCATCCGTTAGATGGCGCCATGAAAGGCGGAAATGTAGGCGCTAGCCAGGCTTAAGCGTTTAATGGGTTTTTGGGCGTTAGAGTGGGCGTGGCAAACTTTTATTAGGCCAATCGATAGGTATTGACGAAACAAATACATATAATTTAAAATGTTCATAATAGCATCACAACTGTGGCCACAGCTTGTGGCTTGTGGGCGTCAGAGGGGGCGTGGCACCATTTTGAAACAAACTTGCGCTGCCTAGGAACTCCTAAAATCTTCATGCAAAATGCCAATCTTCTAGCTTTTATAGTTTCCGAGATCTCAGCGTTCATACGGACAGACAGACAGACAGACAGACGGACAGACGGACATGGCTAGATCGACTCGGCTAGTGATCCTGAACAAGAATATATATACTTTATAGGGTCGGAAACGCTTCCTTCTACCTTACTCTACGAGTAACGGGTATAATAAAGGTAGATCATTAAATAACAACATTAAACAATATTACACAGCGAACCTTAAAAATATAAATCAACCAAAGGTCATTAAACATAACATTCAAAACAAGTGTCCTAAAAATGTAAACAAAACAAAAGCCAACAAATTCTATCGTCGGTAGGGTATGCAGGCACCATCCGCTCGCAGAACAACAACCAAAGCTGATTTGGTTTGAAGTTTTCTGAACCACTTAAAACCAGTCGGTGTTTTTTGTGACACTGACTGCGATATGCCCTGTTCGTATCTCAGTAGATTGATTTCTATTAATTGGAATACATACATATATGCAAAACATTTTACTGCTACTACTGATATGAATTTGCAAACCAAAATGAAATTTATGCTGAAATATTAAAAAATATACTGTAACATATAATATTCCTATTTTTATCATTAACCCAATAGTGAATACGCCCATATTGTTAGGGTACCAATTCTGAAAAGTAGAAAAAGACAAAAATGATCGCACACATGCACCCCTGTATGAGAATGCATGAACACGCATACTTACAAAGCCCAATTCAAGCGCTGGGCCACCTTCTTCAAAATGCGCGTCTCTGCGACTGAACGACCGAACTCGAGTAATTAGCGCGCGAGCGTCAAAATAAGAATTAGAACGAGAGCGAAAAAAACCCGAAGGCACACGAAGTGTCCGGGGCCTGCCGCTACCAGCTCTGGGGCCTCCCGATTCAAAAATTTTGTGACCATTTTCGTTGTATGAAATGACCAGTCTTATGCTGTATGGTTAGTGGTATGACTCAATAACATCATTATACTTTTTTCCGTAATCTGGGTTTTTGTCTATTTTTATTTCGCATAATAGCATCCGAGCATATGCCCTATTATAACTTTCCGGTAGTTGTGTGTCGTCGCTTTTCCAAAAAAGTCCACATTGAAATCTGTCATTCACTCGTTTTAGCGTTTTATCAACATTTTCCAGACACCTTTTGTCGTCAAGTGAGATTGGTATGTCATGTGGTGTCAATAACTCGTTCTCAATAGACCAATAGGATTTAACAAGATTGTGTAAAATATTTAGGTCATCTTTTGGATTGTCTTTCCTACGCAGTTGTACACATGGAATGAATAATTTCTGTCTGAAATTTCCTTGTTGATTCCTACTATTCCATGAACAACCCAGCCCAGAGAAGTTTTACTGGCTACTGGTCCATTTAATGATTGATATATTAGCTTCCGAGATACAATGAGTGACCAGTTATCCCGACCTATCAAAATTTTTGCATGGGCATTTTGGTAAGAACAGAACGAATATACTTTTAAAAACTCATAGGTCTCATTCATGTCACTTATTGAGAGGGTCTGTAATGGTAAATTAAGTCGTGATACAGTTTTTATTTTTCGTAAAGTTAATGCTTTTGCTGATGGCTGCATTCCTCTGATTCCCAAACTAACTACTTTTGAATACACTTGTTCATACACTTAGTCATTAGTCCATTGCATCTTCAAGGGACATGTCGGTCCATGAAGTCCTATATCACTTGCAACCTGCTCATCTATTAACGAAATTGTCGAAGCTTCGTCAAGTAGGGCGTATGTGTCAATTTGTTTTTGAGGGCCTATCAGTGTAACTGGAATAACTTTAAGTAGAACATTGTTACAACCAAAATTAACATTACAATTAGTATCTGGTTTAGTTTCGTGTTGATTAAGATTTCTTGGCATCTCCAGAGAAGAGCTTGGTGCGACGCTTTTGTCCTTATGCAATAAAAAATTGCGGTTGTAGTTGCAACAGTTTTTTTTTTCTTTTGTTTTTCGCCCACGGCCCACTTACCCGCCCAACCGACCGAGGGGCGCAGCCGTGTATCGTAAGGCACGATTCGCGAGAAGATAGACGCGAGATAAGGAAATATAGGTAAAAGTCCGGGGAAAAAAGTTATAGTAAGATCAATTTTGTGCCAATGATGACACTTCAAAAAATTAATTTTTTTCAAACTTTTTTATATAATAGTACAAACTGTCAGGAATGTTTCAAGTCGATCGAAACAAAACTAGGAATGGGAGAAATTTAAAGCCCAGCGCGTCGAATGAGTCGCAACAGGCAATTCGGGCTCTGGCGTCGAGCAATGCGGCACTTTAAACGCGTTTTTCACAAAACCACTTTTTTGAATTCGGTAGTCACGTTTTCTCAAAAACTATTGCACCGATCGACTTCTGCTTTTGCACACTTTTTTAGTCATGTTTTTCTGGTCCTTAACGGACGGTTTTTTTTTATTTTCAATTACAACTCATTTTATAAGCCAAAATATGGCCAAAATTTACTTAAAAAATTACACTTTTTATGAAAAGCGCCACAAAAAATTCAATTTTTAATTAAAAAAAAAATGGCTCGTAGAGGACAAGCCAGACACATACACTATCAGAATAACTTTGGTTTTTTGATTTCAGATACAAATTGACGAAGATATTTTGCCTACCGCAAAGACACAATTTTGTATATGGTCAAGTTCAAGCCTGCCTCAACAGTTCAAATTTTAAAATTTTTGCTTCAAATTTTTACACGATGTTGGTCAAACCTTAAACATTAATGTATAATAAATTAAATTTGTGAAATTGTCGTAAGACCTTTTACAAAAATTCACGAAAATAGGCTTTTTTCGTGCTTCAAGACCCGGATAACGCCTTAAGGCCAATAATAAAGTCTAGTTATTTGTTTATAATTTTCATCTAATGAGCTCTGCAAAGAGTTTCTGTGATTATGAGAGATCTGTCTTCAATGTTTTCGACATCTTGGACAAATGTTTTTGTGTATACAAATTTATTTATAAAATTATCTTTCAGTGGTTTCTGAATTCTAGAAAGTCTTCTAAAATACAGTGAACTCCTATTATGTTTTATCTCTATATCTAAAAAAAAACCAAACGATGATATTCTTTTTATATATATACTGGCAGGGTGCCCGCAGCTTCGCTTGCGATGTCTTATGTTTGCATTATACCTGTCTCCATACAGGAAGCTCTTAAATATTAAGACAATATTTTTTAAATAGTGCAATTTATGCAATGTTTATATCGAATAATAAGATTAAAAACTACAAATACGCATTTATATATGTACAAAATGCAAGTATGCTAATTGGTATATCACAACTGCGCATAATTAATAAATAACAAAATATTCATATAAATGTAAATCATGTATGACTTTGTAACGGCCAGAATTGGCCGCACAATATCTAATATATAATATATTATCAACCACATTAAATAAGCATAAGTTAAAACATAAGCACGATAGTTTAATGGCTCCTCTCTAGGCAGTGGGAGGGATAGAGACAATAAGTAGGTCGTTACAAGTGCGCAGTAGCAAAGGAAGCGAAGCAGCGAGAATCAAGCCGGAGATGCAATGGAAATTTCCACCGAACACGTGAGGATCACCAGAGAGCGAGAGTACGCGACGGCAGCATCGGAGCAGAAGAGCTAGAGTACGCGACGGCAGCAGCGGAGCAGAAGAGCGAGAGCGAGCTTACGCCAGCGTCACCAGCAATAGAACCCGTCGTCGTGAGAGCAGGACAACTCGATCATGCAGAAAACCGAAGCAGCGAGAAAGATGGAATGCCAAAGAACTTGGCTGCATGAGTTCTGGAGTGCGTATAAAAAAGTCGAGTTCTGTACTGCGAAAGGGAGTCAAGTTCTGGATGGCGAACGAAAAAGTCGAGTGCGGGAGTAGACGTAGGATTATTTTAACTTCGCGACCGGTAACCTTGCGGTAGTACCACGTGCACCAGCCGAGCCAGGACCTGCAGCCACACCCTCCAACGGATACCAACACCACGCTTGCCGGGATCCACTGAGTCTGTCTGAGTGAGTAGCGTTAAGACAAGGAGTGCGGTATAGGCAGGGAAAATCATTCACATGTAGAATCAGCATCTTATTACTAAAAATAAAACCCAAAACCCTGTACACGAAACGATCCCACGTGCTTAAGTAGACTTTCCGTGCCTCCAGTGTATTCGCCACAGCCGACCAAGCCCACCCCAAAGTTCCACCTAACCAATCCTCACGTGCATTTTCGGTGACTGCTGCAAGGCTCCCAGCCTCCGCTCCCGAATGGTACGATCACCCGCTCCCCGCTTGCTTCGCAGCCGCTAGGGCGGAAAGCCTCGGTTGAGACAAGTTGCCAGGCGCACAGCCACTGCCCCGGAAACGTACCCTCACCCGATCCTCACGTGCATTTTCGGTGACTGCTGCAAGGGGCCCAGCCTCCGCTCCCGAATGGTACGATCACCCGCTCCCCGCTTGCTTCGCAGCCGCTAGGGCGGAAAGCCTCGGCTGAGACAAGTGGTCCAGCTCTGCTAGTGGCGATCAGCCTCAGTTGCTTTTCCCTATTCCCAAAACGGAGACCCTTTCTGCGCAGAAACTCTAACGCGAGCCGACAACCATCACCTTCAGTCGGCCCGCTCTCTACCAAAATTTCCGAGTCCCCAAATCTTATAAATTTTCTGTAAGCGACCCTGGCCGGACCGAGACATATCCCAGCCAGGATAACTACTTTACAGATGGCGCCCGAACAGGGACTTAGGGAATCAGGATAATTAGAGAATTCCATCCTTCGTGACTTAAAACGTCACCAAAGTCATACCATTTTTCTCCCTGCTACGAAATCGGGGTCCGCTAATAATAAAATAAATAAAACAAATCGCCAGGCCAGAAATAATATTATATCAGCTCGAGAAAATTTTCTGTCCAAAAAAAAATCATCAGCGTCACTGTAGTAACCTCGAAAAAAAATCATCAGCGTCACTGTAGTAACCTCGCACTAGCTGCACGCCAGAGTTTTAGCGCTAAGTTTAAAACCACAGATTTCATCGAGAGGCAACACGTCTGAGATCCGCGAATACCATAGGGAAGCAGTGGATCTACGACCTCATGAAGGAGGAGCTGGAGGAGATCTTCAAGGAATTCGGGCTAACCCCAGAAGGTACCCTGGCAGACCTGCGGAAACGAATGTCCGCATACATAGATCAAGACGATCTGCCCAAACTACGAGTGGAACGCTTGATAGAGCTGGAGCTCTTATACAAGGCAAAGTCCCGCGAGGCAAAGTCGCCCAGTCTACGAGCCCGATGATAAGTACCGGAAACTTGACTCTGAGCATCAGGCAGGGACACATCTACTACAAATTCCTTCGACTGGAACCCGGGGGAATGCGCCACTGGGACGCAACGAGACTGGGCAGCCGAACGAGTTCTCCACTTTGGCCTGGCGGATAAGCTACGAAAGTGGGGCATTTTCTTCGACGGCGAGATCGGCGATCCGCTGTATTTTCTGGAGCAATTGGAAGAGCGATCAGATGCATATTAGATCGAGAAGGAACATCTCCCAAGAGTGCTATCTAGCATTTTACTTGGTCGAGCCGGAGACTGGTTTAGAGTCAGTCAACTTCAGAAAGCCACCTGGAAGGAATTTACGTGTGAGTTTCTCGATTTCTTTTTGCCGCCACGCTATTTTAAACTCTAGAAGATGAGATCCGCGCCAGGCTGCAGCGGCCAGGTGAAAGCTTCAAAGATTTCGAACTCAACTTACGCTTGATGATGCGCCGAGCCCACTACGACGGGAACCAGGAATTGAATCGGATCTACGAAAATCTCCGCCCAGAGTACCAAATTTTCACGAGACGACATGAATTTGAGACGCTGACACAATTGACCCAGCTGGTGACGAACTTCGAAGTTACTCGGGATCGGGATCAACACAGATATGCCCAGCTGATGACGACATCGAGAGCCCGGCCCACTTTTCTGGCAAGGAACCCGCAAGGAACTGCCGCGAACCAGGCGTCAGACGACCAGCCCACCGAAAGGCCCAGGACATCCAACGCCCTGGTACCCATGTCACCCGAAGTCACCCATCGCCGCCTCGAGGACTCGCCCAGGATCGACGTCAGAAGTGCTTGCGGAAACTGCGCACAAGGTGGACATTTAAGCAGGGAATGCCGGAACCCACGGGTCTTGTTCTGCTGGGACTGCGGCCGTCAAGGGATACGAACTATCCACTGCTGCCGAGCCACGCCCTCCGGAAACGAAGAGCGCTTCCGCCCACACAGGGAACGGACGGAGACAGCGTTCAAAACCCCCCGCCAGCAATAGAACCCACTCTTCGATGTGAAGGGAGCCGGATAGTGGCGACGGTGTACATCGAAGATCAGCTCCTCTGTGCTACCATCGACACCGGAGCCACGCGCACTTTCATCAGTGAAAGGGTCGCCGAGTTGGTCAGAACCGAGCAAAATCAGTGCGCAGTCATCACTCAACTCAGCCTCGCCGACGGAAGCAGAAGGGAAGTCACCCAAGCACTCAGCGTTACCATTCGTTTGGGAGGCCAGCAAGTAGTCATGCCAGTTCTGGTGTTACCCACTACAATCGATGACGTGCTCTTGGGAATGGATTTCCTCAGCAAGACAGAAGCCTCTCTGGAAATAAACCAGGTGATACTTAAGTTACGACAGGATCAACCAGCACTGCAGGCGCAGCGGCGACCAGCCCCGCCAACCTTGTCGAATCCAACCCTGGAAAACCCAGCTCTGCAGGCGCAGCGGCGACCAGCCCCGCCAACCTCGTCGGATCCAACCCTGGAAAACCCAGCTCTGCAGGCGCAGCGGCGACCATCCCCGCCAACCTCGTCGAAGCCAACCCTGGAAAACCCAGCTCTGCAGGCGCAGCGGCGACCAGCCCCGCCAACCCTGCCGAATCCAGTCCAGCCGAGATACGAAGAACAGCAGAATCCCGCTGTGCACACCCGGACGACCCCGCGTACCCGAACGCTACCATCGGATCCTGCAACAAGACCGGCGGAGGACTCCACTATACCAACACCAACCAGCGCCACCGAGGCACAGAGAACCAGCCTCTCTGGAAATAAACCAGGTGAGACTTAAGTTACGACAGGATCAACCAGCACTGCAGGCGCAGCGGCGACCAGCCCCGCCAACCTTGTCGAATCCAACCCTGGAAAACCCAGCTCTGCAGGCGCAGCGGCGACCAGCCCCGCCAACCTCGTCGGATCCAACCCTGGAAAACCCAGCTCTGCAGGCGCAGCGGCGACCAGCCCCGCCAACCTCGTCGGATCCAACCCTGGAAAACCCAGCTCTGCAGGCGCAGCGGCGACCATCCCCGCCAACCTCGTCGAAGCCAACCCTGGAAAACCCAGCTCTGCAGGCGCAGCGGCGACCAGCCCCGCCAACCCTGCCGAATCCAGTCCAGCCGAGATACGAAGAACAGCAGAATCCCGCTGTGCACACCCGGACGACCCCGCGTACCCGAACGCTACCATCGGATCCTGCAACAAGACCGGCGGAGGACTCCACTATACCAACACCAACCAGCGCCACCGAGGCACAGAGAACCAGCCCGAGAGTTATTCTACCTGCACCATGCCCCGAAGCCATTCGGCGTAACCCATTTCGACGATCTGCAGGAGCGGCAGCAGTGGCCACAGCCGCTACAGACGAACCATTAGACAGAGACACCTCAATCGTGGACGAGGCAGACCTGCAAACAGCTGAGACGGAGTTGGAAGCCGAACTGGACAAATTCAGCGGACTAACCGGCGTGTCCTCAATTACGGAGCTCTCGATTCTGATGAGGGACGACCGTCCGATCAAGCAGCGTTATTTCACCAAGAACCCAGCTATGCAACGGATCATTGATGACCAGGTTGATGAACTTTTACGCGACGGTAGGATAGAGCCATCGAAGAGTCCACACAGCGCACCAATCGTGCTCGTGGGTAAAAAGACGGGAGACGTGCGAATGTGCGTGGACTACCGGCAATTGAACGCCCGCTCTGTTCCCGATGCGTATCCACTACCACGGATCAATCATATTCTGGAGAAACTAAGGAACGCTAAATACATATCTACTCTAGATTTAAAGAGTGGATATTGGCAAATTCCGATGGCGGCCGGCAGCAAAGAATGCACTGCTTTTACAGTGCCAGATCGAGGCTTGTATCACTGGAAAGTAATGCCGTTTGGACTCCACTCAGCGCCAGCGACATTTCAGCGCGCCCTGGATCGAGTCATTGGACCAGAGATGGACTCACACGCTTTTGCGTATTTTGACGATATTTTTATCGTCAGCAAATCGCTCAAGGAACATATGCAGCATCTACGGGAAGTACTCCACCGACTGCGAGTCGCAAATCTGAAGCTCAACCGGGTTAAATGTAAATTCTTTTAGAGGAGTATCGTATACTTAGGACACCAGATCAGCGAAGATGGAATCCATACAGACCCGGAGAAGATAGCCGCTATTAAGGAACTCCAACCACCGTCAACGATCAAGGAACTGAGACGATGCCTGGGCATTGCATCATGGTACCGAAGATTTGTACCAAACTTCACAGACATTGTGCAACCAATGAACGAATGGAACGAGTCATCGCTTACGCCTTCGGCGTCTATCGACCGCAGAGGGCCATTATTCCACAAGTGAAAAAGAATGCCTGGCAATTGTGCGGGCAGTGCGAAAATTCCGATGTTACCTCGAGGGATACCACTTCGATGTAATCACAGATCATTTGGCGCTAAAGTGGCTCAACACCATTGAGAATCCCACAGGACGCATAGCCCGCTGGCCCTTAGAAGTGCAACAGTATCGCTTTGAAGTACACTACCGCTGAGGGAACCAAAACGTTGTAGCCGACGCGCTCTCGAGACAACCGCTAGAACGACTACAACAAGCAGCCACGGGACAGCAAAAGTGCACCTGGATGACCAAGATGCTGACGAGGATAGCCGCGGAGCCCGCTAACTACCCAGAGTACGCCCAAGAGAACGACCAGCTGTATCGGCGCTTCGGGAATCGCCCGGAAGAAAAAGACTATATTCCCTGGAAACTGTGCGTACCACACCACCTTCGAGGGCGTATCTTACAGGAGTGCCATGACCAACCCGCCGCTGGACACCTGGGAATCCGGAAAACGACCAAACGGATCATGCAGAGGTACTACAGGCCCGGACTTTTCCGCGACTTCGTCAGGTACGTTCGCAAGTGCGAAACTTGCCAGAAATATAAGGCCAGCCAACTGAAGCCCCCGGGACAGAGGCATACTCGGATCGTGGCGGAACCATTCGACACATTGTGTGCCGACTTCGTAGGACCGTTGCCCCGATCTACCCACGGCAATACTATGCTGCTGGTCTTCTTCGACTTTTTCAGTAAGTGGGTGGAACTCGTTCCGCTTCGCAAGGCGACAACGGCCCACCTATCTCGGTCGTTTCGCGAACGAATCTTGGCCAGATTCGGGGTGCCCAAGACTTTTGTATGCGACAATGGGACACAGTTTACTAGCCGGGCTTTTAAGGAATTTGGAAAACAGCTAGGAATGACTATTCAACACACCGCACCATATTCGCCGCAGCAAAACCCCACAGAGTGTGCCAACAGGACTATCAAGACGATGATAGCGCAGTACATCGAAGGAAACCAGAAAACTTGGGATGCAGCCTTGCCGGAGATTAGCCTGGTTATCAACTCCAGCGCCTCCGACACCACCGGATTTAGTCCCGCTTACCTCCTACAAGGTCGGGAGCCGAGACTGCCGGGCTCACTTTATCACGAAGTCACCCCACACTCGGGCGGAGGACCCGTGACCCCCACCGCCAAGGCAACCCATCTCCAAGAGGTTTTCAAGGTAGCCTTGGAAAATATGCAACGGGCCAGCGAGAACCAAAGCAAGCACTGCAATCTGAGAAGACTCACATGGCAGCCAGCCATTGGGGATCTGGTCCTCGCGGCCAAATTAGCTCCACGCTATGACGGGCCATTTAAGGTCGTAAACTTCGCCGCCCAAAACATCATCCGACTGCTGGGACTGCGGCCGTCAAGGGATACGAACTATCCACTGCTGCCGAGCCACGCCCTCCGGAAACGAAGAGCGCTTCCGCCCACACAGGGAACGGACGGAGACAGCGTTCAAAACCCCCCGCCAGCAATAGAACCCACTCTTCGATGTGAAGGGAGCCGGATAGTGGCGACGGTGTCCATCGAAGATCAGCCCCTCTGTGCTACCATCGACACCGGAGCCACGCGCACTTTCATCAGTGAAAGGGTCGCCGAGTTGGTCAGAACCGAGCAAAATCAGTGCGCAGTCATCACTCAACTCAGCCTCGCCGACGGAAGCAGAAGGGAAGTCACCCAAGCACTCAGCGTTACCATTCGTTTGGGAGGCCAGCAAGTAGTCATGCCAGTTCTGGTGTTACCCACTACAATCGATGACGTGCTCTTGGGAATGGATTTCCTCAGCAAGACAGAAGCCTCTCTGGAAATAAACCAGGTGAGACTTAAGTTACGACAGGATCAACCAGCACTGCAGGCGCAGCGGCGACCAGCCCCGCCAACCTTGTCGAATCCAACCCTGGAAAACCCAGCTCTGCAGGCGCAGCGGCGACCAGCCCCGCCAACCTCGTCGGATCCAACCCTGGAAAACCCAGCTCTGCAGGCGCAGCGGCGACCATCCCCGCCAACCTCGTCGAAGCCAACCCTGGAAAACCCAGCTCTGCAGGCGCAGCGGCGACCAGCCCCGCCAACCCTGCCGAATCCAGTCCAGCCGAGATACGAAGAACAGCAGAATCCCGCTGTGCACACCCGGACGACCCCGCGTACCCGAACGCTACCATCGGATCCTGCAACAAGACCGGCGGAGGACTCCACTATACCAACACCAACCAGCGCCACCGAGGCACAGAGAACCAGCCCGAGAGTTATTCTACCTGCACCATGCCCCGAAGCCATTCGGCGTAACCCATTTCGACGATCTGCAGGAGCGGCAGCAGTGGCCACAGCCGCTACAGACGAACCATTAGACAGAGACACCTCAATCGTGGACGAGGCAGACCTGCAAACAGCTGAGACGGAGTTGGAAGCCGAACTGGACAAATTCAGCGGACTAACCGGCGTGTCCTCAATTACGGAGCTCTCGATTCTGATGAGGGACGACCGTCCGATCAAGCAGCGTTATTTCACCAAGAACCCAGCTATGCAACGGATCATTGATGATCAGGTTGATGAACTTTTACGCGACGGTAGGATAGAGCCATCGAAGAGTCCACACAGCGCACCAATCGTGCTCGTGGGTAAAAAGACGGGAGACGTGCGGATGTGCGTGGACTACCGGCAATTGAACGCCCGCTCTGTTCCCGATGCGTATCCACTACCACGGATCAATCATATTCTGGAGAAACTAAGGAACGCTAAATACATATCTACTCTAGATTTAAAGAGTGGATATTGGCAAATTCCGATGGCGGCCGGCAGCAAAGAATGCACTGCTTTTACAGTGCCAGATCGAGGCTTGTATCACTGGAAAGTAATGCCGTTTGGACTCCACTCAGCGCCAGCGACATTTCAGCGCGCCCTGGATCGAGTCATTGGACCAGAGATGGACCCACACGCTTTTGCGTATTTTGACGATATTTTTATCGTCAGCAAATCGCTCAAGGAACATATGCAGCATCTACGGGAAGTACTCCACCGACTGCGAGTCGCAAATCTGAAGCTCAACCGGGTTAAATGTAAATTCTTTTAGAGGAGTATCGTATACTTAGGACACCAGATCAGCGAAGATGGAATCCATACAGACCCGGAGAAGATAGCCGCTATTAAGGAACTCCAACCACCGTCAACGATCAAGGAACTGAGACGATGCCTGGGCATTGCATCATGGTACCGAAGATTTGTACCAAACTTCACAGACATTGTGCAACCAATGAACGAATGGAACGAGTCATCGCTTACGCCTTCGGCGTCTATCGACCGCAGAGGGCCATTATTCCACAAGTGAAAAAGAATGCCTGGCAATTGTGCGGGCAGTGCGAAAATTCCGATGTTACCTCGAGGGATACCACTTCGATGTAATCACAGATCATTTGGCGCTAAAGTGGCTCAACACCATTGAGAATCCCACAGGACGCATAGCCCGCTGGCCCTTAGAATTGCAACAGTATCGCTTTGAAGTACACTACCGCCGAGGGAACCAAAACGTTGTAGCCGACGCGCTCTCGAGACAACCGCTAGAACGACTACAACAAGCAGCCACGGGACAGCAAAAGTGCACCTGGATGACCAAGATGCTGACGAGGATAGCCGCGGAGCCCGCTAACTACCCAGAGTACGCCCAAGAGAACGACCAGCTGTATCGGCGCTTCGGGAATCGCCCGGAAGAAAAAGACTATATTCCCTGGAAACTGTGCGTACCACACCACCTTCGAGGGCGTATCTTACAGGAGTGCCATGACCAACCCGCCGCTGGACACCTGGGAATCCGGAAAACGACCAAACGGATCATGCAGAGGTACTACAGGCCCGGACTTTTCCGCGACTTCGTCAGGTACGTTCGCAAGTGCGAAACTTGCCAGAAATATAAGGCCAGCCAACTGAAGCCCCCGGGACAGAGGCATACTCGGATCGTGGCGGAACCATTCGACACATTGTGTGCCCGACTTCGTAGGACCGTTGCCCCGATCTACCCACGGCAATACTATGCTGCTGGTCTTCTTCGACTTTTTCAGTAAGTGGGTGGAACTCGTTCCGCTTCGCAAGGCGACAACGGCCCACCTATCTCGGTCGTTTCGCGAACGAATCTTGGCCAGATTCGGGGTGCCCAAGACTTTTGTATGCGACAATGGGACACAGTTTACTAGCCGGGCTTTTAAGGAATTTGGAAAACAGCTAGGAATGACTATTCAACACACCGCACCATATTCGCCGCAGCAAAACCCCACAGAGTGTGCCAACAGGACTATCAAGACGATGATAGCGCAGTACATCGAAGGAAACCAGAAAACTTGGGATGCAGCCTTGCCGGAGATTAGCCTGGTTATCAACTCCAGCGCCTCCGACACCACCGGATTTAGTCCCGCTTACCTCCTTCAAGGTCGGGAGCCGAGACTGCCGGGCTCACTTTATCACGAAGTCACCCCACACTCGGGCGGAGGACCCGTGACCCCCACCGCCAAGGCAACCCATCTCCAAGAGGTTTTCAAGGTAGCCTTGGAAAATATGCAACGGGCCAGCGAGAACCAAAGCAAGCACTGCAATCTGAGAAGACTCACATGGCAGCCAGCCATTGGGGATCTGGTCCTCGAGGCCAAATTAGCTCCACGCTATGACGGGCCATTTAAGGTCGTAAACTTCGCCGCCCAAAACATCATCCGACTCCAAGACCCGAGAACCAAGCGCTGACGAACAGCTGGCCTTGCAGACCTTAAGGCATTCCATGAAGACGATATCAACAGTGAGTCCGAAGACGCCGATGGCATCCCAACAGATGAGGGTCTGGTAGAGTAGATATATCTAGATTAACCTGAACATTGTAATCTTAGCCTGTAAGCTTAACCTGAACATTGTAAACCGCACTCCCAAGATAGCTAGGCAGGACTAATATTTCACAGTACCGGGAGCAGACATGCCAGGACACCGCAGACGCCGCCGTTCCACCAGAAACGCTCGCCATACTCGACCTCGCACCCACGAACGACTGGAGGACAGCGAGATGGAGGCAACCCAATGGTATCTGGAGTATCTGGAGCACTATTTGGAGGGCTTCGATGACAATGGTGAACCACGGGCTCGAGAGGAGCAGGCGAACGCTGGAGCCATGGATGTAGAGGAAGAGGAGGTACCACTTCGGACTGACAGGTTCCCCCAGCTGAATATGCGCGCGATCAGCCCCATGCTGGAAGTGACCGAGCACACCCCAGTAGCCGGCCAGCTCGTGACCAGTGACGACAGAGCCACGCCTCCTCGCCAGCCTTACACAATCGAGGTGGTCGACATAAGCGACGACGACGAGCCAGAGCCGCCACCAGTCACCGGACCTGCAGAGGAGGGCGAAGACCCACCGCCAGCTTACGGGTCTTGGGAGGGCTTTCAGGAGCCCGCCACCTGGACAACCCCAGCAGCAACCTCAACGCCTGAGACTGGACCTTCGGGGGAAATGCGAGTGCCAGTAGGAGGGGCACGCATCGACAATTCGCTGGCCGGATGCATTGCCCAGGTGGTCTACGACTACGTGGCACGAATGCCAGGTGGCGGAAGCACGCAGATGAGCGGCGGATGCGGTCCCCAGTTGGCAACCCCTGTTGGCGAGCCGGTTCGCTGTTTCCGCATGGACGTAGACATGGACGACGACCGCCCCAGCACCTCAGCCGACGCCCTGCGTCGTCAACAAAGCCACCGATCACGGCAGGCCAACACCGCAGGCGGAACCCACGACGAGCGAGAGCAAATAACGCCAAGGAGTTCTGGCCAACGAAGCCCCTCAACTTGCCGGATGAGGCACAGTGAGTGGGTACCCGTCCCGACCACCTGGCGGATGCACCCACTTCAGGACAACTTGCCGCGACTTGTCGTGGAGCGACATCAAGCTCGGGTGGCCAAAAACCTTCGCCGCAACATCCGGGTATTGGAGACCGGAAACGATCAACACTATAGGGTGCGGATCAATACCCGGAACGAGGTGACCGTCTCTCTTCGCCCGGTGAAGTAAAGGGGGGGTGTAACGGCCAGAATTGGCCGCACAATATCTAATATATAATATACTAGCTGTACCCGGCGCGACTTCGTTCGCTTAAAATTAGTTTTGAGTACGGTTGTCAAGACTTTCCCATTTCCACACCACCCCTGAGGTAGAGAAATTGGCGCGTTTTTTTTAATGTGGTATCTCCAATTAGACCTATTCCACTGAAACTTTCTAGGTTTAATAATGTTAATTAATATGATTATTTTAAAACCTCTGTGTAAACAACATTTTTAGAAGATCCTTCAGGAGCGAGAATAATAAGGCTACTGGTAGAGCTAACTCTAGAGCATGCGACATAAAATTGTCCATGAGAGAAGCAATCCTCTCTAAGATCTAGTCCAGCCAGCTTCAAAGTCTGCCCCTGCGATTTATTTATAGTTATTGCAAAGCAAACTTTTAGAGGGAATTGTAGCCTTTTAAACTGAAACGGCAGACTGTAGCATGGGATGGCTGCAACAAGTTGGAAATAAAGAAATAAATAAATTGTTAAGGTCCATGCACACGTATTAGGCAGCGAACTGTAATGCACAGGGCAATGCTTAGCGTGGGGGATCGTAAACAATTAGAAAGTGGCAAAGATCACCCATAGAGCAATGACTGTCCGCAAATGGTTGTGAAGCTGTATCGCACAGTGATCAACTAGCTTCAGCATGCGAGGTGAGAAAATTAAGGAAAGGCAGGCAAAAAGAAAACAAAAGAAATGCAAATAAAAATGAAAATGAAAATGAGAAAAATATAAAAAAATAAAAATTATTACGATCCATTTTACAATTTTATCCAAGTATGCGACAAATTAATTATTCAAATTAATTCACAGAACTCCATTTCAACACGGAAACTCGATGCCAAAAACACAAATTACAGAAGAACACGACTAAAAAAATAACTAACTCACACGGAGATACACATTCTTAAGTAAATTAACTTTAAGCAGCTATACATACGTACCATACTTATTAAGTAAGAATTTGAAACAAGCTCAGGGAAGAGGTAGACAATCAAGGAAATTATAAGTAACATAAATACCATACATATTTAATAAGTAAGAATTTTAAAGGAAACAAGAAAGAAAAGCTAGCTTCGGGCGGAGCCGAAGTTGATATACCCTTGCAGAACACTCTGTAAATTATATTCTCCAAAATTATTCATATGATGCATTCTTAATACTCATAAAAAAATCCCAACTTCCTAAATTTAAAAACACCAAAGTTATGGCATTTAAAATCGTTCAGTTATATGGCAGCTATAGAATATAGTCGGCCGATCCTTATGAAGTTTGGTAGGTAGGATTGATTGGCCAAAAATAAAACCCATAGAAAATCCCAACTTCCTAACTTAACAAACACCAAAGTTATTGCTTTTCCAATCGTTCAGTTATATGGCAGCTATAGGATATAGTCGGCCGATCCTTATAAAATTTGGTGGGTCGGATTGATTGGCCAAGTATAAAACCCATAGAAAATCCCAACATCCTAACTTTACAAACACCAAAGTTATGGCATTTCCGATCAATCAGTTATATGGCAGCAATAGGATATAGTCGGCCGATCCCGGCCGTTCCGACATATATACTGCGTGCAAAGGAAAGAAGGCTGTGTGCAAAGTTTCAATTCGATATCTTTAAAACTGAGAGACTAGTTTGCGTAGAAACAGACAGACGGACAGACGGACAGACAGACGGACAGACGGACATGGCTATATCAACTCAGGAGGTGATCCTGATCAAGAATATATATACTTTATAGGGTCGGAGATGTCTCTTTTTATATACCCTCTGCAAGGGTATAAATAAATAAACTCAGAAAGGAGGTAGACAGGAAGAAAATAAAAACAGCCAAGAAAATTACTACAACAGCTAGTTCAGGAGTTGGAATGACAGAAGAAAGAATGGCAACGCCAATAGCAACTACGAGTGTATTAGAGGCCATCACGGTAATACACCTGGTGGAAATTATTCCAAAATACGAAGCAGACTCTGGTAAATTAGATGGTTTTATAGGAGCAGTTGAGCAGGTATTAGGCCTGATCAAAGGAGAGGAAAGATCGAATGTAGGGGTAATAGCCCTTAGAGCGGTGAGGAGTAAGATTGTAGGAGAGGCGGATAAGGCCCTCGACTTAGACGAATCAGAACTCAATTGGGATCATATTAAGAAGGTACTAGTTACACATTTCAAGGATAAGAGATCCGAACAGGACCTTATTATGGAGCTGACCCTTATTAAGGAGAGGAAGTTAGAATTAGAAGCACTGTATACAAAGGTTATGACCCTTAAGAAAGCCCTGGTGAGTCTGGTCAAGTCCAGCGAACAGGGCATACTACTGAGAAGCGAGAAGATCAAGTGGTATGAGGATATGGCTTTAAACGGCGTTACTATTCGAAACATGGGGGTACCGAACATAGCTAAGGCTTATGAAATAGCCTGCAGGGAGAAGAATTTAGGTACCTTAGAAGAAACAGGGGCCGAAGTGGAAGCCCAGGAAATGACAGGTTCACAGGACAAAGAGGTTAAGGAAGCTCCGAAACAGGGTTTAGGAAAACGGGGCAACCCAGTGCCGGAGGCACAGACGGGCCCTTGATCGCAGTATCGGTGGGCTGCAAATACCCAACCACAGTTTCAGATGCCGTTTTCAATGCCCACCATGAATGGATGGCCAGGATTTGGATTGCCATATCCAATAATAGGCAATCCATTCAAGACAGATAACATTAATCAGACAGAAGCCCCTAATTATGTTAGACCGTACCGTAATTACCACAACAGGAACACGAAATGGAAATAATCGCGACAGGCAGTGGTATGGCAACAGCTATAACAACAGCAGGCCAAGGGAAGGTCAGTTAGCGATCCAGGCAGCTGGAGATGGAGATAGTGGACAATCGAGAATGTCTAGGAATTCAAATTATTCGGGACAATCATATAACTCGAATAATTCGAGACAGTCGAATAATTCGATCAACTCCAAGCGGTCATACAATTAGGCCAATAATTCAGAGAGAGAGGGAAATAGGCAGTCAATGTACGATCAACTGCATAATATCCAAGAGGATGAGGCAATTTTTTTGCAATCAGCCTCGAGCAACCATCAGGATATTTAGGAGCAAGGAGGGGCCACTCCACCCTACCATATGTAATGATCAGAATTACCCCACACAAAACAATAAAATTACTAATCGATACAGGATTCACTTATTCTTTCATTCGTCCCGAATTAGTTCAACCACAGCATGTGAAAGAGCTGCATGACCCGATAGCCATTAAGACAATTACCCAATCGCACACGATTTTGCAGGAAGCACATGTACCAATGGTCAAAGAATTAGGAGGAGTATGAAAAATGAGATTATTGCTCTTCAGATTTCATCAGTTTTTCGAGGGATTAATTGGTATAGACTTGCTGCAACAAATAAAAGCCGTGATCGATATTGAGAAGGTTTGGTTCCGCACGGTGGACACAGAATTGCAGATACATTCCACTAAGTATAGACCCAGCGAGGTTCACTCAATAGAAGCAGGGACAAAAGCAGTCATTTCTATTCCGGTATGTGTACCCGATGGAGATTTCTTGCTAAACAAAACAATAGTAAAAGAGGACTTGATCATTTCAGAAGGAATCTATAGGGCAGTGGATGGAAAGAGCCTGGTCGAGATAACGAACTATGCGGAAGAGGATCAGGAATTATTTCTAGAAGAAGATAAGATCAGAACAGAACACTTAAATAGCGAGGAGCTTAATGAGCTGCAACGAATTTGTAAAAAATACCCGAAAGTATTCCATAAAGAGGGTGACCATTTGTCATTCACTAATGCGGTCAAACACCAAATTAGAACGAATGACGACATACCGGTGTACGCTAGGCCGTACAGGTATGCATTTAAGGAAAGACAGGAGGTGAGAAGAATAGCTATTGGATCAGAAGATTATTAGACATAGCCATTCTCCTTGGAGTGCGCCGGTTTGGCTAGTACCCAAGAAGAAGGATGCCTCTGGAGAGAGAAAATGGAGAATGGTGGTAGACTATAAGAAACTTAACGAGAAGGTAATTAAAGATAGATAACCGCTACCATTAATCAATGACTTATTGGATAGCTTGGGTAGGGCTAAATACTTCTCAACTTTAGATCTGGCGAGTGGATCACCAGATCGAAGTGAAAGACATTCCGAAAACTGCTTTCTCGGCAGAAATGGGACACTTTGAGTATGTCCGAATGCCGTTCGGGCTAAATAATGCCCCAGCAACTTTTCAAAGGTTAATGAACAATATTTTCGGGGAGTTGCTAGGAAAATGTTGTCTTATATATATGGACGACATCATGGTGTACTCGACATCACTACAAGAACACGTAACGGATTTGGAAAAAGTCTTCAAGAACCTTTTTTTTTCGCGCGGAGTCCCACGGCCCACATACCCGTCCAACCGACCGAGGGGCGCAGCCGTATATCGTACGGCACGATTCGCGATAAGATAGACGCGAGATAGGAAAATAAAGGTAAAGGTACGGGGAAAAAAGTAATAGTTAGATCAATCTTGTGCCAATGAAGCAAGTATCAATCGTTTTAGGAGCGGCAGAGAGTCAAGATTTGATATTACAGAAAAAAGTCTATTATAGTCAGAACATAATACTCTGAAAGGCTCATGCAAGGCATAGTTAGATCTACAATGATTTAAAATTAGGGGAAAATAATTTCTAGTTAATTCACTTGGCACAAAAAAGTTTAGCCGACTTAACAAGTCGGGGCAGTCAATATCACCATGTATAAGGTTATAAATAAAGATAGTACCAAGCATCGTTCTACGGTTGGCTAGGGATGGTTAATTAATCAAAAGAAGTCTACTAGAATAAGAAGGTAAGATAAGATTTGCATCCCAGTTTAGGCGCCATAAAGCAAAAAGAAGGAAGTTTTTTTGTACAGATTCAATACGACCAATATGTATTCCGTATTGTGGACTTCAGACGGGAGACCCATACTCCAGAATGGGACGGACTAGCGAAATAAATAAAGTTTTAGTCAAATAAGGATCATCGAATTCTTTTGACCACCTTTTAATAAATCCAAGCACTCCTCTGGCTTTATTAACCATGGACGAAATGTGATTAGAAAATTTTAGTTTAGGGTCCAAGAGAACGCCAAGATCGTTTACAAGAGTTATTCTATCTAAAGAGCTGCCACTTAACGTGTAAGTCGCGTATATCGGATTGGCCCGATAATAAGTCATCAGCTTGCACTTGGAACCGTTTAAATTTAGTAAATTATCTCGGCACCAGCTTTGAAAATTATCTAGATCGGATTGCAAGTTTAAATGGCAGGAAATGTCCTTATACTGCAGGCACAACTTAACATCATCTGCGTACATAAGTACGCGAGAATGACTTATAATTGAGGGAAGATCGTTAATAAATAATGTAAAAAGTAACGGACCCAGATGGCTCCCTTGTGGGACACCGGAGGTAACACGGAGAATTTCAGAAATTGAATTTTTAAAAAGGACCCTTTGTGACCTGCCATTTAGATAACTTGAAATCCATTTAAGCAGATCAACTGGAAAACCTAAAAGGTCAAGTTTTTGAATGAGAAGTAAGTGATTTACAGAGTCAAATGCTTTACTAAAGTCAGTGTAAATGACGTCTGTTTGAAAACTACTATTGAAGCCTTTTATCACAAATGAAGTGAGCTCTAGAAGGTTTGTGATTGTGGATCTACGTTTTATAAATCCGTGTTGACACGGAGAAATGATTGATCTGCAAAGGTGCTGCAAATGAGGAGTAATAATTTTTTCAAAAAGCTTAGGAATAGCTGACAACTTAGAAATACCTCTGTAGTTACTGGCTTCTAACTTGTTACCTTTCTTGAAAAGAGGAATAACAAATGATTCCTTCCAAATATTTGGGAATTGGGAGGTTTCTAGAGATAAGGTAAACAACTTGTGAAGAGGTTTGCACAAGGCCTTAGCGCAATACCTAAGCACGCACCCAGGAATACCATCGGGCCCTGGCGAATAAACAGGCTTAATACGAAGAAGATCCAAAAGAAGAGAGCTTTCTGTTAAAGTGGGACAGAATATGAGGTTTGACTTGGACATGGTGTAAAAATAAGGCTGTGATGAATAATCTAAAGTAGAGTAAGTCGTTTGAAAAAATTGGGCAAATAAATCGGCTATTGCCTGATCTGTGGTTGACGTCATGTTTTCGAACGACAGCGAGGAAGGAAAAGAATTAGATTTACGATTGGTGTTAACAAAATTATAAAAGTGTTTCGGGTCCTGAGAGAACTGGACCTTACAACGGTTTAAGTAACTATTATAACACTGAGCATTAAGCACGGTAAATCTTGACCGAGCACTTAAATATCTAGTGAAAACAGATTGAGAACCGGTATTTTTATATTTCCTAAAAAGTCTGGACTTTACATTTCTTAAGTGTGTCAACTTTTTGCTAAACCAAGGTGATTTATTGGAAGTTGACGGATAGTACCACGGAACACAGGAATTAAAAAATGAGTTTATTGCAGTGTAAAAAACATTAACTGCATCGGACATATTAATGCATAAGTAAAGATCAGACCAATTAAAGCCAGAAATAAAATTATTTAGCCTCAGAAAGTCTGCCTTGCGAAAACAATGCATTCGTTGGGATTTTTCTGATTTTTCTTCTATAATTCTGCCCGTATCAAATGAAAGTTCGATTGTTGGGTGATATGGATCTTCAGGTTGCGTGAGTGGTGCTACTCTGGACAGAAACACACCTTCAGGATTTGATACAAAACACAAATCAAGTAGGCGACCTAATGAATTTCGAACATGGTTTACTTGAGATAGAGATATGTCAAGCAGGCCATCAATAAAACCATGCTGTGCTATAGGTAGTAAGACATTCGATCCGTCCTCAGTGGACCAAGTACCTCCAGGTATATTAAAATCACCTAGAACTATCATCTGATCCCTATCGGAAAGCTTATTTGCAATGGACTTAATAACGGATAGGTGATTTAAATAATCAGGAAGTTCAGACAACGGCGGAATATATGAGCAAGTTATGTATATAAAGTTACCAGGAAACGATAACTTTACACAAATAAATTCAATGGTATTGAATTCATCAAAAAATAACTCCTCAGACGGGAAGTTTGAATCAACTCCAATTAAAATTCTCCTCCCCGTCTAGAGGGACGGTCATACCTATATATTGTGTACTTACCTGGAAAAACTTCGGAGCTAAAGATCTCTGGCTTTAACCAGGTTTCTGTGAACACAATAATATGAGATGCAAAGGAAAGGCTATCATAATACAATTTAGTGAGTTTGCTACGCAAACCTCTTGCATTCTGAAAGAAGGAAAGAAGGAGGTTAGAAGTTTTTTGAAATTGGTACACTGGTTTGGCCTCGACTAGGAAGTTTTACTCCCACGGGCCCCTTCTTCTTTATCTTAGCCTCGAACTCTTTTACAACCATATTATCCGGCCAAAAGAAGCCCGAGCATATGGCTTCAAAAAGCTCGTTAGGGACAGTTATCTTGAAAGATGAAATGTCTCTAGCATAAGAAAACTTAAACTTTTCCACCTTTCCACTATTACAATCGGCTTTAGTTTTGTCTTGTATATAAGACAATACATCAGAAGATGTTTGATCAGGGAAAAGCCGAGAAACGAAAATTTGTTTCTTTAGTGGAACCACTAAAAGGGATTTTGGTGGAGCAGACATTGTTTCTGCAAAACCAACTTGAGCCGGTTGTCCGGACTCAGTAGTCCCTTGTGGTGGAGATGCAACATTCTGAGAGATAGGTGGATCCACTAATTGTGAAACCACTACGGACAAATCGGAATTCTTAGAAGTCCCTGGTTGCATGCATTCTGTAACGGATTGTTCGGATACCAAATCTTTTTTAGCTGCTGATCTTAGCAACATTTGAGGGTTTGCTGAAATCAACTGCTGATCCGCTGGAATGCTCTGTTGATCTTTTGATTTCGGTTGCGGGGTGTTCCCCTTTTGCTCCTTACCACCAGCGGCCTTTTTGCGCTTAGGGGACTCTTCTAATAGCTTACGACTATTAAACTGCGAGTCCAGCGCAGAGAGGAGATCATCAGCTCGACGAAAACTATCTCTAGCCACTCCGAAACAGCTAATCAGCCCCATCAGGCCGCCTTTAGTTTGGCGCATGAACGATTTCATCTCGTTCGCAACCTCGACACAAGCGTCACAACAAAACTGCAAATTGGGCCCCTTTGAAAGGTAATCACTTGTCCGGCCAGTAAAACCGGCGCACTTGGTGTGCACCATATTTTCACACAGCGAGCAAGTCATATTAGACTGGTCAGCCCTGATTACGAGGCTGCATTTTTTGCAGAAGCAGACTAAATTTTTATTATTCATTTTATTTATTTACCACTGTACCAAGAAAGCGAATTGAAATTTATAAGCGAGCAGTTATAAGTACCGCAAGTGCGCAGAGACTGCACGCTTAGAATACTTAGGACACGTAGTAACCCAACAAGGGATCAGACCGAACCCAGGAAAGATCGAAGCAATAAAAAGATTCGAGATTCCCAAGACTAGGAAGCAGATAAAATCGTTCCTAGGTCTGTAGGAAGTTCATAAGAGATTTCGCGGCTATAACAAAGCCTTTGACAAAACAGTTGAAAGGGAAAAAGGCTGTGCAGATAGACCAAGAATACAAGGACGCATTTGAGGTATGCAAGACCTTACTGTGCAATGATCCAATCTTGCAGTTTCCTGACTTCGATAAACCTTTCATACTCACCACAGATGCAAGTAATTATGCTATTGGCGCCGTCCTATCCCAGGGAAATTTGGGAACGGACAGACCAATAGCATACGCTAGCAGAACCCTGTCAGGATCAGAAGTGAACTATGCCACAATAGAAAAGGAAATGCTCGCCATTATATGGGCGATTAAGCATTTTAGACATTACGTATTTGGCACAAAGTTCAAGATAGTCACTGACCATAGGCCATTAACATGGCTAATGAGCGTCACGGAACCCGATTCCAAACTTGTGAGATAGACTCCAAATGTTGGAGTACGATTACGAGATCGTATATAAGAAGGGTTCTCTGAATGTAGTGGCTGACGCACTGAGCAGAATTCAACCAGAGCTCAATGTACTGGAAGATGCCTCAGAGATGGCGACCAATGGAGAGACAATCCACTCTGCTGGAGAAGATCTCCAGTTGGGATTCCTTATATCGGAAAAACCACTAAACGAGTATAACATCCAGGTGGTCATACAGGAAGGTAGAGTAGCGGGAATATAGAAACAAATTCCGTTCAGGAATAAGTTGAGAATAATTTGGACAGATAACAATTTTGATGAGGAAACAGTTGGCCGAAAGTTAAAAGAAATCCTGAAACCTAAAAGAACGGTAGCACTCCTGATTCCAGACAATTTGGTGATAACAATCCAAGAGGCATATTGCAAGTATTTCGCTTATATTAAGTTATATAGGGCAGTAAGATGTACAGTTTTGTTGCCGGATATAACGGAAAAGAGTGAACAGGAACAGGTCATGAAAGACTACCATGAAAGGTCGAATCATAGGGGAATAGATGAAACATTAGCACACCTGAAAAGGAGGGTGTTTTTCGAACACATGAAACAGGCAATTACCCAAACAATTACTAATTGTGACAGTTGTCAAATACAGAAGTACGATAGGAAACCAAACAACAACAAATACAGCCTTACAGAGACACCAGAGAGACCTATGGAAATAGTGCACATTGACTTGTACTTCGTAAACAAGAAAAGTGTGCTAACCATAATTGACAAGTTCTCTAGATACGCTTGGGGACTAACAATCCCAGCAAAAGAAAGCGTAAATATCGTCAAGGCAGTAAAAAGTTTCATGGCCTTATTCGGGGTGCCTAAAAGATAGTCTGTGACCAAGGAGTAGAATTCTCTTCTAACTTGTTCAAGGACTTTTGTAGGCAGTACGAATTATAAAGCTACACACGACATCCTTTCAGCAATCATCGAGCAATTCTACAGTCGAGAGACTGCACTCGACGATCACAGAAATATATAGATTAATAAATGAGACAAAAAGGAAAAAGAAACTTGAAATCAAGCATGAGGAAGTCCTGGATGAGGCATTTATAACTTATAATAATGCCATTCATTCAGCGACGAAACTAACACCGCAGGAGTTGTTCACAGGGAGAACGCATAACTTCCTAAATAACGTGTCTTTTAACAACGAACACGATTATTTACAGAAGATTAATGCAGAGCTTTATCAAAGAATTAAAGAAAAGGTTCAGCAAGAAAAGAACAAAAGAATAGAGGCGGCGAATGTTGACAGGCAAAGCCCGGACACAGTACAACCAGGAGACATTATATTTAGGAAAGAAAACAGGAGGGATAAATTAACTCCTCGTTTTTCAAAGCACAAGGTGATGGAAGACAACGGTCTCACACTAGCCTCTACTAAACCACAAAAAATCCCTAAAGAAAAAATCAGAAGACTAACCAAACCAAATGAACAAATTACAGGTAGTCAAGAAGAAAGGAAACTCGAGATCCGGCCATTGCTAGGGGAAGAACCACTAGCGCAAATAAATCTAGGCGCTGCGAAGATAATTCAAACTCATAAAACATTAGTACACATTGTAAAATTACAAGAATATCAAGAGGCAATAGAACAGTTAGAACGAACACTCACAGAAGTAGTTGAAGACGCGGAAACAGGGGACCTTGTTAAGGTTTTGCAAAACAAATTACAGATGATCAAGAACAGATTAGAGGCAATATGCCCCAGGAAGAGGAAAGCAAGGGGACTAATCAATGGATTAGGATCTGTAGTTAAATCCATATCAGGGAACATAGACGCGGAAGACGCAGAAAGGTTAGAAGAAGAGATAAGAAAAATGCAAGAAGAGGAAAGGAGATTGAAGGAGAATTTGAATTCACAGGAGAGGACAGGAGCTAAAATCACGATAATGTTTAAAAACTTGACGAAATAAATAAACGATGAGCAAAGTCGAGTAACGACATTTATTAATAATTACAAAAATGGAATCAGCAAGACGTTCTTAGAGGAAGACAAGAGGACTTATAAGATAGAATATATCGATAGAATTGCGATAACAATAGATATGCTAGGGCTAAATTTGAATGAATTAGCCGAAAGTTTATTATTAGCAAAGATTGGGCTAATCTCAAAATTTATTTATGATAAACAAGAAACAGCTAAATGCATAAAAGAGTTGGAGAGCAAGGAATACATATCGTATCAGAGGAGCATATGTATGAGTTTTTGGAGCTAAGAACAATTTTGAATAACACAGATATATTTTTCTCGATAAGATTACCAATGTTTAAAAAAGGAGACTACTACTTACAGAGAATGGTACCCTTACCAATGAATAAAACAGAATTCATAATTGCACCAGAATATGTAGTAAACAATAAAGAAGAAATGTACTATTATAAGGATAAATGTCAGAAGATAAGGAATTTGTATATTTGTAAGAATGATAAGATTGTAAATCAAATTAATGAAGAATGTCTTAAAAGTCTGATTAGCGGAAAGGAAGCGGATTGTGAAACGAGGGATGCCGGACTCGTAACCAGGATCTTCGAACCAGAGGAGGGCTACATCGCAATTTTCAACGGAGAAAATGTAAAACTGCAAACGTACTGTGGACAGAACAGAACCCTGAATGGGTCAGCAATAATCACATTTAGCGAGGGCAGAGCCATGGTGAACAATATGAGGCGGTAGAGAAACTTGGTACGGCAAAACTAAAACTAGAGATACCACAAATTCCAACCATGAAGAAAAACAGAACAACCCAAGAATTGGGAATCCATGAGCTGAAAATGGAAGATCTGGAAACGAAATTACGGATCAATAGGATACAAACGGGAGCAACAATACACACGACAACGACATACACCATGTTGTCTGTGATACTAATAATAGTATTGGCCGTGTCTTGTTTTTGCAAGCGAATGACCATTTTCACACCAGTCGCCCCACCTGCTAATTTCGGACCAACCATTAGTCCACCTGTCACTTTCACACCAACCATCGCTCCACTATGGTCGGTGGTTCAGTCTGAGGGGGGAGGAGTTACCGCCTCAGCACCTTCCCTCGGCGGTCCCCGACCTAAACCCCTCCGGTTGACAAGCAGCTAGAAACCAAACACAGTTACCGCCTTAGCACTTTCCCTCGGCGGTCCCCACCTAAACCCCTCCGGTTGACGAGCGGCTAGAAACCAAACACTTTATTGGCAACTAAGTTGCCAACCAAACAAACATCGTGGCCACTGCTGAGTCCAAGCCCCATATATGCATCCGGTCCAATTACAAATCCATTCCGCTAGGTCAGCACATTGTACGTAAACACTAAGCTTTGAACAAAGAATTATAAAATAAAGAATTCATTCTGATTTTCAACTGGAAACCATCAACTACAATTAATTTATTTTATCGGGTTATACCCCGGGACATTATTTGAAGAACCTACTTAAGTTAACTCGTGCGTCTGACGTGTGCGACGACCCTGTCTGTGGCGAATAAATAGCTCCTAGCGTCGCTGCTGGTGTGTGCGGTGCCCCTTGGTAGCCTAAGTGGTGTCTGGCCAGGATTTAAATATGCTGCCGTGATCGGCACGCGTGCCGGGGCGGTTTGCGGCGATGCCGGGCGCTCTGGGTGGCCGGGCGGCTCGGCGACGGCCAGCGGCGTCTTATGGGTCTTTGGGCCATACATTTGGTGGACCCCGGCTCGTCCTCCGCTCGTCCCTGTTCGGGCGCCAGACTGTAAGGATGTTTCTACGGCTGGGATGGAGATCAGTCTCCCCAGGATCCTTTACAATCGAATTTGTAAATAAGCGGGGACGAGGAGAGGCGGGCAACCTGGCGGCAACCTGGACCTGGCTTGGGTGCGTCGACTGGAATCGAGACGGAAAGCTATGCAAGCGGAAAGAAACCCGTACTTGCACGCCTTCACGTCTGTGTACGTGGCTGCCACCAAGGTCCAGTTGCGCAGAGGAATCTTCTCGAAAACGCAACCGGCTTGGCTTAGGCCACTGTTTTAGCACACGCGGATCAGGGCTTTGAGGGTCAGGGAAGAAATAAATCCAACTCGGTGTATGTTCGCTGTTCTTATTGTCCGTGTTTTGTTTTATTTTTCTTGGTTATCTTTTTGGGCTTTTCTTCCTCTATTCTATATGTATATTTTCCCTAGCCGCACTATTTTCTTTCCCTGTCTCTCCCTATCTCTCGCGCTCTACTCACTAGGGTCCTTCGTCCTGATCCTTGATGTCCTGCGTGTCCTTGGTGTCCTTGCGTGGTTTTTCTCTGCTTCGATGTTTGGTCTTTGACTTGTGGCGAAAGAGGGGCGGGACTGGCAGCCGCCGTGCTTATATAGCCAGCCGGGCTCTCGCTTCTCAACACTGGAAACGTGCGTAGATCGCCTAACCCGCTGAGTAGAGCGCCTGATTAGCTGAGATCCTAATTAACACACTAAATAGCGCCTGTTTGAACTACCGGCTAACGGCCGATGAACACACTAAATAACGCCTGTTTGAACTACTGGCTAACGGCCGAACTTAACGGCTCTTTTGGCTTCTTGCCTGCCTCCGTGGCTTAGTACTAGTTTTTCTTATTATCTACCAATATGTGTATGTATATGTATATCTTAAATTTACTCGCTGGATGTGGGGCAGCTTTTACTGTGCCTCACACTACTAAATTAGTATTAGTATTAATTTCGTATGTATTCTAACTTAGTCTGTCCGCTTTTATATTGTCCTTTTTCATTTCTCGCGATCTCGTTTTTTACGCTCATTGGGGAATAGGGCTCCGCGCGTAACAAGCGCTGCTTAGTGTCGTAAGGGCCACTTTCTTTGAGGTCATAGCCACATTTGCATGCTTCAACTCCGGATAATATGATAGAACTATCATGGCATATAAAACATAACTCTTATCTGTTAGTAACTTAAGACCAGAATTACTGTATCTTTTTACTTTTTTGTTATGTTCCGGGAAAAACCATATATTTTTTACAACTAAATAAATAATTAATCTCTTTTTAGGATAACAAATGATGCTAGAGAGGATGAAATGGAAGAAAATATGGGTCAGGTAAACACAATGATTGGCAACCTCCGTAACATGGCATTGGATATGGGTTCTGAACTGGAAAACCAAAACCGTCAAATTGATAGAATTAATCGGAAGGTACGTTTACATATTAAAAAAATTACCAAGAATGTTGTTTTATTCCATTTTCAGCCAGGATCTTTTATAATTTGGTTTAGGATTTTCCAGCATTGTTGTGTTAATTTAGCTGTCGTATTCTTTTTCGGCTGGGAGTTCGGAAATAAAACTGTGTGATAACTGGTTATAACAGAATTTTTGATTATCTTGTTACGTACACGTACTAAACTAATTAAAATCGGAAGGTAGTACATTTCTTAAGATTCTTGCGCCGTCTTACGACTCGGGGGTTCATGCTGCACTCAAGATTTTTTAGTTTTAATGTTCAAACACAACTCAATTACATGGAGTTAGGAAGTTTTATTGATCTGCTTCTTATATTAACCGGCATAACATTTGTGATTTTAAAGCATGCAAATGTATTCATTTTAAACACCATATTTAAGCATTAAAAGCTTCCAACGTTAAATTCAATGTTTACTCCTTTATGAATTTAATGATGGACGCTTTTAGTGCTTAACTTTAAAATGACTTTAACGTTAAGTTAAAGTGACCTTAACCTTTTTATTAACAACATTGTAAAAATACCAATATACAGTTGTCTTTTGAGCTCTGGGAAATATTGAAGTCATCACTGTAGTGTAATCATTCCGGGTCAAACATGGCTATTCGATAGGCAAGTTATGTCTCATAGTTTCCATTCTTTTTAATCTTCTGTAGCTGCTTAAAAGAAAGCTTTCGTGCGCACTCACATCGGTTATTAGACTGGCATCTTAAAATGTTGATGATGCGAACTTTGGATGGATTGGGCTGGTTCTTGTATGACCTGCGTAACTGAAATTACCGTGCATTCGTAGTTTTTCCTTATTTTCCTGAAACAGCTATTCAGTTTGCTTCTGTACAAAAGCTATTGGCCTAAAAATAACAGCCCATAGCCCATTCTTTATTTTGCGTTCCTTTTTGAGATTCTTACGCTTTTATTAACTGTCCAGCATTTTTAAAAGTGACTATTTGTTTTAGTTATAAATAAATTGACACGCGACCGATTTACACTAAAATTTAAAGGTTCTAAAAGTTCTGTTTAAATACTTTAATGCAAGTTTAGCACAAAATAACCATTTAGGTAAAAATCGGAATGGGACGCTGAGTGCACTGCACAGCTACTTACTGATGGAGTGAAATGTAACCTCCTTGGGAATGAAAAATTTTTATTTCTCAAATGTTTTTTTTTTATTTTATTCAATGTAGTCCCCTTTTAGCTCGATACACTTATTTCAGCGATTTTCCAACTTCTTGATCCCATCAGAAAAGTAATTTTTCGGAAGGTCTGCAAAATACTCCTCCGCGGCGTCGATAAGCTGAATTTTTTATTAATGAGATATCTTTTCAGGTTCGGGAAGAGATAATAGTCCGAGGGAGCCAAATCATGTGAATAAGGTGGATGCCGAAGCAATTGGAGCCCTAAGTCACTTATTTTAGCCGTAGTTGCTACGCTCTTGTGCGCCGGTGCATTGTGCAAAAACAAAATTTTTTTTCTCTTCATGTAAAACCGTTTTGCAGCGATTTCGGCCTTCAGTCGCTCCAACAATGCACAGTAATACTCGCTGTTGATGGTTTTTCCTTTTTCGAGGTTGTTCACGTAGAGTATGCCATGACAATCCCAAAAAACTGACGCCATAACCTTTCCGACCCATCGAGCCTCCCTCGCCCGTTTCGGAGCACTCGTGCCGGTCCATTGCCGGGCACTCATTCTGTTCTCTGGTGTGTAATAGTGGATCCAGGTTTCATCAACAGTTACCAATCGACGCCAAAAGTCAGCCGGATTCCGCATCAGTAAGTCCAAACACTCTTTTGAACTGCTCTCGCGTTCGAGTTTTTGGTCCAGTGTGAGCATGCGAGGCACCCAGCGGCAGGATAACTTTTTCATATGCTTACGCTTAAAATATGGCGTGTGCGCTCAGTACTGATCTTTGTGGGATCTGCTAACTCGCGTACTTTCACTTTCCGATCGCCAATACCATTTCATGTATATTTTTGACATTGTCCCCTGTAACCGCATCGGAAGGCCTGCCGCTGCGGACTTCATCGGTAGTGGAGTTGCGGCCACCACGAAACTCTCAAAACCAATATTTCACGGTGTAATCTGACGAAGCATTTGCCCCAAAATATTTGTCCAATTTTATTTTTGTTTCATTCGCCGTTTTGAAAGTCGTTTTTGTCCATATTCAACATGATGCCAAATACGTCAACAACAATCAGCTGTCAAAACAAAACTAAGGGCAGTATCGCACTGAAATTTGATATGCTTGCCTAAATATGAACGCACCGTAAGGAACCATAACCTTCTTTGCAGTAGTAGCGCATTCTGGCGGTCAAAGAGGTTACTTTTCACCTCACCTAGTAAATAATATTTTAAACAAGAAAGGAAAGCTAACTTCGGGCGGAGCCGAAGTTGATATACCCTTGCAGAATACTCTGTAAATTATATTCTCCAAAATTATTCATATAATGCATTCTTAATACTCATAAAAAATCCCAACTTCCTAAGTTTAAAAACACCAAAGATATGGCATTTTCAATAGTTCAGTTATATGGCAGCTATAGGATATAGTCGACCGCTACTACATTTTAAACTCTTGAAAAAATCGTTGTTTTTATTATTTAATCACATTGTTTATATTATTTTTGTCACGTGCAATTGTTGAATTCATTTTTTTGTAGCTTAACAAATTATATAAAGGCTTTTTGCTTTTTATACCCTTGCAGAGGGTATTATAATTTCAGTCAAAAGTTTGCAACGCAGTGATGGAGACATTTCCGACCCTATAAAGTAAATATATTCTTGATCAGCATCACCAGGAGAGTCGATCTAGCCATGTCCGTCTGTCCGTCCGTCTGTCCGTCCGTCCGTTTCTACGCAAACTAGTCCCTCAGTTTTAAAGCTATCTGCCTGAAACTTTCCCAAAAGTTGTCTTTCTATTGCAGGTAGTATATAAGTCGGAACGAGCCGGATCGGGCCACTATATCATATAGCTGCCATATAACTGAACGATTGGAAATGCCATAACTTTGGTGTTTGTTAAGTTAGGAAGTTGGGATTTTCTATGGGTTTTATTTTTGGCCAATCAGTCTGACCTACCAAATTTCATAAGGATCGGCCGACTATATCCTGTAGCGGCCATAAAACTGATTGATCGGAAATGCCAGAACTTTAATGTTTGTAAAGTTAGGAAGTTGGGATTATCTATGGGTTTAATGTTTGGTCATTCAATTCGACCTACCAAATTTCATAAGGATCGACCGACTATATCTTATAGCTGCCATATAACTGAACGATTGGAAATGCTATTACTTTGGTGTTTTTAAAGTTAGGAAGTTGGGATTTTTTATAAGTAATAAGAATGCATCATATAAATAATTTTGGAGAATATAATTTACAGAATATTCTGCAAGGGTATATCAACTTCGGCTCCGCCCGAAGTTAGCTTTCCTTTCTTGTTATTATTTAAGATACGAAGGCTACCAGGCTACGTTTCTGTTATTTTTTCCACCACTGTATATATTTCTGCCTTTGATTCGACAAATTTTTGCTTGGAAACAGTTTGTCGTTGCTTGATGTTAGTTGCATCGAAAACTAATGCGTCCAAGTTCAAAAAATGTATAGTCATTTTATACACGAACTTAAAAAGGCGTTTGCAGGAGGTTATGGCAGTAGACTAGAAAAAGTGGATAATAAAGATACATGCGAGCCTAAAAAGAAGTACAAAAAAATACAATTTCTCTTTTGACTCTGGATGTCATTTGTAGAGAATTATAATTTCAGTCAAAAGTTTGCAACGCAGTAAAGGAGACCCTATAAAGTACATACATATATTAGTGATCAGCATCACCAGGAGAGTCGATCTAGCTATGTCCGTCCGTCCGGTTCTACACAAACTAGTCCCTCAGTTGTAAAACTATCTTCATGAAACTTCCCAAAACTTGTCTTTCTATTCCGAGGTGATATGTATATAAGTCGGAACGAGCTAGATCGGGCGACTATATCATATAGCTCCCATAGGAACAATCGAAAGAAAAAAAATATAAAATGTATAACATTGTTGTTTTCAATTTTTTTTTTTTGTTCATTTGGATTTTGTAATATTTAAATACAATGGAATTACGGTTTTAATTAAATTAATGTCGGATATTTATATCATATAGCTCCTATTGGAAAATTGAAAAAATTATAAAAATAAAAACCAATTTTGTTAGCTGTTTTTCTATTTATCAAAACATTTCTTTGAGATATAGTAATTATTCACTATATCAGAATTACGCTTTTAGTTGTGTCAAAATCAGACAACAATATCATAAAGCTGCCATAGCAGGCATAGCATGGCAGAATGGAGCGCAAAATCGACATAGATTCTTTGTTTTTAGTAATATAGGCATAGAAATCGAAAAGTAGTCGTTTTGTAATAAATGCAAGTTATGTAAACGGCGTTCTTGTTATTTATTACGATAAATTGAAAACACAATTTGTCTACATTGCCCCGGTCATGGCGAGAATTAAAGTTTTCTACAACATCCAGTTGGTAGGGCATGATGTCTAAAAAAAAAAAAGTCGGGACAGTCAAATCAACATGTATAAGGTTATAAATGAAGACTGCATCGTTCCACGGTTGGCTAAGGAGGGTAAATTAATCAACAGAAGTCTACTAAAATAAGACGGTAAGTTAAGATTTGCACCCCAGTTTAGGCGCCATAAAGCAAAAGGAAGAAAGTTTTTTTGTCCTGATTCAATAAGACCAATATGTATTCCGTGTTGTGGACTCCAGACGGAAGACCCATACTCCAGAATCGGACGGACTAGCGAAATAAAAAAAGTTTTAGTTAAATAAGGATCATCGAATTCTTTTGACCACCTATTAATAAATCCAAGCACTCCTCTAACTTTATTAACCATGGACGAAATGTGATTGGAACTGGACTGAAGGAGCTGTTGACGGAAGCCCCGATCCTTGCCTGCCCGAATGTCGCTGAGAAATAGAGCAGCAAGAACGGGTCATCGCTTATGCCAGTCGCCGGCTCAACAACGCCGAGCAAAATTACTCCGTAATCGAGAAAGAGTGCCTCGCGATAGTGTGGGCAATCCGCAAGATGCGATGCTACCTCGAGGGATACAGATTCGAGGTACTCACCGACCACCACTCACTAAAGTGGTTAAACTCCATCGACAACCCTACGGGCCGGATAGCTCGGTGGGCGTTGGAACTACAGCAGTTCCAGTACGATATCAACTATCGACGTTGGACACAAAACTTGGTCGCCGACGCCTTGTCGCGTCAACTGCTCGCAATCATTCAGCAAGCGCAGGTGCAGGACAACACCTGCAAATGGATCAACAAGATGTTTCTCCAGATCCAGCAGGAGCCCGCAAAGTATCCCGACTACAGCGAGGAGAACGGACAGCTGTACCGACGTATAGGCTTGCGTCCGGAAGAGGAGGATTACACCCCCTGGAAGCTGTGCGTGGGCACTAGTTTCCGCAGGATGGTATTACAGGAGTGCCACGATCATTCAACCTACGGACACCTGGGCGTACGGAAAACAAGTACGCGGGTGGTGGCCCAAAAATATTACTGGCCCGGACTTTTCCGAGAAGTAGCCGTCTACGTGCGACGATGCCTGAGCTGCCAACACTTCAAGGTTAGCCAGGAGAAGGCAGCTGGACCATGATAGCGCAATATCAGCTACTCCCGGAGATATCTCTCGCGGTCAACAGCAGCGTATCGGATACCACTGGTTTCTGCCCCGCCTTTCTTGTCCAAGGCCGGGAACCACGCCTTCCCAACGCACTCTACGACGAGGTGACGCCAGGACGGGGAACAGCATTAGACCCGCCTGAAGAACGAAGCCAACAGCTGCACGGCATCTTCAAAGTTGCCCGTTATAATGCTGAGCGTGCCACCGCCGAGCAGGGTCGGCACTATAATTTGCGATGACGAGAATGGAGGCCAGCTTTGGGCGCTCTCGTCCTCGTGCGCCGGCATGTGCTATCCAACGCCGCAGAGGGATTTGCCGCTAAGCTATCTGCAAAGTTCGACGGGCCTTACAAGGTCATAAAGTTTTTGTCCCAAAACATAGTGCGGCTGCAGGAGCCCACGACTCGCCGTCGCCGTACCGCAAGTATCAACAATTTAAAACCATACCACCAAGACGGCGACGAAGACAGCGGCAACGATCTGGAGCAGACAGGTCAGGCATATATCACCAGCCTCAACGACGACCATGTTGTCGACGACGCCACAACCCAGCAGTAACAACCCCATCAAGTTTTTAAAGACTTAACGGCCGTACCAGATTTACCAGACCATGCAAAATCGATCGGATTAATCGATATCCATCGTCATCGATCGAACGCGATTATTCGATCCCCATCGTCATCGATTGGCCACTCGATCCTGCCATCGATAAGGCACGTTTCAAAGGGCAGGACACACAAACCTCTGCGACTTCGGCGAGTACTGACCATGGGAAAACCGAAGAAGAAGATCGATTCACCACCACCGTTGGTCGCGATACGCGCCCCGCCCCGGCGGAACCCGCGTACGCTCGTCACAAACGACGCAGCATCGCCACGGCCCTTGGCGAGCACCATCCCGGTAGGACTGCGGAACGGTCGGCATCCGGGCTTACGGGGCCGGCTAACTGCACCCCTCCTCCACCTCCTAATCTCCCCATGCCGAACAATTCCGGCCATTTTGGCCACCCGTCCTGTCTGTCCCCGCAAATATATAAATATTTCTGTGTAGGACCCTGGTACGACTTTATGTATCTATGTATCCTGGCCCGTGATTAGCATCCTTACAGAATGGCGCCCGAGCAGGGACTAGACGGGACTTGCAGGACGTCAAGGACACCGACATCCACCGTGGATTAAAGCCTCACAGTTTGGACAGCATAGGAGGAAGTTTAGTGAGGTTAGGGGAATTTTGTGTCAGGGAGCACACGGGTGCCATGACCATATTTTTTGGGACGCAGACGTACATACATACGTATGTATGTATACATACATACATACACACATACATACATATATACGTACACACGTACACGCAAACGCAACAACAACAAAAAAATCATAGTTCGGGGCATCAGATCCCCGAACACTACGTCGGCGCACACGACGCGAAATATAGGCACGAACAAACGTGAAGCAGTCTACCTGAATCAGTCAACGTGAATCAGCCAATTTGAATCTGTCAACGTGAGACAGAAAACTAGAACCCGTCAACCTGAGTCATTCAACCTGACTTGAACAAACCGGAGTCAGTCAATCCCTCCGTGATCTACCAAAAGGACAACCATCTCCAAGGATCTTCAAAGGATCACAAAGGACTACACACAGCCAACAACCAACGAAGGACTACCCACAGAGTCAACCACCACCACCCAGCTAGGATATCAAATTCTACCCTGCTCTTTTGAACATGGGAGTCACATGGATCTCGTACCGAAGGAAGCATGAGCTCGAAGTCATTCTTCTGGAGCTAGGACTGGAACACAGCGGTACAGTCGAGGAGCAACGAGCTCGGCTGTACGCATTCGCACGACAGCCAGAGCACACTGACGCAGTACTAGCACAACTGGGAGTCATGGAATTACGATCCGGAAACACCCCTTCCGGGGACACGAAGCCACAGTCGCCACTAGCACACGATGTGGAGAAACCCAGTGGTAGCCACACACTCACAATTCCACGCAGCGTCTCACCTTCAACTCGGAAGTCGGAAAATACGACACTACTACCAACGTCTGCAAGACGAGATACGCATTCGATACCAGAGGGCAAAAGAGCCTTTCAAGGAATATCTCGTCGACCTCAAACTGCAAATGAGACGCGCAGGGATCTCAGGGGAACAAGAACTGGAGCGAATCTATGGAAATATGCTACCAGAATACCAGATGCTCACTCCGCGACAGGACTTCAATACGCAGGCCGAGTTAACGCAGCTCGCCGTTAACTTTGAAGTCGCAGCCGCGGAGGCCGAGCACTCCGAGGTTATACAACCGGCCGAGCCGACGGGGAACACCCACACAACACCCAGACTCAGAGGAACCGGACGAACATCGAACATCTATCCAGCACAGCAACTACGGCCGGCAAATGCAACAACCGACATCACACGTCGGCAGCCACCATCCACGCATCTTCAGGAACCCCAGCCGCCAGGACGCATCAACGCAAGCAGGGCCTGCAGCAACTGCGGTCAGGAAGGACACAGCGCGACAGGGTGTCGAAATCCCAGAATCATGTTCTGCTGGGATTGTGGCCAACAGGGCATACGAACCGTCGACTGCTGCAGGAACCAGTCGCCGGGAAATTCAACAGGATCACAACCGTATCCGCGCAAGGGTTACGGTCGAGGGACGATCGCTCAACGCCACCTTGGATACGGGGGCCTCACACAGCTTCATGAGTGAGCGCCTGGCCAGAAAACACACACAGATGAAGCAAGCCGCCGTGCAGGCGCACACACAGACGGAACAAGCCGCCGTGCAGCCGCACAAATCGACGCAGGAAGAAGCCGCCGTCAAGGCGCACACCACACTAAAAGCCGTCCTAGGGGCGCATCCAAAAGACGCCACGCTGGCGAACGAGTTAGGTTCCAGGATCCGGAACCAGCAATGACCACGAACATTCCCGCGTGTGGAATTGCAGACGCCGAGTGTGACTCAGAGGATGAGCCGCGCCCCAGCGACAACGTCGACTCTTACCCAGAGCCCTGGATAGGAGCATTTCTCGAACGAGAACTCTCTCGGTTTGACACCCTAGCCGGCGTCTCCCACATCGCCGAGCATAGTATCATCATGCGGAATGACAAACCGATCAAGCAGAGGTACCACCCGAGTAATCCTGCGATGAGGGCCGTCATCGACAAACAGATCGACGAGCTGCTCCGCGACGGTAGGATCGAGCCATCCAAAAGTCCACATAGCGCGCCGATCATCATCGCCTCTAAGAAAAACGGAGACGTCCGGATGTGCGTCGTCTTTGACTTTCAAAGTGAACGGTCGTGTTTTTTTTCTGCGCATCGAATTTTGCATTTTGTTTTCGTTTATTCCCATCGGTGGGTTTTATCAAAACAATTTTAATTCTCTTCGGGTTTATTAAAACATAAATTTAAACTCAGTTCGCTTCGCGAGTGCACTTTGTATTTAATACTAATAAATTGTTTTAGTTTTTCGTAATTCTTATCTGTGTTTTCTTTTCTTATATCCCCGCCGTTTCTCTTTTGTGCATGCACTTTAACTTATTTACGCTCCCGCTCTCTTGCTCTCTTTGCTTTGAAAGTTCTAAGCGTGCAGTTTCTGCGCTCTTGCGGTACTTATAACTGCTCGCTTATAAATTTCAATTCGCTTTCTTGGTACAGTGGTAAATAAATAAAATGAATAATAAAAATTTAGTCTGCTTCTGCAAAAAATGCAGCCTCGTAATCAGGGCTGACCAGTCTAATATGACTTGCTGGCTGTGTGAAAATATGGTGCACACCAAGTGCGCCGGTTTTACTGGCCGACAAGTGATGACCTTCAAAAGGGGCCCAATTTGCAGTTTTGTTGTGGCGCTTGTGTCGAGGTTGCGAACGAGATGAAATCGTTCATGCGCCAAACTAAAGGCGGCCTGATGGGGCTGATTAGCTGTTTCGGAGTGGCTAGAGATAGTTTTCGCCGAGCTGATGATCTCCTCTCTGCGCTGGACTCGCAGTTTAATAGTCGTAAGCTATTAGAAGAGTCCCCTAAGCGCAAAAAGGCCGCTGGTGGTAAGGAGCAAAAGGGGAACACCCCGCAACCGAAATCAAAAGATCAACAGAGCATTCCAGCGGATCAGCAGTTGATTTCAGCAAACCCTCAAATGTTGCTAAGATCAGCAGCTAAAAAAGATTTGGTATCCGAACAATCCGTTACAGAATGCATGCAACCAGGGACTTCTAAGAATTCCGATTTGTCCGTAGTGGTTTCACAATTAGTGGATCCACCTATCTCTCAGAATGTAGCATCTCCACCACAAGGGACTACTGAGTCCGGACAACCGGCTCAAGTTGGTTTTGAAGAAACAATGTCTGCTCCACCAAAATCCCTTTTAGTGGTTCCACTAAAGAAACAAATTTTCGTTTTTCGGCTTTCCCCTGTTCAAACATCTTCTGATGTATTGTCTTATATACAAGACAAAACTAAAGCCGATTGTAATAGTGTAAAGGTGGAAAAGTTTAAGTTTTTTTATGCTAGAGACATTTCATCTTTCAAGATAACTGTCCCTAACGAGCTTTTTGAAGCCATATGCTCGGGCTTCTTTTGGCCGGATAATATGGTTGTAAAAGAGTTCGAGGCTAAGATAAAGAAGAAGGGGCCCGTGGGAGTAAAACTTCCTAGTCGAGGCCAAACCAGTGTACCAATTTCAAAAAACTAACTTCTAACCTCCTTCTTTCCCATCAGAACGCAAGAGGTTTGCGTAGCAAACTCACTAAATTGTATTCTGATAGCCTTTCCTTTGCATCTCATATTATTGTGTTCACAGAAACCTGGTTAAAGCCGGAGATCTTTAGCTCCGAAGTTTTTCCAGGTAAGTACACAATATATAGGTATGACCGTCCCTCTAGACGGGGAGGTGGAGTCTTAATTGGAGTTGATTCAAACTTCCCGTCTGAGGAGTTATTTTTTGATGAATTCAATACCATTGAATTTATTTGTGTAAAGTTATCGCTTCCTGGTAACTTTATATACATAACTTGCTCATATATTCCGCCGTTGTCTGAACTTCCTGATTATTTAAATCACCTATCCGTTATTAAGTCCGTTGCAAATAAGCTTTCCGATAGGGATCAGATGATAGTTCTAGGTGATTTTAATATACCTGGAGTTACTTGGTCCACTGAGGACGGATCGAATGTCTTACTACCTATGGCACAGCATGATTTTATTGATGGCCTGCTTGACATATCTCTATCTCAAGTAAACCATGTTCGAAATACATTAGGTCGCCTACTTGATCCTGAAGATCCTGAAGATCCATATCACCCAACAATCGAACTTTCATTTGATACGGGCAGAGTTATAGAAGAAAAATCAGAAAAATCCAAACGAATACATTGTTTTCGCAAGGCAGACTTTCAGACTTTAATTGGTCTGATCTTTACTTATGCATTAATATGTCCGATTTTTAAAAAAATGTTTTTTACACTGCAATAAACTCATTTTTTAATTCCTGTGTTCCGTGGTACTATCCGTCAACTTCCAATAAATCACCTTGGTTTAGCAAAAAGTTGACACACTTAAGAAATGTAAAGTCCAGACTTTTTAGGAAATATAAAAATACCGGTTCTCAATCTGTTTTCACTAGATATTTAAGTGCTCGGTCAAGATTTACCGTGCTTAATGCTCAGTGTTATAATAGTTATTTAAACCGTTGTAAGGTCCAGTTCTCTGAGGACCCGAAACACTTTTATAATTTTGTTAACACCAAGCGTAAATCTAATTCTTTTCCTTCCTCGCTGTCGTTCGAAAACATGACGTCAACCACAGATCAGGCAATAGCCGATTTATTTGGCCAATTTTTTCAAACGACTTACTCTACTTTAGATTATTCATCACAGCCTTATTCTTACACCATGTCCAAGTCAAACCTCATATTCTGTCCCACTTTAACAGAAAGCTCTCTTCTTTTGGATCTTCTTCGTATTAAGCCTGTTTATTCGCCAGGGCCCGATGGTATTCCTGGGTGCGTGCTTAGGTATTGCGCTAAGGCCCTGTGCAAACCTCTTCACAAGTTGTTTACCTTATCTCTAGAAACCTCCCAATTCCCAAATATTTGGAAGGAATCATTTGTTATTCCTCTTTTCAAGAAAGGTAACAAGTTAGAAGCCAGTAACTACAGAGGTATTTCTAAGTTGTCAGCTATTCCTAAGCTTTTTGAAAAAATTATTACTCCTCATTTGCAGCACCTTTGCAGATCAATCATTTCTCCGTGTCAACACGGATTTATAAAACGTAGATCCACAATCACAAACCTTCTAGAGCTCACTTCATTTGTGATAAAAGGCTTCAATAGTAGTTTTCAAACAGACGTCATTTACACAGACTTTAGTAAAGCATTTGACTCTGTAAATCACTTACTTCTCATTCAAAAACTTGACCTTTTAGGTTTTCCAGTTGATCTGCTTAAATGGATTTCAAGTTATCTAAATGGCAGGTCACAAAGGGTCCTTTTTAAAAATTCAATTTCTGAAATTCTCCGTGTTACCTCCGGTGTCCCACAAGGGAGCCATCTGGGTCCGTTACTTTTTACATTATTTATTAACGATCTTCCCTCAATTATAAGTCATTCTCGCGTACTTATGTACGCAGATGATGTTAAGTTGTGCCTGCAGTATAAGGACATTTCCTGCCATTTAAACTTGCAATCCGATCTAGATAATTTTCAAAACTGGTGCCGAGATAATTTACTAAATTTAAACGGTTCCAAGTGCAAGCTGATGACTTTTTATCGGGCCAATCCGATATACGCGACTTACACGTTAAGTGGCAGCTCTTTAGATAGAATAACTCTTGTAAACGATCTTGGCGTTCTCTTGGACCCTAAACTAAAATTTTCTAATCACATTTCGTCCATGGTTAATAAAGCCAGAGGAGTGCTTGGATTTATTAAAAGGTGGTCAAAAGAATTCGATGATCCTTATTTGACTAAAACTTTATTTATTTCGCTAGTCCGTCCGATTCTGCAGTATGGGTCTCCCGTCTGAAGTCCACAATACGGAATACATATTGGTCGTATTGAATCTGTACAAAAAAACTTCCTTCTTTTTGCTTTACGGCGCCTAAACTGGGATGCAAATCTTATCTTACCTTCTTATTCTAGTAGACTTCTTTTGATTAATTATCATCCCTAGCCAACCGTAGAACGATGCTTGGTACTATCTTTATTTATAACCTTATACATGGTGATATTGACTGCCCCTGACTTGTTAAGTCGGCTAAACTTTTTTGTGCCAAGTGAATTAACTAGAAATTATTTTCCCCTAATTTTAAATCATTGTATATCTAACTATGCCTTGCATGAGCCTTTCAGAGTATTATGTTCTGACTATAATAGACTTTTTCCTGTAATATCAAATCTTGACTCTCTGCTGCTCCTAAAACGATTGATACTTGCTTCATTGGCACAAGATTGATCTAACTACTACTTTTTTCCCCGGACCTTTACATTTATTTTCCTATCTCGCGTCTATCTTATCGCGAATCGTTCCGTACGATACACGGCTGCGCCCCTCGGTCGGTTGGGCGGGTATGTGGGACGTGGGACTCCGCGCGAAAAAAAAAAAAAAAAAACAAAAAAACTACAGGCAACTGAACGACAACTCGATCCCCGATGCATATCCGCTGCCGAGGATCCACACCATTCTAGAGCAGCTACGCCACGCCCGTTTCATATCAACGCTGGATCACAAAAATGGTTACTGGCAGATACCAGTAGCGCCTGACAGCCGTGAATGCACGGCGTTCACTGTCCCCGTCCGTGGATTATTCCACTGGAAGGTGATGCCTTTCGGCCTACACTCGGCCTCGGCGACCTTTCAACGTGCTCTCGACACAGTGATCGGCCCAGGAGCAGGCTTTCCAGGGACTGAAGGAGCTGTTGACGGAAGCCCCGATCCTTGCCTGCCCGGATTTCGCGGAGAAATAGAGCAGCAAGAACGGGTCATCGCTTATGCCAGTCGCCGGCTCAACAACGCCGATCAAAATTACTCCGTAATGGAGAAAGAGTGCCTCGCGATAGTGTGGGCAATCCGCAAGATGCGATGCTACCTCGAGGGATACAGATTCGAGGTCCTTACCGACCACCACTCACTAAAGTGGTTAAACTCCATCGACAACCCCACGGCCGGGTAGCTCGGTGGGCGTTGGAACTACAGCAGTTCCAGTACGATATCAACTATCGACGTTGGACACAAAACTTGGTCGCCGACGCCTTGTCTCGTCAACCGCTCGCAATCGTCCAGCAAGCGCAGGTGCAGGACAACACCTGCAAATGGATCAACAAGATGTTTCTCCGGATCCAGCAGGAGCCCGCAAAGTATCCCGACTACAGCGAGGAGAACGGACAGCTGTACCGACGTATAGGCTTGCGTCCGGAAGAGGAGGATTACACCCCCTGGAAGCAGTGCGTGGGCACTAGTTTCCGCAGGATGGTATTACAGGAGTGCCGCGATCATCCAACCGCCGGGCACCTGGGCGTACGGAAAACAAGTACGCGGGTGGTGGCCCAAAAATATTACTGGCCCGGACTTTTCCGAGAAGTAGCCGTCTACGTGCGACGATGCCTGAGCTGCCAACGCTTCAAGGTTAGCCAGGAGAAGGCAGCTGGAAAAATGTTCACGCGTCAGGTCGACAAACCTTTCCAGATCCTCTGCGCCGACTTCGTGGGCCCACTCCCGCGCTCAAAACAAGGGAATACGGTTCTCCTTGTATTCTTGGATTCCATCAGCAAGTGGGTCGAACTAATCCCCTTCGGAATCTCGATTCACCACCACCGTTGGTCGCGATATGCGCCCCACCCCGGCGGAACCCGCGTACGCTCGCCACAAGCGACGCAGCATCGCCACGGCCCTTGGCGAGCACCAGCTCCGCGGAACCTTCTCCGCCTATTAGCCCCTCATGGTGCGAAGGGCTATCCTTGGAGGACATGGTGTCGGCCATAGTGGACGAGGAGGAGCCAATGGGTCTGCCACTCGGGCATCCCCACCTCACGGCGCCACCCCTACATACGGACATGGACGTGCCAGCGCTGGTGCCGCTTCCGCGGGCCCGGTCGCACCGCTCAGCGTGTATATAAAGATCTCGGAGGGATGCGGTGAGAGCGACACCACGGAGGAGCGCCTGAGCCCGGAGCCGGCAGCCTCGCCCAGCCTGGAGGAGCTCATTGAGCGGCATCACCACCAGCCGCTCTACGCACGCGCCACGCCCGGACGCCACCACCACGTTCCTCTGCGACAACCCCAAAAAGGATGCAGCAGGTACTGGCTTCCCCTGACAGCCCAACAACTTCGGCAGCCGCAGGAGCCGCGCCGCTGCCAGGGCTGCCATCGCGGCCGCAGTCACCTGGTGACCCGCCAAGGAACATACGTCCGCATCCACCTCTGAGGAAGGGATGGAGTTTGAGGAGCTGAAACCCAGCCCCCACCAATGTACATTTGTATATATTTTTATAGGTTAAGAGAAGGATTAAAACTAGAGTAATAAGTTTGTAGACAATAAGTTAGTATAGGAGCCGACATATAAAGTCCCATGAAGGGCACTGTAAATAGTAGCATAAGGGCTACACCACCAGATCGACATGTACACTGCCAGGCTAGCTAGCCCGCCGTCAGCGCCAACACCGCCGTCAGCGACAACACCTCCAACAGCGCCAACACCGCCGTCAGCGACAACACAGCCAATACCGGCAGAGCCTCACAGCGGCAGGGCCATCACCGGCAGAGCCAACCTCGGCAGAGCCACATAGCGGCAGAGAAGCAGAGCCAATACCGACAGAACCAATACCGGCAGAGTCACACCGCAGCAGAGCCAATACCGGCAGAGCCACACAGCGGCAGCGCCATCATCGGCAGAGACGCACACCCGGCCGAGCGACGGGCAGAACAGACGAGTATCAACAGAGCCGAACAGCATCGGCGATCGACACCCGGCCGAGCGACGGGCAGAACAGACGAGTACCAACGGAGCCGAACAGCATCGGCGATCCACACCCGACGGGCGCCCTTAGCAACAGCGCCGACGTGCGTCTCGGAGTGAAAGGTGATAACGAGGACACCACGTGCCCGACACTGCGGAGCCCAACCGAGCGGTACCACTACCGGCTGCCCAGGACAAGGAGACCCATGGGGCCCCGCCCTCGTGGATAGGCGGGACTCCAACGCGATGGAGGAACAGGAGGAGCTGGTGAGACAGGCCTCGGGCCGAACCCTACAGGGAGCAACTCTCGTGGCGGTGAGACAGATAGGAGCTAGAGCTAGGAACCTTTTATATTAAAGGGGAAATAAAATAATTAACGCAACATTTTATTTCGGAGCTTTTCTGGCAAGGTTTCCTCCCTCTCCCTCCCCAAGTTCCTCACGTGGCTCGGCAGCCAAGGCGCGAGCGGCACCCGTGTTTTCGGGGTCGCAAACGCCGCGGACGTGGAGATCACTTCCCCTTCCTCACGTGGCTCGGCAGCCAAGGCAGGAGCGGTACCCGGGTTTTCAGGTTCGCAAACGCCGCGGCCGTGGAGACCACTTCCTCGAGATCCTCACCTGACTTGGCAGCCAAGGCGGGAGCGGCACCCGGGTTTTCGGGGTCGCAAGCGCCGCGGCCGTGAAGACCATTTCCTCGAGATCCTCACCTGGCCCAGTGACCAAGGCGCGAGCGGCGCCCGGGTTTTTGGGGTCGTGAACGATGCGGCCATGGGGCCACTCCCACATCTTTCCGATCTGCATAAGGCTCCCGGTTGACGGGACCGCTATCCACCTCGGGATCCCCACGGAGCCAGGCCGGCGGCTCACGGGTGACGAAGCCGTCGAACCTGGGCCCCTTCGTTTGGTCAAACGAGCCCGACACCCGGCGCACGAGATGGGGCCCGTTCCGGCAACATCCCGGTAGGGCTGCGGAACGGTCGGCACCCGGGCAGCTGTGTCAAGACCGCAATCTTCACGGATACATCAGGAATGCTAAGGTTGATCCCTTGGTTTTATCTAGAACTATAAAATGTTTATTTTCATGCTTTGTACTACCTTCGTTTAGGTAATACAGAAGATAGGAAGGTCAGAAATCTGCATTAAAGTTGAAACCACATAACGAGATGAGATCGCGGCAGCAGATGACGTTAGGCTATGCCTGCAATTGTGAACATTTTTCGAATTTAAATAGCTGTAAGTGTAAAGTAATGCAATTTTTTCAGGTCAACATACAATATGCTACGCATACTCTGTATGGTTGTGGGTAGACTAAAATTTTGATGACCTTGAACTTATCGGATTGACCCGATACAAAGTTATCCGCTTGCACTTAAAACAGTTTAAATTTAGTAAAATATCTCGGCACCAGTTTTGAAAATTATCTAGATCGAATTGTAAATGGCAGGAAATGTCCTTATACTGCAAGCACAACTGAACATAATCTGCGTACATAAGTACGCGAGAATGACTTATAATTGATGGAAGAAAGTTAATAAATAATGTAAAAAGAAGCGGACCCAGATCGATCCCTTGTGGGACACCGGAGGTAACACGGAAAATTTTAGAAAAATAATTTTTAAAACGGACTCTTTGTGACCTGCCATTCAGATAACTAACACGCACTCAGGAATACCATTGGGCCTGGCCTCTGTTAAAGTGGAACAGAATATAAGGTTCGACTTGGATATGGTGTAAGAATAAAGCTGTGATAAATGATCTGAAATAAAAAACAAGAAAGGAAAGCTAACTTCGGGCGGAGCCGAAGTTGATATACCCTTGCAGAATACTCTGTAAATTATATTCTCCAAAATTATTCATATGATGCAACTTAATACTCATAACAAATCCCAACTTTCTAACTTTAAAAACACCAAAGTTATGGCATTTCCAATCGTTCAGTTATATGGCAGCTATAGGATATAGTCGGCCGATCCTTATGAAGTTTGGTAGGTCGGATTGATTGGCTAAAAATAAAACCCATAGAAAATCCCAACTTCCTAACTTTACAAACACCAAAGTTATGGCATTTCCTATCAATCAGTTATATGGCGGTAATAGGATATAGTCGGCCGATCCTTATGAAATTTGGTAGGTCGGATTGATTGGCCAAATATAAAACCCATAGAAAATCTTAACTTACTAACTTTACAAACACCAAAGTTATGGCATTTCCGATCAATCAGTTATATGGCAGTTATAGGATATAGTCGGCCGATCCCGGCCGTTCCGACATATATACTGCGTGCAAAGGAAAGAAGGGTGTGTGCAAAGTTTCAATTCGATAGCTTTAAAACTGAGAGACTAGTTTGCGTAGAAACAGACAGACGGACAGACGGACAGACAGACGGACATGGCTATATCAACTCAGGAGGTGATCCTGATCAAGAATATATATACTTTATAGGGTCGGAGATGTCTCCTTCACTGCGTTGCACACTTTTGACCAAAATTATAATACCCTCTGCAAGGGTATAAAAAGTTGTAACGACCCTGTTTTGGGAGACGGTATAGCTTGTCGTGGTCAGGGTTCGTGACAGATATTTATATTTTTATCTATAGATCGATTTACTTACCTTTCCCCAATAATGACACAGAGGGATAGAACTATAAAGGGGACCTGTATTTCGAAGTACTCGTATAATATATGTTGATCGTGTAGTTGTGTAAAGATGAGTCGGGACTGCTTGCTTTGTCGATTCGGCGCTTCGGAAGGGCCGAGTGATGAACTGCTTGCTATCGTGATCCGGTGTGCGATCTTCGGCGCTGCGGAAGGGCCGAGTGATGAACTGCTTGCTGCGGAAGGGGCGAGAAGTCGCGTCGGCGCTGCGGAAGGGCCGAGAAGTCGCTTCGGCGCTGCGGAAGGGCCGAGAAGTCGCGTCGGCGCTGCGGAAGGGCCGAGTGATTAACTGCTTCGTCGTGCGTACGTCGGATCATGATACAATAACATAAGGTAGTCTCGTCGGCAAAATTTTGGTACCTCACTATTATAACAATGAGTGCGAGTGAGATGGGAACTGTTTAGTAAGTGCGAGCAGAGCGACAATAGAATATGTGGATTAACTCTTAGATGGTTCAGGGGTTTTTTTTTTGCCTTTCATAATAAAAGGAGTTTAATTTTTATACCCTTGCAGAGGGTATTATCAAAGACCAATATAATCACTAAGATGCGTAACGCCCATACATTGGTTTTGCAATATGCAGCTCGTTTTTTGGTGGCGACGAAAATTCCACTCTCTCCGCTCGCACAAAGTTGAGAGCGTAAAAATCTAAAAATAGAATTGCACGAATAAGGAAGTGCGTATATGTGCGTATTTGTTCGAGAAGACGAGTTTCGTCCAGAAATCATTTTTGGACTAAGAAACTAATTGTGTGTCAAAAGAACTTCTATGATTGAACAGGATGATTATTTAAATTGCATTTATGTATGTATATATGGCAATGAAGCTTGATGTAAAACTTTTTTATATATGTACCTTAAATATTAATTTCTGCATATTTAATTCATAGTTTCGTTTTACATATTTAAATTAAAGCTAAAAACATAACTTTTAATACAAAACATATAAAACTGCTTGATTAAATTTTAAAATATTTCAATATAGTTTAATATATTTGAATATACTATGATTGTTAAACAAAAACAAAGCGAAGTTTATTTAAATTGAATATATTTAAAGGATATTTAATTAAATATATGTCGCTTTATTTTTTATCCATGGCTGTTTTTATTAACTTTAAAATGGAAATATTAAATTTATTTTTATTCAAATATATTAAATTTTGATCTAATGACTTAAAATACTTAAAGTAAATACGAATAAAATCATATCTAATATTATCAACCTGCACTTAAATCCATTCTTATTCACTCAAGCAGTTTTATATGTTTTGTGTTAAAAGGTATGTTTTTATAATTAATTTAAATATATATAACGAAAAATATAATTTAATATGCAGATATTCATTTTTATTTATCCATCGTTTTTTTTGTATACCTAATAAATATTTAAAGCTAATATTATTATTTTATAAAAAGTTAAAGTATTTATAATAACACGAATTGAATGCTTAATTATAAAACTAAGCTACAGGATATCCTATTTATATTTAATATTACGTACATAAATATTTATAACTTTTTTCCAAGTTGTCGAATGCGTTTTGTTATATTTTTTGCCATTTTTTTTAATTTTTCAATAAAATATTTATTTATTAGTGTCGCTTACAATTCTTTTTTATAAGTTTTCCTAATACAAATTAGTTAAAATCGCCGCTCGAATTTGCTACCGTTTACATTTATGTACATATATGTATGTATACTAATGTTTATATTTAATATTATATAATGTAATTTATGAATGCATGTATATAATCGGTACCCAGGGAACACCACGGGGAGGCCATTACAATTGTAATGGGGTCACATATTTATATGACCTTCGAGTCGACTTGAAATGCTTTAATTTACATTAAAACATTTCCATGTTCCCCAAAAAAGCTAGTTTTCTAACTATTGCTTAATTGCTTACATTTGTTTTGTATTATTTATTTTATTTACTATTTACTTACTTAATTTGTATTGATTAAGTTTTTACATAGGTATAATTTGTATCTTTTACAAATCGCTTCAGTCGTTCTTTTACTTATGAGATAGAATACTCAGTTTCGCTTGCCTTTTTTGTCTATCAGCTATCACAGTCCATTTGCAATGCTTAAATAGTACAACTTTAATAAGTTTGTTTAAGAGATCTATCTTATGCACATAACATTCATTATTATTATAAAACCATAATGAGTAATCACTACTTTCATTTGTGCACTTAATGCATTTCTCCACAATAAATTTTCTTATACACAGTTGTTTTTTATTATTTTTAAATATATTTTCAAAAACTTTTATGTGTATTTTGCAGACATTAAAGAAAAGATCTGATGGAGCTTTTAATTTTCCGAAGTCAGAGTCGCTCGAGTAGTTTTTTGCATGTATAAAAAGCTATGATGGAGCTGTTAAATCCTCGGTCTCTTTTATAAGGAACGATCTGCATTTATCGCAACTGGATCCCCTTGCAATATATCCAACAAAATATCTGCTTGAGGTTAATTCAATGGGTACATCATTATCAAAAAATTATCCATATTTTTGTCAAAGTACCTCTCATTGCCTTGTACAATTTCTGAAAATGATACAGAATATTCATTTCTTTTTTTTCAATGCAAGGCTGATATATAATTGAATCAAACTCTATTGGCAACATAACATCATCATCGGTTTCACAATTCGACTTTTGTGAGAATTTAAAAATGTGCAAAGATATCAGTTTGGCAATTATTATATTAAATTCATTAACTGAAGGGTTTCTACAGTTACCGCCTTTTGCGCGAACGCACGCAAATATGTTTTCGAGGGGATCCTGGTTAACTCGACTAGTTAAAAAGAAAAAGTGGTCCTTGTGGTCTTTAAATATATCTTTGACGAGTCCAAACATAGCCTCAGTAGTTTGGAGCAAGCCATTAAGACAATATATACTATTTCCATGGTATTTAATGTTCCTTACGTATTCCTGCATTTCCTTCAATTTATTCCAAACAATATTGTTCAATTGAAGTGCGCTTTTCATGGGGTTTTTGTCATTTAGTATTCTGCTATTCAGGCAATCAAAGTAATCATTAACTTTTTGGACAAATGCCGCAGTAGAGGCTGCCACTTCGGAACTATTTCGATGGAATTGCTTGTTTTGGTTACAAGTTTTAATTGCCGCTGCAACAGTGTGACTAAATGTTTGGGTTGCCAAACATACCCGCATTTGCTTAAATCTATTTGGGTTAACGTGACTTTTTGTTAATTTAGTCATTCTCGTAACAGAGCCCTGTTCTAATTCGTATACCTCCCGTATGACATCAAAGTCAACTAGTCCGTCAGGGGTTTCAAATTGAGCTTTCAGGAAATTAGAAATACGAAATAGTTTAATATAAACTTCCATTTTTTTAAAATACCCCGTATAACAAATACGCAAATGTGGCTTCCTATTTTATTAGAGCGGTCAAGTAAGTGCTCTAAGCCATCAATTACATCAACAGACGCATTATATGTTAAGTTTTTCTTTATTGCAACTTCATCACAAGTTAATATGCATTCTTTATCCGGTTCAGTCATTTCCTTAATAGTATCTTTAAGGGCTGAATACAGACATTCGTTGTCTCCCGGCTGTAATTTTTTTATGCTGTTCCACTTTTGTAAAGATGAAGGACTCGGAAGATTTAATTCTAATGAGTCTCTTAAAAACATATATGTTGAAGTAGACCTGTAATAAATGCTCTGGGCGAACAATTTTTCGGAATCATTGCATCTCATATTTGTTCCCTTTTTTTCTTTAAGAAGCATTTTGGAAAATATTTTTTCATTTCCCGTTAAATTTACTTTATCTATTTCAGAAATTATGTTTTTCTCGGACTTAGATTTTAATCTTATCACCTTTCGTTTTAAATTCAAATTTTCTTTTTGCAGCATCTTTATTCGTATTTGTCTTTCATCAGACAACTTGTTATATGTATAATATTTTTTTTGGAGGACTTTTAATGTTTTTGTACTTTTATGGCACTGACGACAAACTTCAGCAGGGGACTCTGAGCGGCGTCTTTTTATTGGAGGCGATCTTACAACATTGAAATTAATTTCATTATTATTGCAACTGGAATCTTTAATTAGGTTGCGAGCTGGGATTGTTCCGTTCCTCAGATATCTTACCCCAATATCATTTGGGGAGAAATGATCTTGGCATAAAAACAGTGATGAAGTGCTCGCCACAAAATCTTCCGAAAATTGGCACTTTTCCGCCCATTTCTTTAAAATTGTTGGATCCTTTTCTGGAAACTTAAACAATTTAAGGTCGGGAAAATCGCGCCTTGATTTTTGGCAGTGGGACAGGCTGCACTTGTTTCCACTAATCTTTGCCCTTTTTTTCTCTGCCATAGCCATTCAAATTTGGCAATTAGAAATTTTTAGAGATAATATTTATATTGGAAAACCAACCTGTCAAAATAAGCAGCAACACCAGCAGCACGTAAAATTCGCGCGCAAAATTACAAAACAATGTAAGCGATTTTAAATTTCTTTTTTTTCACTATTTTGCACAATTTATGCACGCACTTTAATTTTTTATGTCACTGATGCAGCGGATCAATTTTTAATAGAAGGGAAAGCGTTTAAACTTTCAAAATCTTTAATATTCGTTGGAATCGGGGAGCTCTATGAACTTGTAGGCTTTAAGCGAACACAAAAAGAGAAACCCAAAGGAGAAACAAAAAGTTAGCGCGCTTTTTTTTTCACCCAAAAGCGCGCGTCTTACAAATCAAATTAAAAGGCGCAAAATCATTTAACCAAACTTAATATTCATAAGAAATACTAAAAATTTTTATAAAATGTATATATAATATTTAAGTATGTATTTGTATATTAACTATTTTAATTAGGTATAGTATTTAATATATTAACTATTTTAATTATTAAATAGTATATTCCATATATTGACTACTTAAATTATTTAATTAATTTAATAGAATATTTAACATATTAATTATTTCAATTATTTAGTATATTTAATAAAATAAATAGTTAATATACAAATACAAATATAAATATTTATTACTTATTTTAACAGGGTAGGTTTAATTTTCAAAATGTATACTCCTAGTATATTTAAATTAAATACAAGTACATTTTATGTAAGTTATCCATTTTTTGAATTTCGCATATAAAATAAAATTAGCTTTAATAATTTTGTGCCTTTTAAATTTGATTTGAAAAGCGCGCGCCTATGTTTAGAAAGAAAAGCGCGCAAACCTTTTTTGTTTCCCCTTTGGGTTTCTCTTTTTTCTAAATAATTAAAATAGTTAACTTACAAATATTTATATAAATTTAATTTATATTATGATAATAATTTTATATAATGTTATTATAATACGTATAATATAAAAATACCACATATTTCGCTTGTGAATACATGTGCACACATACATTCGTCGACTGTCGCAGTATGCGTGCAAAGAGCGGCTGGCTTTTGAGCGCTCTCTCGCTGGCTTTTGAGCGCTCCCTCGCTGGCTTTTGGGCAGAGAGCGAAAAGCCAGTTGAAAAGCCAGCACAAAAAATTCGTGTGCAAAAAAATCGTATGGCGTTACGCATCTTGGTGTTTATATTGGTCTTTGGTATTATAATTTTGGTCAAAAGTGTGTAACGCAGTGAAGGAGACATCTCCCACCCTATAAAGTATATATATTCTTGATCAGGATCACCTCCTGAGTTGATATAGCCATGTCCGCTGTCCGTCTGTCTGTTTCTACGCAAACTAGTCTCTCAGTTTTAAAGATATCGAACTGAAACTTTGCACACACCCTTCTTTCCTTCGCACGCAGTATATATGTCGGAACGGCCGGGATCGGCCGACTATATCCTATAGCTGTCATATAACTAATTTATCGGAAATGCCATAACTTTGGTGTTTGTTAAGTTAGGAAGTTGGGATTTTCTATGGGTTTTACTTTTGGACAATCAATCCGACCTATCAAATTTCATTAGGATCAGCCGACTATATCCTATAGCTGCCATATAACTGAACGATTGGAAATGCCATAACTTTGGTGTTTTTAAAGTTAGGAAGTTGGGATTTTTTATGAGTATTAAGAATGCATCATATGAATAATTTTGGAGAATATAATTTCCAGAGTATTCTGCAAGGGTATATCAACTTCGGTTCCGCCCGAAGTTAGCTTTCCTTTCTTGTTTTTTATAATTTAATTTTTAATAATTTTGAATTTGAAATTAGGCGTTGTTTTTGTCTCTGAATGCTGAGTCTTTTGTTAAGATTCTTAATTCTAAAATATATTCTAATCTTAAAATAAATCTTTTATATGTCTAAACTTATACTAACATTTTCGGCTGCGATTATTAAAGTTTCGTTTACATTCTTTGTTATTTTAAAAGTATCACAGCGATTCCTCCCACAGCGCTCTTTTTTCCAAACATTTCGGTGCCTTTACGCCATCGACGTGTTTGCGGCACACATTGCAAAATGTCATGTTGCTCAAGGGTTAATTTCCTAAAAAATTCGTCCGCAGACAACCATTCCCTTCGAAAGACGAACACGCACTGACCAAAACCCGAACGTTTAGACAGCCGACGAGACTACCTTATGTTATTGTATCATGCGTCGGATCTACTTGGTTTTCTAGTGGGATTCGGGAATGTTTCGGTCTGCCGGGCATCGTTAGGTTCGAACTGCCGTTTCAACATCCGTTTCGTTTCCGGGTCGGGGCCGGAAAAGTGACGTCTGGGGGAACTCACTGAGGAGGGCCTGTATTACGAAAACCGGGCCGCCTCTCAGTGATCACGACTGGGTCTGGGCCGATTTCTAGGAAACCACACCGGGCGCCAGTGATCCTCACTAGGTCGCAGAACCCATTTTAAAAACCGAGTTCTTACGGATCCACTACTAATACCAAGACAGTTACCCGGATATTTCTCCTTGTTGCAGATGTTTCCTCGAAGATCGTCATAACGCAAGTGACTCATCTGGGGTCTTGCCTCTGCTTATATAGGCCCCGTTCAGTGAGCCCAGAGTGCTCGATGTCGAGAATCCCGATCTCTATAACTCGTTATCGGGTCACAAATATAGGGATGGTAGTCGACTATCGATATATTAGTGTGACCAGTTTATCGTTTTGGGCGCGTTTTGAAAGTGCTCGATTTTGGCGCGTTTTTTGAATGTGGTGTAGCGTAGGGAGAATAAAAGATCATTGTGTGTTGTTTTTGAAATGTTCTTTTATTATTTGTGACGCTGGGTCGTCACAGATATGCCTGAGCTAGCCGCACGACATTCAGTAGTGAGCAGACAAACAAAATCAGATAGTTACAAAGTATTGAATATAATAGGTATTTAGAAACCGCTCCACAATGGACTTGGCGCGACTTTACAACTTCTTGACAACTTTTCGGCCGATTATTTAAATGACTCTGCAACTTTTCTCAGTCGGCTTCTACTTTTTAGTGAAGTACCTTCCCGAAGACTCCTCAAGACACGACTCTATTCGATATTAGTAGGGCTGCCAACTGATGCCCATAACGACACCTTACATTCGGCCATCCTCCGAAACATCTGTCCCAGGTGCATCATCTTACTCTGCACTTAGTTCGTCCCCTTCTTCGTAGTAAGAATAGAGCCACAGCTTCAAAAAATCACCGCTTGCTGATGTTCGTACAGGACCCTCAAACTCTGCTGCTTTTTAGACGTCGTATCGGCTGCTTCATTTAACTTATGTAACTTCATATGGGCCGATATATTTACTGACCAACTTTTTTCCCGTGATAAACTGCGTTGCGTTGATTGCTACTAGATCACCCAACTGGTAACCATAATGTCCCTTTCATTTCTTGTCATAGTGTTTCCTATAGGTATCTTGAGCTTTTACGATTCGCAGCCTAATTTCCTATAAAATTCAATTGCGTTCGTCTTCTAGTGTAGTATGCATATATCGTTTAAGCTAGTATGCACTGTACTAATGCCAACATTGTGTTACAGTCAACTTACGTAAACACAAAGTCTCGGACGTTAAACCCAAGCGGCTGACAGAAATAAGATCACCCGAAACGCGCTTTAGAGCCCAACACATAATAAGTGCAAGCTACCATATTTCTATGGGTTGACCGCTGAAACATGCGATACATTCATGTATCAAACAACTTCTCTCGCGCTTCCTCTTCAACCAGCTATATGTATGAGCATAATTATTCCCAAGTACGAGGGCAGTCCGATAAGTACTTAGCCTCACCGACGGATGGCGTCACTATCGCAAGAGAAATTTACAATCGTGTAGTACATTCTCGTAGACGGCTACTGTCGAAATTTCAGCCGAATCGGGCTCGTAGTTTTATTTTGACTGCGTGTGGAATCGGACGTGTCCGCGGATTTTAGAAAAATGGAGAAAGAGCAATATCGGTCTGTGATTCGATTCTTGTTTTTGGATGGAATATCGCACAGCGAAATCAAAGAGCGCTTGAATGCTGTGTACGATGACTCTTCTCCTTCGATGGCGACCGTCAAAAACTGGTTTAACGTGGTCGCACGTCGGTTTTTGATGAGCCACGCCCAAGTGCTCCGAAAACGGCTACCACGGAGGATAACGTGACAAAAATCCACGATCTCGTATTGGCAGACCTCCGATTGAAAATACGCGAGATAGCTGGGACAGCAGGCATGTCAAAAGACCGCGTGGGTCATATCCTGCATGAAATTTAGGCCATGAGAAAGCTGTCAGCGCGATGGGTGCCGCGTTTGCTCAATCCGGACAACAAACGCAACCGTGAGACCACTTCAGAGCAGTGTTTGTCGATGTTTGAGCGCAATCCTAAGGAGTTTCTGCGTCGTTTCGTGACCGTCGACGAGACATGGATCCACTGGTACACACCAGAGACCAAGGAACATTCGAAACAGTGGACTTCACCCGGCGAACCTGCTCAGAAGAAGGCGAAGACTGACAACGCACCGGCTCACGTTTTCGCAATCGCTAAGGCCAAATCGAATTGGGCTACAAACTGCTACCCCATCCACCATATTCTCCAGATTTGGCCCCGTGAGACTTCTTTTTGTTTCCAAACTTGAAAAAATCGTCGCCGCCACAGAGGCCTACTTTGCAGAACTCGAGAAAACGTATTTTTCAGACGGGTTAAAGAAGTTGGAGCATATCTGGGTCAAGTGTATCGAGGCTTTTTCTTTTGGAGGCTAAGTACTTATCGGACCACCCTCGTGCATGGCCGCGGTCAAGCCGCTGCCTGGCCGCTGCCGGCGTAAGCGAGCAATGCGGCCGCGAGCCACTAGCTTTTAAATTTACTCTCAATTATAATTGCAAAGAATAAAGGCAAAATCTGGCCTGCTGGTAAACAACAAATAGACTTTAATTATTTCTTGGAGAAGCTATCAAAGGGCGTCGACAAGCTAAGAAATCTCTACTATAGGTTTAAAAGTATGTCATCTTGTAGGACGTTCAAAAGCTCAGGAGTTAGTCGATGCATGGACACGTGCGATTATAGCCTGCTGCACTTAGGATGTGTACTTATACCATTTTGCTAGTTCCGTTGCTGAAATCTTTGAGATTACTGAAACTATAACTCTGTTGAACGTTCTACTTGGCCATTGCCCCTTAGTACACCTGTTGTAGTCTCGATATGATCAATCTTGTTGTTACTGCAAAACTCTTTAAATGCATGTGATGTAAATGCAGATGATTCTTTGAGGACTGGCAAATAACAAAAGCCAGGATCCCAAATGCCTTATAGCTTTTTCTGCGTTTATAGACTTCGTACGGAATATACAGGTGTATGTGGAAAAACCATCTTCTATAGAGAAAATATACTTGTAGGTCCAATGAACCTAAATGGACAATTTGCAACGTTGAAAGGAGTGTGTCCCCTTTATCTATAGCGTGTAGAAAATACTATTGCATGTGATGCATTCAAAACAATTCGAAATAACCTGCTTAACTTTCTTTTCTAAGTGCGGTATGTGACAGTCCTGCTAAACTGCATATAAAGTCATCTGCGTTCCCACGTGGGCAAAGTTATGTGCGTTTTTTATTATCTCCTCCATGCATTTTGGTGCTGCCAAAAGATCTTGTACTACCTTTTTGGAGAAGCAGAAAGGATAGTCAGGCATTTAGAATTAACAGAAGTTAATTATGACACTGCCTGGACCATGCTTAAAGAACGTTTCAATAATAAGCGGGTCCTTTCGACTGCAATGTTTGAAAAATTATTTGATCACCCAAATGTGACGAATGATTCAATAAAAAATCAGCAAGACAATGTCAATGAATCCCTGCAAGCCTTGAAAAATATTGAAATAAAAATAGATACATGGGATCCAGTCCTCCTGTTCCATATGACAAGAAAACTAGATCGGCTTACACACACACAGTATGAGCAAACTATTTTAGATACCAGGGAAATTGAAACAATAAAGGAATTCCTTGGGTTTCTTGAACAACGTTTTCTCGCACTCGAAGCCATCGGCGGAAAAGTGCATAAAGAAAAACCAAATACAAGTGCTTCAGCAACAACAAGTTCATTGTCAACAAGAAAGGAAAGCTAACTTCGGGCGGAGCCGAAGTTAATATACCCTTGCAGAATATTATGTACATTATATTCTCCAAAATTATTCATATGATGCATTCTTAATACTCAAAAAAAATCCCAACTTCCTAACTTTAAAAACACCAAAGTTATGGCATTTCCAATCGTTCAGTTATATGGCAGCTATAGGATATAGTCGGCCGATCCTTATGAAATTTAATAGGTCGGATTGATTTGCCAAAATAAAACCCATAGAAAATCCCAGCTTCCTAACTTTACAAACATCAAAGTTATGGCATTTCCGATTAATCAGTTATATGGCAGCTATAGGATATAGTCGGCCGATCCCGGTCGTTCCGACATATATACTGCGTGCAAAGGAAAGAAGGGTGTGTGCAAAGTTTCAGTTCGATATCTTTAAAACTGAGAGACTAGTTTGCGTAGAAACAGACAGACGGACAGACGGACAGACAGACGGACAGACGGACATGGCTATATCAACTCAGGAGGTGATCCTGATCAAGAATATATATACTTTATAGGGTCGGAGATGTCTCCTTCACTGCGTTGCACACTTTTGACCAAAATTATAATACCCTCTGCAAGGGTATAAAAAAGGGCATAGCATATACAAATGCGAGAAATTTAAGGAGTCAACTCCTGCTGAAAGGCTGACCTGGGTTCAGCGAAAAAGGTTGTGCGCCAATTGTCTTAAGGCAGACCACATGACCAAGCAATGCATGTCTACATATACATGATAAAATGTAACAAAAAACACAACACATTGCTACATTTAGGTAACGGAAAACCAAAATACCGAACCGAAAACGTCCGCTTCTGCTGCCACGATAAACAGTTGTGAGAACAAATACACACTGTAAGCAACGGCTAGAGTCTAGTGCAAGGACTAAATAATCAAGAAGGAGATTTTCACGCACTGCTCACAAATTAATCTGATATCAGAAAGACTTGTTAAGCGGTTATCGTTGCAACTACCACCAACAAACCTTCGCATTGAGGGAGTTGGAGGTCAGTCGCGAATAAGTAAAGGACGCGTTAGTGTATTAATTAAATCAAAACATAGCGATTTTGAAACAAGAGTTGAAGCCTTTGTTCTTCCTCATATTGTGGCAGATCAGCCTACGGAACAAATAAAAGTTTTCCGTTATAAAACCTGAACAAATTTGGTCTTATTCAGACCAACCTATTCTCCAGAACACCGAATTTGGTTGGATAATTGCTGGGCAAGTAAACATGAGTTCAAAAATGCCACAAAATTGCATGGTAGTTTCCTCAGCCGAGGAATCCAAATCATCGTTGAAAAATTCTGGAAACTGGACAACATGGAACCGATAAGGAAATATCGGACGCCAGAGGAAAGACATTGCGAGAAGCATTTTTTGGAAAATCTTCAGCACGCACAAGATGGAAGGTTAATTGTCAGATTACCTTATTCTAAAGATCCCTCAGCCCTGGGGAAGTCTTGCGATATTGCGACAAGGCATTTTCTTTCGTTGGAACGAAGAACCAGCCCAGACATTAAAATATTATATAACGATTTTATGGCCGATTACAAAAAACTAGATGACTTATGAAGCAAGTATTACCTAGTCAAATACCAAAGGAACATTATTTTATTCCTCACCACTGTGTTCCGAAACCAGAAAGCACTACAACAAAATTAAGAGTAGTCTTTGATGCTTCCTGTAAAACATCTACAGGAAAATCATTAAATGATTTACTTTATCCAGGACCAGTTGTTCAAAGTGATCTATTTGCCATTCTATTGAGATTCAGAGTTCACAAATATGTTTTTACGGCGGATATAGAAAAAATGTATCGGCAAATTTGGATGAATCAAAGGATCAATTTAACCAAATGATTGTTTGGCGCTACAATCCGTCCGAGGAAATAAAATATTACCGGCTGAAAACTGTGACTTAAGGCACAACGTCAGCTCCATTTCTTGCCACAAAATGCGTGGAGCATTTGGCCAATACAAATTTGGAAATATGGCCATTAGGATCTAATGCACTGCAAAACGATTTCTATGTTGATGACTGCCTGGAGTAGATACAATTATAGATGCTGCAAGGATTCGAGAAGAACTAAACAAAATCTTGCTACCTGATAAAGCATACATAGCAGTATTTGTTTGTTTCTCCACAAAGACTGTCCATCTGGAACTTGTCGGAGATTTAACGACTGCAGCATTCCTTGGAGCATTACAGCGATTTATAAGTCGTCGCGGGTAGTGTCGGACCCTATACTGCGACAATGCAACAAATTGAAGGAGTTAAAGGAAACAATCCACTCACAGCAGGCTAAGAAGTCCATACTTCAGCTGTGCAATACGAAGGGTGTTCACTTTAAATTTATCCCACATAGATCCCCTCACTTTGGTGGATTATGGGAAGCTGCAGTAAAGTCAGCAAAGACGTTGTTATTAAAAAATGTGTCCACTGCAAACCTCACCTTTGAGCAGTTGAGCACTGTCATAACAAATGTCGAGGCAGTATTAAATTCTCGGCCACTTACTCCAATGTCGAATGATCCTAATGACTTTACAGTTCTTACACCAGGTCATTTATTGATTGGAGAAGCACTAGTCGCTCAACCAGACCCAGAACCACTTAGAATAAAATCACTACCTGAACAATGGGAACTGGTGCAGCGACTCAAGCACACATTTTGGACGCAATGGTCCAGAGAATATTTATCAAGCCTGCAACAACACTCAAAATGGAAACCGGCCCATAAAAATGTAAGAGAAGGCATGATGGTTATTGTCAAGGAAGACAATGTGCCTATGCTTCACTGGCCTACAGGACGAATAATAAAAATTTATCCAGGTCAAGATGGATATGTGCGAGTTGCAGACGTTAAAACTGCAACAGGAGTCTTCAAAAGAGCAATTCATAAGCTTGCGCCACTATTCCGTCAAGAAGATCCAGGAAAAAAACGCAAGGAAATTAATGAAGAAGATGCTGAAGAAGAAACAAAGGAAGATCAAGAGCCAAAAAGAAGGAAAAGCCCATCCTTACCCATGATATCGATGCCATTATTAATCTTGCTGCTTCTATTACCATTAGCTACCGCCGGTCCGATTAACATAACCAGGTTTGGTTCGAGGCCAGGAATTTATTACGAGAAAATTGGATCTACTCGACTAGCAACTGCAGACTGGACAATCATAGCTTATTATGATTTAAAGCCGTATCTCGAAGATGTAAAGACATTTTACACGGGGACACTTAAGGTTGGTCAAATGTGTTCACATATACAACCAGTCAATGGATTCTCTCAAGGCCTTTCAATGGTATATTGCATTGACAAATCAATTATCTATATTGGCGGCAAATCTTCAAAGAGTTCAGACAGAGATTTCACATGCTCTGACAAACGTTCATCACAATGAAATTAGCCCACTGCTCGTTTCTCCCAAGCAACTTCGACAACATTTAAATAAACTAAAAATTCACATAAGGGCAGATGCAAAGGTGGTAAAGGATTAGGTAATCTTTAAATTAACACTGCCATTATTATAAACACAGTTATTTAAAATATATAACTTGATTCCAATACCGGTAATCATCAACAATAAAATGATTTCCCTTGATATTGAATTTCCAATCATGGCTGTGAATCAACATCGAGATCAATTCATTAGTATGTCATCAAGTGAATTTGATCTTTGTAATTCAATTAATGACGAAGAGTATATTTGCTCAGATAAGCAATCCATGTTTTCTATTGAAAATCATTGCGAGTTTCAAATGTTTAATAACAAATCATCGTCATTGTGCCAAAGAAAAAGTTCGACGAAATCATTCTCATGGCAAAGATTAAGAACAAAAAATCAATGGATATTTTCAATTAAATTAGCAATGGAGTTATCAGCAGTATGTGATTATCAATTATCAACAATTACAATCGATAATATCGGACTTTTATCATTGGATCGGCCATCAGATAACCTCTATTGGAACATTGAAAGGTTTTAATTAAATTAATATCGGACATCTATATCATATGGCTCCCATAGGAAAATCAAAAAATTAAAATAAATTTTTTTTTTTTTTTTTTTTTTTTAAATATGCTTTATTTATTGAATCTTCTCTATATGAGACTAACAATAAGTATATCAAATCTTAAGAATGTAACTTAACTTACAGTCATGTAGACTGAATTTAGACTAACGGGCCCTAATATTTATTGCTGGGCTGGTAGATCGTTACGATGCAGACGAGTTCTGTTCGAAACCCGTCTTAGGTTCCTTGCGAGATTATTTGGGTGCAGTGTAAGCTTGTTATGGTAGGCCGCTTTCTGCTTTGCTATTTCATTTTTGACCGGTGGTATGCCCAGATCCCTGTGGATGTTTTCGTTCCGAACATACCATGGTGCCCCAGTGATTGTTCGCAGGATTTTTGATTGTGAGCGCTGTATGATGTCAACGTTGCTGTTGCTCGCGTTCCCCCAGAGCTGGGAGCCGTAGGTCCAAATGGGCTTAAGGGTGGAGTTGTAGAGAAGAACTTTAAAGTCCAGACACAGGGGTGATCGAGAATTTATAATCCAGTGTAGGCTGCTAGCTTTAAGTTTAAGATGTACTTTCTTGCATTCAATGTGCCTCCGCCAGGTTAGGCGTCTGTCGAGGTGGACGCCGAGATATGTTACATCGCTGGCTTGGGGAATCTGCGTACTATTCAAAGTTAGCGGGGGGCACGATTGTCTGTTAAGGGTAAACGTTATATGTTTACACTTTTGTTCATTAATTTTGATTCGCCATTCTGATAGCCACTTTTCAACTACCACCAAATGATCAGCCAGTTGAGCTGTTGCTCTAGTTGGGCATTTCGAGCGGCTCAGGATTGCGGTGTCGTCAACAAATGTGGACGTAGTCAGCCTCTCGTTCGTAGGGATGTCTGCTGTGTATAGGACAAACAGGGTAGGGCCCAGGGTGCTTCCTTGTGGGACTCCGGCTTCAATGTTATACTCGTTGGATGTCGTTGTATTGCATCTAACCTCAAAGACTCTATGGTAGAGGTACGACTTAAGTAACTTATGAGTGTTTTCTGGCAGTAATGTTATGATTTTATGCATAAGGCCTTCAAGCCACACTCGGTCGAATGCCTGAGAGACGTCGAGGAATATCGCACTACAATATTCCCGATGTTCGAAGGCTGTACGAATTTCTGAAGTTATCCGGTTGACTTGCTCGATGGTTCCGTGGCTTTCACGAAACCCGAATTGATGTGCCGGGATTAAGTTTTGTTCTCTTAAATATGGTGTAATGCGCTTGAGCAGGCATTTTTCCAGTAATTTGGACAGGCACGATAGTAAGCTTATTGGCCTGTACGATGAGGGAATTGTGTGGTCTTTCCCAGGCTTCGGTATCATTATAACCACGGACTTTTTCCATTTTTTGGGGTAGTAGCCAAGTTTTGTGATCCCGTTAAATAGCTTGCATATAACATCCACTGCGCAGTTTGGAAGTTCAATTATCATTTTTGGGGTTATTAGGTCGCCCCCTGGAGCCTTTTTCGGTTTTATTTGCTTCCTAATGACGTTAGCAATTTCAGGTGCTTGAAACAAAATCGGGTTAATTGCAATTTCAGAGCTAAGCGGCGGTAGTTGAAGAGAGTTTGTGGCGGCGTTCGGCTGAAATACATTTCGTAGGTGTAAAGCAAATGTTTCGGCTCTGTCTTCGTCACTGCGGGCCCAAGTACTCGAGGAGTTTCTAATCGGAGTGACTGATTCTATCGGAGAGCTTAAATTTGGGTGAGCTCTCCACAAAGGATGCTTTGTACTGGTCGGCGACAGTTTCTCGATGTACCGGCGCTGCGCAAGCTCCTCTTCTTGCTTGAGGGTTTTGGTGAGACTGCGGGTGGCATCATTATAGAGTTTCTTCGAATGGGGCGATCTGCAGGATTGCCAAACGCGTCGTAGACGTCGTTTTTCCCGAACCAGTTGTTCGATTTGCAGATTAGTTTTGTATTGGTTGCTACGCACGATTGTCTCTTCTGGTGTTGAGATTTTGGCTGCTGCCACGAGTACTGATTCCAGCACAGAAGTCGATGTCGTTCTCTATGTTTAACTGTGGTGTTAGTTCAATGTGGGAACTTACCTACTTTTTGTACTTTAGCCAGTTAGTTATATTCGAGGTCAGCCTGAAGGGGTGCTCGATTACTTTCGGGCTTTGAAGGAGAGTTATTAAAACAGGCGAGTGGTCCGATGATAAGTCCGATAGCGATTTGACGCTTACTAAATTTCTTGGGATGTTCTTGGTCACAGCGAAGTCAATTAAGTCCGGGAGTTTTCTGGGGTCAGCTGGCCAATATGTGGGGCTGCCAGGGGAGACATAGTCGAGTTTGTTGCTCAAATTTATGATTGCTTTATACAGTTGTCTTCCTTTGGGCGTCACAAGTCTTGATCCCCAGTGCGTGTGCTTAGCGTTGTAGTCTCCTACTGCTATAAAGCGATCTCCGAGTGAATTGTAGAAGTCCAAGAATTCCTCTTCAGTTATTGTAAAACGCGGTGGGCAATAGACAGCGGCTATAGTGATACTGCCGTTGCCTGCTTGTAGTTTTATAGATGTAGCCTGCAAATAATTTGTTGCAAACCTCTGGTGAAAGTGGTGCTTAAGGAACGCATTAGGATTCCAGTTCCTCCGTGAGCCTTACCGTCCGGATGATCTGTGCAGTATGAAGTATAACCTCTTATTTGGAAGTTGTATTTACTTGTGAGATGCGTTTCTGCCAGCAGCATTACATCTATTTGGTTTTCATTGAGGAATTGAGTTATTTCAAGTTTGTGCCGTGAAACGCCATTGGCATTCCACATGGATATTCGAAGACAAGACATCGATTATTTAGATTGTTGGGATGTGAGCAAATTTATTAAAATGTTTTGATTTTGCATAAGGTTTGTCATTGTTGTTTTCATGAAGGACATAAATTCCATCATACCCTGTTGTAAAGTCAGCATCAGGGTTTCCATGCTGTTTGGTATTTGTCCTATTGCTTGCTGAGGTGTTATTATATTTTGCTCAGAGCATTGAGCTTGTGGGAACCCCGTCTGATTGGCAAGTCCTGATTTTAGGGCACTGGCGTATGAAACTCCCCCATTTGTGTTGAGGGGCCCAAATGAAGATCTGGCTGCTTTCGCAAAGAAAACATTAGGTGTTGTGTGGGATTGCACGTACGCATTTCGTGCATTCTGGGAGCGTGCTTGTTTTGCTTGTTGAAACTGACTCTTCAGCTCTTTATAGACCGGGCAGCCTCTGTAGTTTGCGGTATGGTTATCTCCACAGTTAGCGCATTTCTTTGTCTTTGGGTCTTCTTTGCTTGCAGGGCAAGGTTCGGATTTGTGGAAGCCACCACAAGCTACGCAGACTGAACGAAGCCCGCAGTTGTTTCTGGTGTGTCCATACTCTTGGCAGTTTGTGCATTGCAGCGGGCCATTCCGCTTATGCGGTTCTTCAACAGTAATCCTTCTGTGCAACCGGAATTGCAGTTTATAGATCGGGTGCACTTCATTTTTCTTCAAGGCTCTGCTTTCTGGCTCCAGTTCGACCTTAAAGAGTGGTTGCGGCTTTTTATTTTTGTTGATAATATTAATAATATTTTTGGAGAAGAATCCTTTTTCTTTCAATGCCTCTTTTACCTCATTGGTGGATACGTCGGACTCTATGCCCTTTAGCACTACTTGCAAGCCCTTGCTACTCTTGAGCTGGTACGTGTAGTAGGGTTTCCTAGCCTCGTCTAGGTAATTAGTTACAGTTCTGAATTGATCTTCAGTTTTAGCTTGAAGCTTTGTTTCATGAATATTCCCTTTAACAAGAGGAGTAACATAAAAGTTGTCATTCCCGACCAACGCAACAATTTTCTTTACTGGGGCATTTGAGTTCTGTTCCCTTATGTAAATTGGTGGGGGCTTTGGTTTCTTTTGAACAGCCTGTCCAGATTCGGATTGATTATTATCAATTTCCGACAATAGGGCGAATCTGTTGTTACTAGATGCCCCTGGTTGTTCGCTGCCTTTATTAGGGCAATTTTGTTTTGGTTTATTTCCAACCATTTTATTTTGCGGGCTTAGCTTCCGTTTGATTTGTATGTAACGGTCCATGCCAGTCTGTATAGCCGGAACCACTTGTTGTTGTTTTATATTGCCGATATTGGCATTCGTACTTACAATTGGCTTTGTAGTTTTATTCGGCGCTGCAGAAGTTGCAAACGCATTCGAAATCGCGTTGTTGTTAACGGCGACCGTTGATGTTGTTGTTGCAGTGGCTGCGGTTGCAGAAATTAACGAGGTCGCAGTGCTCGTGGCTGGTGAGCTGTGAGTCGAAGCTGGGGGTGGGGTTCTACACTGCAAGCTCCATGAGGTGGGAGTTGGTGTGAGTAGGGCGGGAGAACAAGACCGTGCTCTCGCACTGTCAATGGTCAGTTGGGCTGAGTTGCTCTTTGAAGAAGTTCTTTCTACTTATGTATCACGGGTTGAGAAATAAGAAATATAACTGTTTCTCTGGTCTACGGAGCTTCTACGCTCATTTTTTGAATCGCCGCTCATTGAGCTATCACTCGTGGCACTTCTTAGTTTTTATAATAACTTTGCACTAGTTTTTAACATAGCACAAATTATTATTTACTGTTTTTAGCAATAAGATTGCCTTTATTACACCACTCCAGTATTTTTAGTTATTGTTTTTCACTTTTGAGCGGTTTTTTTTCCGGATCTCGCGCAAAACACGTCTGCACTCTCCGGCTGTTGGTTTGGTTTTTTTCAAAATAAATAAAAATGAAAAAAAAATTTCTTTTGCTGTTTTTAGGTTATAATGAATTAAATGAGCTCAGTAAAGAATTGATTCCGAGACTAAAAATAACAAAAAAGGAAAGCTAACTTCGGGCGGAGCCGAAGTTGATATACACTTGCAGAATATTCTGTAAATTATATTCTCCAAAATTATTCATATGAATGCATTCTTAATACTCATAAAAAATCCCAACTTCCTAAGTTTAAAAACACCAAAGATATGGCATTTTCAATAGTTCAGTTATATGGCAGCTATAGGATATAGTCGACCGATCCTTATAAAAATTATCCCAACTTCCCAACTTTAAAAACACGAAAGTTATGGCCGACCCGGCCGTTCCGACTTATATACTGCGTGCAAAGAACGAAGGGTGTGTGCAAAGTTTCAATTCGATATCTTCGCGTACAAACAGACAGACGGACAGACAGACAGACGGACAGACAGACAGACAGACAGACAGACATGCTTATATTGGGTCAGAATTATAATACCCTCTGCAAGGGTGTAATAAAATCGGACAACAATATCACATAGCTGCCATAGAAACGATGGCAAAATGCATCGCAAAATCGACATAGCTTCATTGTTTTTAGTAAAATAGACATAGAAATCGAAATGTAGTCGATTTGTAATAACTGCACGGGTATATAAACTTCGGCTTGCCGAGGCTTGCTCCCTTTCTTGCTAGCTGGTGATCTTAGCAACATTTGAGGGTTTTGCTCTATTGTTCTTTTGATTAAGGTTGCGGTGTGTTCCCCTTTTGCTAGGGGACTCTTCTAAAAGCTTACGGCTATAAAACTGCGAATTTAGCACAGAGAAGAAATTATTAGCGCGGAGAAAACTATCTCTAGCAACGCCGAAACAGCTAATCAGCCCTATCAAGCCGCCTTTACTTTGGCGCATGTACGATTTCATCTCGTTCGCAACCTCGATACAAGCGTCACAACAGAACTGCAAATTGGGCGCCTTTGAAAGGTCATCACATGTCCGGCCAGTAAATCCGACGCACTTGGTGTTAGATTGGTTAGCCCTTATTACGAGGCTGCATTTTTTGCAGAAGCAGACTAAATTATGGTTATTCATTTTACTTACTGGAACCACTGTACCAAGAAATGAAATTTATAATCGAGCAGTTATAAGTACCGCAAGTGTACCGCAGAAACTGCAACAGTCGGAAAAAATCAAAAAAAAAACTTTGTTGTACTTAATTTTTTATTCGTGTTCTTTGGGATTTGTTAATATTAAAATACTATGGAAGTAAGGTTTTAATTAAATTAATATCGGACATCTAAAATCAAAAAATTAAAATAAATAAAAATGAAAAAAAAATTCTTTTGCTTTTTTTCTTTTTCAAAATATTCTTTTGATATATAGTAATTATTTCCTACATATATCAAAATTACGACTTTACCTGCCATAAAAACGATGGCAAGATGCAGCATAAAATCGATATAGCTTCACTTTTTATACCCTTGCAGAGGGTATTATAATTATACCCGTTACTCGTAGAGTAAAAGGGTATATTGTATTCGTGCAAAAGTATGTAACGCGTAGAAGGAAGCGTTTCCGACCCTATAAAGTATATATATTCTTGTTCAGGATCACTAGCCGAGTCGATCTAGCCATGTCCGTCTGTCCGTCTGTCTGTCTGTCCGTCTGTCCGTCTGTCTGTCTGTCTGTCCGTCTGTCTGTCCGTATGAACGCTGAGATCTCAGAAACTATAAAAGCTAGAAGATTGGCATTTTGCATGTAGATTTTAGGAGTTCCTACGCCGCGCAAGTTTATTTCAAAATGGTGCCACGCCCCTCTGACGCACACAAGCCACAAGCTGTGGCCACAGTTTTGATGCTATTATGAAAATTTTAATTGATATGTATTTGTTTCGTCAATACCTATCGATTGGCCTAATAAAAGTTTGCCACGCCCACTCTAACGCCCAAAAACCCATTAAACGCTTAAGCCTGGCTAGCGCCTACATTTCCGCCTTTCAATAGCGCCATCTAACGGATGACTTTGGAACAGCTGGCCAAGGTGCTAAGTCGAGCGGCGAAAAACATACAAGAAGGCATATTTATATTAAGTTGTTTAGCTGAGTAACGGGTATCTAATAGTCGAGGCACTCGACTATAGCGTACTCTCTTGTTTTGATCAAAAGTGTGCAACGCAGTGAAGGAAACATCTCCGACCCTATAAAGTATATATATTTTTGATCAGGATCACCTCCTGAGTTGATATAAGCATGTCCGTCTGTCCGTCTGTCTGTTTCTACGCAAACTAGTCTCTCAGTTTTAAAGATATCGAATTGAAACTTTGCACACACCCTTCCTTTCTTTGCATGCAGTATATATGTCTTGATCGGCCGACTATATCCTATAGCTGCCATATAACTGAACGATCGGAAATGCCATAACTTAAGTGGTTTTGAAGTTAGGAAAATGGGATTTCCAGTGGGTTTTATCTTTGACCAATCAATCCGACCTACCAAATTTCATAAGGATCGGCCGAACATATCCTATAGCTGCCATATAACTGAACGATCGGAAATGCCATAACTTTGGTGTTTTTAAAGTAAGGAAGTTGGGATTTTCTATGGGTTTTTTTTGACTTATCGATCCGGCCTACCAAGTTTCATATGGATCGGCCGACTATATCCTATAGCTGCCATATAACTGAACGATCGGAAATTCCATAACTTTTGTGTTTTAAAAGTTAGGAAGTTGGGATTTTTATGAGTATAAAGAATGCATCATATGAATAATTTTGGAAAATATAATTTACAGAATATTCTGCAAGGGTATATTAACTTCGGCTCCGCCCGAACTTTCCTTTCCTTATTTGTTTTTAGTAATATACGCACAGAAATTGAAATGTAGTCGTTTTGTAATAACTGCAAGAGTATAAAAATTTCGGCTTACCGAAATTTGCTTCCTTTCTTGTTATGTTTGTAATAAACAAATAATTGATTTCCCAAAAATATGTCCACTTTATGGTTTTCAAATTGTATACCCAATGAATAATTCAATTTTTTTATTTTATTATTGCTTTTCCATTTCTTTCCAGGGTGAATCCAATGAAGCGCGAATAGCTGTTGCTAATCAAAGGGCCCATCAACTATTAAAATAATGAGATTATAAGACGGAGAACAAAACATCAACATTTCAGCAAAAAGAATTCTGATTTGTATGAGTGCTGCGGGAAATTTATTTAATTTATTTTTCAACGTTACCAACCTTACTTTTTGTGCTCTAATAGTTATTACAAATTTTGTTATATATTATGTGATGTATGTATTATTTTTTGTATTTTATGTATTTGTTTTTGAATTGGATTCCACAAAAATATATAAGTTTTCCTTAAACGTCGATTTAAAAAAGTATCAACATCTAGAGGATATTTTTGTCTCTAAGGTTACTTTTGGAAAACCTTATGTAATTTTTTTTTGTTTGGACAGCCATCAAGTCCTTGTCTCAGGTTACGAATTCCATAACAGTAATTAAAAACTCATAAAAAAACTTGTTTGGAATTCGCTAAGTATAAAATATTTATAATCCATTTTGGTTTTTTATTGTCATTACTAGAACCAACTTATATGTAAATAATTAATTAAGAATAAATGTTACTTGTTATAAATAGTAAAATTGGAATTCGCTAAGTATTTAATATTTGTAATCCATTTTTGTTTTTTTATGGTCATTACTAGAACAAACTTATATGTAAATAATTAATTAAGAATAAATGTTATTTGTTATAAATAGTAAAATTGTAATTCGCTAAGTATTTAATATTTGTAATCCATTTTGGGTTTTTTATTGTCATTACTAGAACAAACTTATATGTAAATAATTAATTAAGAATAAATGTTACTTCTTATAAATAGTAAAATTGTGCAGATAAAAAACTATATAAGATTTAGTTGGTGTCGTCGGCTACATAGTTGCATTAATATAATTAAAATAATTTTGATAATGATAAAAATGCACAAAAATATAAAATGTATTCAAAGTAAAACTGAGACTTCAAAGTAACAAATAAACACTATGCGTATAATTATGTTGGTTGCAGTAACATTTTTTGCTCACACTAAAATGTTATTAAGCCCTTCTGATTAGTGTTACAAAATGTTTTTAAGGGAAACAATAACGTAAAATATATAAAAAATCGGCTTAAAAAAATTTGAAAACGTTACCGTTATGTGATCAGCAGGTTAAATGTCTGCAATTAGTATTTAGCCCTTATCAAATAGTTAAGAAAATAAAATAAAATTATGACCAATTATTAACTTGTTATCTTATATAGTGGGTGTTTAGTAGAAGACGAAGTCGGGTGGAATGCTATGCCTGTCAACGTGTTTGGAAGCAATTCTCATTTTTCTTTCGCTGCTGCACCCGTTTCTGTTGCTCGTCTATATTTTATGTATTATAAGACTGGATATCCAACTCCGCTCATTGTGATTACAACTTCTCTATGTGCTTCATGTTGCTCTGCTTTATCTACACAGCGAGGTATACGGTTTTCGGGTCATGGTCATTTGTCGTGCTTTGACTTTGGGTGCGAACTGCTGTTCTCAACGTAAACACTAAAGGGGGTATATACCTTTTTCATTTTCAAAAAATCGAAATTTTTTTGCTTTATCTTAAAGAACAACTTCTTGAAAATATTTCCCAAAATTTTCATAGAGATTTGAGCAGTAGAAAAAAGTTACAGCGCTCCTAGCCGGGCGCCTCGTCCCCGCCCAAACCCAAACTTGAAACTTTAAACGCGAATATCTCGAAATGGTTTTTTTTTAAAATGACTTTGCGGTGATATGGATTGGCGAAAAACTACTGAGCCGATTTTCTTCAAATTTTTTTTTAAATGTTCGTAATGAATTTTATTAGTACTTGAACTATCGTTTTTTCATGTAAAAATTTTTATTTCGCCGAAATAGATAGTTCTGTAAGAATTTTTGCGTCCAAAAACGTAATTTTTTGCATTAAATGTTCCCGTATAAAAAAAAAAAAAAATTTTAAACGTTCAAGTATAGGATACTACTTTAAACTAATGAAATATTTTTAATTTTTTCGGTATCAGTTGACCCATTTGTGCTGGGGAATTATCACCGCAAGGCTCTTAAAAAAAAGGCGTTTAAGGGAAACAGCCACACCTTAAAAACTATTAAATATTTATTCAAAAATTTTTGCATAAACATTGTCAACAATCTAAACTTTCAGAAAATATAATCATTCATTTAATAAAAACAATAGTTACATACATAAAAAAATCCAAACTTTCCTATTTTTTTCGACAAAAAAAGGGATATACCCCCTTAATGAAGCACCAGCCTGTCGTGTACGCGTCCTTGCTGTCACAACGGCCAGACAAATGTTTACCTTTCTGTTCGATTATTTAGTCTCTTTTGGGCACGCAAGACGACATGCGTAAAATCAAAGTATCTTTATTTTCATCTTAGCTAATAGTGTCTTAATTCGGACACTGGCAAACTTTAAATCGCAATCTTGTTCTTGTAGACACTTCATAGTTCTTAAATTCATTCATTCTCTCCTCTCTCTAATACACTTCTTTCTCTTTCTTTCGCAAAGGGCCAATCAACTATTTCAATTATAAGTTTACAAAACTACGAATTAACACATCAACCATAAAGTAATCTGTTTTATTTATCTGTATATATATGATTTTTAAATACATTTTTTCTGTAAGTTAAAATTTCGGTTAACCTTCTTAAATACTATTGTCTATTGCTCTTCTATTAGTTAGTCATAGCCTACAAATTCCAATACAGTTAAAGAATTTCTAATATAACTTTGCTCAAATTTCCTTGCATAACATAATATAATATTTTCAATTTATTTTTTGGTTTTTATGATCATTTCTAGTTCTTAGCTACATATATTTACTGAATTAATTACTAGATATGTCATAATGTTCTACAGTTCCCTTTTGGCATATTCTGACTATGTGTTCAACATTGTGGGTGTTTTTCCATTACCTCTCTAAAGTTTATTGAATGCTTTGAAGATCTAAAAGATTACGGATACGAGGTTGACTTTAAGAAAAACAAGGATCAATTGTGCATGGCTTCTTTCAGAGACACGGAAGTCTGTATTTTTTGAACAGTGAAGAGCATCATGTGAACAAGATTTAAAAAAAATTACGTGAATTGTCACGTGGCATTACCGCCTGGGACATTAAAGGGAACGAGAGGGTTTTAGGGTGAGAAATTCGTAAAACAGCACCAACTTAAGGTGATCATTTGATCTATTAGAAATCGTTTGAGGTATTGGGAAGTCCGATTTCTTAAGAAAAAATCAGATATGTTCCATTTATTGACTACAAGGCGGCAGCTGAAATTTTTTTTTATTTTTCTTATTTTAACATTGCTTTTATTTATTGAATCTTCTCTTAATTTTGAGACTAACAATAAGTTTACGAATCTTAACATTAAAAATTAACTAACAGTATAATACGACTGCATTCTGGTTGCGCGTCCCTCAAGTCGGTCGCTGGGTGGGTAAGTCATTGCGACGAAGGCGTGATTGGTTGATCAACCTTGTAAGACCTCTCGCCAGGTAGTTAGGGTGCAACGATAGCGATCACTTCTTTGACTGGTAGGATGTTTGAGTCGCGATGAGACTTCTGTCGAGGTGTACTCCTAGATATGTCACTTCGTTTGCTTGCGGGAGTATGGTTTAACATGAGCGGCGGGCAGTTCTGTTTGTTCAGGGTGAACGTAACGTGCTTGCATTTTTGTTCGTTCACTTTAATTCGCCAATATGATAGCCACTTTTCAGCATCGACCAGATGAAGAGCTAGCTGCGCAGTTATTTGCATCGGGCATTTTGAGCGGCTGAGAATGTCTGTATCATCAGCAAACGTAGATGTTGTTAGTCGTGTGCTTGTTGAGGACAAATAATGTTGGCCCAAGCACGCGTCCTTGATGAACTCCAGCTCCAATAGTGAAATCATCTGTTATAGCAGTGTTGCATCTCACAGTAAATTTTCTGACGTAGAGGTAAGACTCTAAAAGTTTATGGGTGTTGTAGGGGAGAATTGTCTTGATCTTGTACCTTCTAGCCAAACTCTATCAAATGCTTGGGATCCATCTAAAAATATGGCAGTACAGTATTCTCGTTTTTCGAAGGCGTTCCGAATTTCTGATGTTATCCGGTTGACCTGCTCAATTGTTCCGTGCTTTTCACGAAACCCAATACGCATTTTTCAAAGAGTTTAGATAAGCATGAAAATAGGCTTATGGGTCTATACGACGTGGGAATTGTGAGGTCTCTTCCCGGCTTTGCTATCATTGTTATAATCGACTTTTTCCATCTCACTGGAAAGTGGCCAAGTTTTGCGATGGCATTAAAAAGCTGGGTGATAGTGCAAACGGCGCAATATGGGAGCTCAATGATCATTTTGGGAGTTTTTGATGATGTTAACGATTTCATTTGAGCGAAACTCAATTGGCTCATGTTGAAGCTGAGGCTCATATGGTAAAGTCGGCAAAGTGAACGCACTAGTAGCAGGATTTGGTTGGAAGACATTTTTAAGGTGGTTGGCAAACGTGCTGGCTCTGTCTGCATCGCTGCGCGAGTTATAGTATGTAATTGTTAGTGGTGGTGCTAGTCATCCAATATTCAGATAAGATTTAAATAAACAGTTGATGTGTTCGCTTTGGTTGTTCCAAACGGAATAATTTTATTGTGGCTTGAGATTCAAATCAAACCTCCGCCAAAGAATTTTATGTGTTTTACAATTATGTATGTGTGTGTAAGTAAATGCTAACAAAGTATTTTCTAGAGCTCTGCTGAGTGGGTGTCGTTTAGCAACATCCTGCCTTGTGCTGATGTTGCATTTCTTATGTGGGACAACGAACGGCTAGCTGCCGGTCGCTGTCCAGTTGAAAGAGGGTAGCACGGCGAGGTTTAGGCGGTGGCGTAGTCGATGGTACCGGTATGGTAACTCCTCCCCCCCTAGAATGGAGCGATGGCCACATCTGTGGTATATCCAGAGCGACATTGTGCAGAGAATCATTGGGGGCGAAGATTGTTTTTGTTTTTCTAATTCCTGTACTTTTCCTATGTACACCACTTTTTTGAGGTTTCTCATATCTTCGAGATGTAAAACTTCTAGGTTTAACTCCTGCTTGGTGTTATTTATAAGTATCTGTTTACTTATTGCAGTGGTAAGTACTATATGGTCCTCCTTATGTTCCGTAACTTGGCTCATACTTTATGGCATTTATTTCGATCGAACAGTTTGCATATTTGATTGCTAATGCCCCCGCTACTGTAATATCTTCTCCACACGTGTTGTTTACAGGTAAGTTCAAGGCGTTGAAAATGAATATGTGTCCATCCTCAGGTGCCAAAACCATTTCTCTCCCCTCTAGATTTACTGAATCGCATATTGGTGGTTTGTTCGTTAAAATCTTCCTCAAGCACTCCTTTCCTTTTATCTCAACACCCAACTCTTCACTCTCGCAAATAAAAGTTTCATGAACTTTTGAACATTGGTTGTTAAAAAAGCTTATTTTATACTTATTAATTGCTACATAATTTGGTATTACTAATAAATGTGTCCCATTAATTGGAATTGGTATAACATGATATAATTGATAGACATTTGGCTCAAAAATTGGAGCTCTTACCCTAAATATTATGTCTGTTTCATTAATTTGTGCCTGTACATTTATTAGTTCATTTACTTGTTCATTTGAAACAATTTTGAGCCCTTGACTCTCGACAAACCGTATAATTCTATCTAATTCTGTCTCTGCTAAAATGAATTTAGGCACAATGCGAAGTTTTGCTAATAATATGCTCTCCGCAATATTGCTCAAGTGCACTGCTAACAAATCCTATTAACTTATCCTATTCAAATGCTGGAGCATATGTATTTCATTGTGCTCTTGTGTTAGTTCCTTAAATACGTTATTCTTATAATTTTTTATAAACAAATTTATATCTTCTTGCTCCTTATTTATATGCTTAGTAATTTTCGTAAACCTACTCAAGGTTTCCTGATAAAAGGTTCTTTGCTCGTCCGCTTCTTGTGTAAGAAACCTTGTTTCGTTTCTTAATTCTTTTAATCTATTTCCTATTTTCTCCTCATCGTACGCGTCCACATTTCCCGAAACTATTTTTATCATGCTTCCTAACCCATTAAAAATTCCTCTTTTGACCCTACTCCTTGGTCTAAGTATTTCTAGCTTCTCCTTCACCTGGTACAATTTTCCCTTGACCACCTGGACTGCCTCACCTGAGAATCTAACATTCTGTATGTCTAACAACGCGTTTTCAATCTGTGCAATATTACCTTCGTAGTCTTTAAAGTTTATTATATGGTCGAACGTCTTCGCTCCGACCATTACTCTTGCTTTTCCCAGTTCCATTTTTACGATCGCTTCTTCTCGTTTTAGTGTTTGCACGTCCATTGTCTGTCTGTTTTTATCTTGTTTAATTCTTTTTTTAATTTTTGATTTATGTATCTTTTGTTTCCTTTTTGTAACGAATGTAACCCCATTATCCTCATCTACTGTGTGCTCCGTAAACCTAGGTGTTAGCTTATTTCTTCTATTCTCCTTCCTATGAACTACATCCCCTTTTTCCAACTCCATGGGTTCTTCTCTTCCCTCATTGAGTTTTCGCGTCCTTTCCTGTTTTTCTTTTTCCAACTTGTCCTTAACCTCCTTATACATTTCTTCCTGATAAGCATTTAACTTCCTTAAGTACTCATGCTCCGTATCAAAATTGATTTCTCGTTCAAAAACGTGTGTTCTCCCCGAGAACAATTCGAACGGCTTCAACCTCGTACTGGAGTGTATTGAGTTATTATACGTTAGAAAAACTTCATCTAAAACTTCCTCATGCTCATTTTCTAGTTTTAAGTCCTTCCTTGTTTTCATAATTATTCTATAAATTTCTGTCAGTGTTGAATGAAGCCTTTCAACCGGTGAATTGCTGGACGATTGTTGAAACGACGTCACATGCAATTCAATTCCGTACTGCCTACAGAAATCCCTAAATAATGCCGAGGCATACTCTGCGCCTTGGTCACATATGATCTTTTTTGGAACACCGTACTGACTTATGAACTTTTTCATTGATTTAACAATATTTAAACTATCTCTTGCCGGTATGGTGTACCCCACGGCAAACCTTGAAAACTTGTCTATTATTGTTATTATGTAGTTTTTGTTGATTGTGTATAAATCCGTATGAACGATGTCAAGTGGCTTGCACGGGGTTTCTGTATTTTGAAATACCACCTTTTGCGGTTGCCGATCATATTTCAATGTCTGGCAAGTTTCACACGCATTAATGACCTGTGTTACTCGGTTTTTCATAAATGGAAAATAAATGTCACGTCTCATCTTCCAAAACGTTTCATCTATTCCCCTATGATTACCTGAGGTATGATACCTTTCTATTTCTTTTCTTTGTTCACTAATACACTGCGCGTCACCAGATTAGCGCCCCCTTGGTGTTCTCGTTTGAAGTGAAATATTATCAAAACTATTAAAGATTGAACTGTACAATTATTTTCCAGTATAATTCGATTAATTCTCTAAATAAAAACATATACTAGAACGCATTTGGAATTTGTATAGATTTTTCTTAAATTAAAAACTAAAGAAACAGGTTTATTTGGAAGAAATAACTGCGTCATCAGGATAGCGCCAGCTACGTTAACTTAACTTTTTTCGATGAATTTCTTAAAAAATATTATTTTTAACTATTTTATGATTAAGTTAAAGCATTTTTAAGGAATATTAATAATGGGTTGCCCCTCCCTTGTTTACAAGGACTTCGCAAACTCGATTGGGGAGAGAGTCATACAAGTTTTTTAGATATTCCAACGTTATTGTTGACCAGGCCTGTTTTATACCGGAAATTAAATCCTCCTTGGTGGCATATTGCTTGCCACCCTCGTACACCTTCCTAGCTAACCATCCCCAGACGTTTTCTATTATGTTCAGGTCTGGGGAGTATGGGGGCCACTCCAGGACACTGACATTTTCCTTTTGAATCCATAGTTTTACGGTCCTGGCTGTGTGGATTGGGGCATTGTCGTGTTGAAAATGCCATTTGAGATTTCCAAATAAGTTTTTAAAAACGGGAAATGCAGTTTTTAGAACGCAATTGTAATTTTCCGCGTTCATCTTTGGGGTTAAAAACTGCAGTTCGCAGTTGCCATAATAGGATATGGCTCCCCATACCATTACTCCACCAACCCGGCTATGTAAGCGATCCAGATGATGCTCTTCCTTGCGTGAATCGTGGAAATAATAATTATATCCGTCAGGACCCTCTAGGTTAAATTTTTTTTCGTCTGAAAATACGACGTTATGCCACTCGTTGGACCATGTCATATGCGTTCGAGCAAACTTTAGGCGGAGTTCTTTTCGCACTTTGTTAAGAGGTGGCTTTTTTTTTAGTTTTAGCCTCTTTAAATGGTCAGCTTTCTTGATCACTCTTAAAACAGTCGATTTGCTTGCCTTAACACCAGTTTTTTCTATTATTTTGGCGGTAGAGTCGTGGGAGTTGGACGCCTCTCGGAGTATAGCCCTGCGATCTGCTGAACTAATAACACTGTTATTACCTCCTTTATAATTTTTTCCATAGGTTTCCTTATTTTGAAGAAAATTTGCAATGGTTTTGCGATGTCTTCCCGTTTTTTCGGCGATTTTGTGGAAAGAAAGTCCACATTCATTGAACGCTACGATTTTCGATTTTTCCTCCGAAGATAAGATTGTTCCTCTGCCCATATTGTATGTCAAATTAAAGAAAAATGTTTAATTTAACAGCAAAACAAAAATGGCTGCTGTGCTCAGCAAATTAAGAAAGATATTTAAATTGTTATTTGGAGGGCGCTAATCTGATGACGCAAAACACGTGCAGACTTTTTCGGCGAAAATATAACAAAGTAGATTAAAAATGTAACGGTTAATCTCACATGCTTCATTTTATTCTCAATGAGAGAGATACCGTTTAATTACATATAGCAAAACGAATTACAAATTTAAGAGCAATATAAAAAGAGATAGGAGAATTCAAAAAAAAGAGTAACAGGGGGCGATAACCTGGTGACGCGCAGTGTATCTTTTATTTCCCGCATGAAGGTAAGACATCGTACTGCTTTATACAGTTTGCTCTTGCAAAAATAATTCTGAAACGCTTCTTCTACCTTTTTAAAAACTTCATCTGACGTGTATATCGCACACATCCTGTACGGTTTAAGCACTTCCCTAAGAATTTTTGCAATTTCCTCTTTTGTGAACTCCTTTTCTGTTATTGTCCTTCTTATCTTGTTCCTAAAAGGTGTCACCACTGTTCTGCCTGGTGTCGGCCCAACCTCAAATATTAACTGGATATTAAAGTCATTCAGTGGCTTTTCTGCCACATGAATGCTACCTAATTCCAGTTCACCTGTATGACCCGCACAAGTGGCCTGAGTTGACTCCAGTTCACTGTTGTGAACTTGTAGTTCGATTCTGCTCAATGCGTCTGCCACGACGTTTTGTGAGGTCACCCTTTTTGTAGGTCACCTCGTAGTCATATTCCAATAGTTGCAGCTTCCACCTCACCAACTTAGAATTGGGTTCTTTAAATCCCATTAGCCAAGTAAGTGGGCGGTGATCTGTGACTATTGTGAATTTGTGACCGAACAAGTACGGTCTGAAGTGTTTTATACCCCAAACTTGGCAAGCATTTCCTTCTCTACTGTGGAATAATTTACTTCAGCCTCATTTAACGTTCTGCTCGCAAATGCGATTGGGCGATCACTTCCCATTGCTCCTTGTGATAACACCGCACCAATAGCAAAATTGCTAGCATCTGTGGTCAAAATAAAAGGCTTAGTAAAATCTGGATATCTCAACAATGGATCATTGCATAACAACGTCTTGCAATATTCAAAGGTTTTTGTATATTCCTCATCTATGATTATTTGTTGTTTCCCTTTTAGTCTCTTAGTTAATGGTTTGGTTATTCTTGCAAAATCTTTTATGAATTTCCTGTAATACCCAATGAGTCCAAGAAATGACTTTATTTCCTTTGGTGTTTTGGGCAAAGGAAAAAGCTTTATGGCCTCAATCTTCTTTGGGTTTGGTCTGACTCCTTCTTGTGTCACTACATGCCCTAAATACTCTATCTCCTTCTTTAAAAATTCTGACTTATCTGATTGAAGTTTAAAATTTGATCCATTTATTCTTTTAAAAACTCTCCTCAAGTCTTGCATGTGACTTTGTAAGGACGGGGAATACACAATTATATCATCCATGTAGACCAGACAAATCTTGCCTACCAACTCTCCCATCAGGTTATTCATCACTCTTTGAAACGTCGCCGGAGCATTTGTCAGTCCAAATGGCATCCTTACATATTCAAAATGCCCGTTATCTGTTGTAAATGCTGTTTTTGGAATGTCCTGTTTTTCCATCTCAATCTGATGGTACCCGCTAGCCAAATCTAATACCGAGAAATACATGGCCTTTCCCAGTTTATCAATACTTCGCCAATTACTGGCATCGGATACCTATCCTTCACTGTCTTCTCATTCAACTTCCTAAAATCGACCACCAATCTCCACTTTTGTTTTCCTGATAGGTCCATCTTCTTTGGTACTAGCCAAACTGGTGCACTCCAAGGTGAGTGACTGTGCCTAATAACTTCCTGTTTTAACAACTCCTGTATCTGATTCTTCATTTCTTCCCTTTGTTTAAATCCATATCTGTATGGCTTTTTATAGATAGGAATATCATCCGTTGTTGGAATTGAGTGAGTTACCGCATTGGTAAATGTCAACTGATTTCCATTTGTGTGAAAAATACTTGGAAATTCCGAATACAGTTTTTTAAGGCTTGCCGCCTCTTCTGTATTTAGATGCGACATATCCAATTTTGCGTGCCTTGCATCACCCCCGGCTAATTCCATTGTGTTAATTTCCCTGCTTACATACTCCTGTTTAAATGGTCTTAGCATTTCGATTTCTACATAATTTTTGGAATCATATGCAGTGACAGCCAAAGGCTTTTCCAGGTATAATTTCTCATCTTTCCCTGTGAAATTAACAACTTCCAGGTCGGCCTGTCCCTTCCTTGCATAATAAATTCCGCCAGTTATTTCTAACCCTTCTTCCACTAGTGTTGTTTGCATCAAAAATGAACCATTGTTTATTGAAACTGGTAAGGTGACAAATGTTTTAGTCGCCTCCTCCAGGAAATGTATGTCAGTGGCCCTATTGGGCTTCAAATGGACTTTAACTGTCCCTGTCTTAGTTCTTAATACGAGATTTTCTAAATCTAAACTTGCACCTAACTTAATTAATATGTCCATTCCCAATAATCCATCAAACCAGGAATGAAAATGAAATAAAAAGAAATTAAACGATACCCCTTTTGCGATTTCCTGCAGCTCAATATCTTTTACATAACTGTTTATTTTATGGCTTCCTATTGGTGTTTTGATAACAAAGTTTTCTTCCAATTTTTGCTGTTGATCAACTAACTATTTCAGGATTTAAATACGAATTCGTAGCTCCCGAGTCTATTAATAATTTGAGTTCTTTTTCGTTCTTTCCTTTAACTACCACGTATGGTAATGTCGCCTGATGGGTATCCTTCCTTATATACCCTGTTTGTTTTTGGAGGCATTTTGACGAAAATTTCCTTCGTCATCAATGTTATTCAACTCTTGCTCCTCTTCTCTCTCTACTGTATTTAATTGCCCTGACTGCCATCGTTTGGCACTTCTAGGTCCAGTTGATGAATATTCTGAAATTTCTTGTTTTGGCATAATTGCCCTTCTATTATACCCTGAAGAATTAGAGGTCGACTGATCGTCATATCCTCTATTCCTGTTTTCTTCCCTATTCCACCTGAGGTTCCTATTATTTCCTCCTTGTTGCTTATATCCTCCATTATCTCTGTTAAAGTTATTATTGTACCCTCTGTTTCTATTATAACCAAAGTTCTGCCTGTTATATCCCCCTGCAGTACTGAAATTATTGTTCCTGGGTACCTCTTTAGACCGGTAATAAATGTCTCTCTCTTTAATCGCTATCTCGTATGCTTCCAAAAGCGTCTTCGGAACTCTTCCCCTGACGGCACTACCTAAATTGCCTTTTAGACCTGTTACAAACGCCTCCAGACACGTTTCCTCATACAATTTCTTCTTTGCCTGAATTGCGATGGGGTTTGTATCTGTCCTGTCTATAACATTACACAATGCCTTATGCACATCAGATACCTCCGAGTAAAATAATTCTACTGTTAGTCTTTTATTTTCCAACTGGTTTAATTCCCTCAGTAAATCGGGTTCTGACCTCTTGTCTGCAAAATGGGCTATCAAAATTCTTTTAATTTCATCCCAATTTAATCCACAATTTGATTTTACTAAAATGTCATCGGCTTTTCCTTGGATTTTATTCCGTATTTGCCTAAGGATCATTAGTCCCATAGGTGTTTGATCCATTCCTCTAATCATTAAAAGGATCTCTTCTGCGTTTAACATAAACTCGTTTAACCTTTCTTTTTCTCCCATATAAACATGCATTGACCGGATCACATCGGAAATTTTTACTGTGCCTAACATCTCAAACGTTGCCTGTTGCATTCCTAAATTTTCCTGATGCGCCATTGTATCAGCTTCCTTGTTCTGTACTGCTCTAGAAGTTGAGGGCTCAAAATTTAATTGTTCCACTATCGTTGGCAAATTGGTAGCCTTTTTGATAACTTTACTTCTAGTCGGAGGCCTAAGTGACTCTTTAACTTTGCTGATTTTTGACATTTACAATTCTCTTTTGTTTACTCTTTAAATTATATATATTATTTTTTTTTGTTGCCTACGCTTATTTTATGTGTATATTGTATATTTATACTTATGTATATATTGTATGTATATATTGTATATATTGTTTCCTTAGCTTTTTCCTGATGTGTCTTTATAATTCCTTTTCCTTAGAAGTGAGATGTGTGTCGGTGTCTTTATATATAATTTATATATTTTTTTTTCTAATATTATTGCTTAACCGTCACCCTTGCGCGATGCAGTGGTTTCCGATATGGCAACAATTTCTTCTTGTTTGTGTTTTGATTTATTCCCTTTTTTTATTTAACCTTGAGATTCACCAAATACCCTTGCACGATGCAGTGGTCTTTGGGATTTCCCTGTCTGTTTACTTTTCTGTGATGTTGTCCATCGATTACCCTTGCGCGATGCAGTGGTACTAATGGCAACAACTAATAAAATGTTTTTTTCTACACTTTCTTTTATTTTTCTTGCGTCGTGCTGAAGCTAACTGGAATACCTGCGCGATGCATTTATTCCAGCCACGAGCGGACAGTCACTTGCAATAGATATTTTCTTTTATTCTATTTCTTTTTTTTTTCATTTATTGACCGGCAGAGTATCCAACCAGCGACCCGGGTTTCTTTCCCCAAGCTGCATGTTTGATGTTCGCGTCCAACATCGAACCTTCGAACGTCATACTCGCAACTCACTCCGTCGAACTATATGGTTCGATGTCGTTGCAGGTCGCCAGGTTGCGTTGCAACGAGATTCACAGTCAACACATTATTTAATTAAATTTATTCTTGCCAATTTTCTTTGTTGTTGTTTCATTTTATGCCTTTCTTGTTTTTATTTACACCACACACCTCACTTCCATCACATCACTATTTTAACTTACTGTTGCATATAAATTATAAAAATAATCGTTTTCATCATTTCGGTCCTTCTCAGTTCTCCGGGTATGGTGTGTCCTTTTTCTCCTTCCGGCTGATAGGTCCGGCTGAGCCAGTTATAGTATGTAATTGTTAGTGGTGGTGCTAGTCATCCAATATTCAGATAAGATTTAAATAAACAGTTGATGTGTTCGCTTTGGTTGTTCCAAACGGAATAATTTTATTGTGGCTTGAGATTCAAATCAAACCTCCGCCAAAGAATTTTATGTGTTTTACAATTATGTATGTGTGTGTAAGTAAATGCTAACAAAGTATTTTCTAGAGCTCTGCTGAGTGGGTGTCGTTTAGCAACATCCTGCCTTGTGCTGATGTTGCATTTCTTATGTGGGACAACGAACGGCTAGCTGCCGGTCGCTGTCCAGTTGAAAGAGGGTAGCACGGGGAGGTTTAGGCGGTGGCGTAGTCGATGGTACCGGTATGGTAACTCGCTCCCAGCCGCCTGTGAGATTTCTAATAGGCATCACGGTTACTTTCGGTGAGCTTAGAGTTGGCTGAGCTCTCCATAGTGAGTGTTTTGTACTAGATGTTGACAATTGCTCTATGTAGCGTCGGTGGACAAGTGCTTCTTCTTGCTGTAAAGCTTTTGTGAGTTGACGTGAGGCATATTTTAAATGTTGCCTGGCAAATGGAGATCTGTGGAGTTGCCACTCTCGACGTAAGCGTCGATTTTCGAGACCTGTTCTATTTGTAGATTTGTCTTTATTTGGTTGCTTTGTGTACTTGTAGTTTGGGCTGTTGAAACTCGAGCTGCAGAGACGAGTACAGACTCCAGGGTGTTAACAAATCTGTCTACGTTGGCTTCATCGTTGAGATGAGGACTTAGCTCAATGTGTGAGCTATTGTATTTCTTGTACTTAACCCAAGTGGTTTTCTCTGATGTCTATTTAAACGATTGCTCCAATGCGCCTGGATGTCGGAGTAGAATAGACAGGACAGGCGAGTGATCAGATGAAAGATCCGAGAGGCATTCGGCGCTTATCAGATTTTTAGGAATGTTTTTGGTAATTGCAAAGTCTATTAAATCGGGTAGTTTCTTTGGGTCTGCCGGCCAGTAGTCCATCTTGTTCTTGGCTTTTATAACTGCATTATAGAGCTGTTTTCCTTTTGGAGTCACGAGACGTGATGCCCAGTGTGTGTGCTTGTCCCCTGCTGCTATGAAGTGATCTCCTAGTGAGTTGAAAAACTGCATAAACTCATTTTCAGCTATAGTGAAGCGAGGGGGGCAGAATACGGCGGCTAGTGTATTTATTTGTATATTTATAGATGTGGCCTGTAGGTAATTTTTAGCAAATTTGTTATGATAGTGGTGCTTAATACGGCTTCTGATTAGAATTCCAGTCCCACCATGTGCTTTACCATATGGATGATTTGTTCCGTAGAATGAATAACCTCGTAGTTGAAAATTGTATTTGTTTGTAAGGTGTGTTTCTGAAAGCAGCATTACGTCAATATGATTGTCGAGTAGGAATTGAGCTATCTCACGTTTATGCTGTGAAACGCCGTTAGCGTTCCACGTAGATATCCTTGGGCAAGCCATTATTTGGATTGTTGTGAAACCAGCATTTGAATCAATAAATTTTGGTTTCGCACAAAATCTTGCATAGTTGTGCGCATAAACTATATAAACTCCGTAAGGCTTTGCTGCAGGCTGTATATCATATCTTCAAAGTTGCTTTTTGACTGCTCCGGGAATTGTTGCTGCTAAGCCGTGTTCGGTTCTTGGTAGGGTTAGCCAGTCCTGATTTTAAAGCGCTTGCGTAATACACATTTTTATCAGTCGAGAAGAAGACTTCAGGGTTTGATCTGGAAGCTGTCATCTGTTTATTTTGGGTGCGGGCGGCAGTTCCTCTCTGGTGGTTGCGACTTTTCAGCTCCTTATAAACAGGGCAGCCTCTGTAGTTAGCAGTGTGATTGCCACCGCAGTTGCCGCACTTTTTCGAGTTGCGGTCATCTTTGCTCGCTGGGCAGTGTGTGGAGTCATGAAGATTTCCACAAACTATACACACCGGGCGCAGTTTCAGTATGACTTTGTATGGCCATATTCTTTGCAGTTCGCACATTGTACCGGTCGTTTGTGCGGTTCCTCAACTGTTATTCTCCGGTGCAGCAGGAACTGAAGATTGTAAATACGGTGCACTTCGTATTTATTTAGGGGCTTATTTTCTGGTTCGAGCTCAACCTGCGTCTTTCTATCCCTGTTAAGGATGTTGAAGACTGTCTTAGCGCTAAATCACTTCTCTTGTAGCGTCTTTGTTATCTCTGCAGGCGTTACGTCGGACTCTATGCCCTTAAGTACGACTTGCAGGCCCTTGATACTTTTTAGCTGATACGTATAAAAGTTATTTTTATTCTAGGAAAGATGTGTCGATAATACACTGTAATTATCTTCAGACTTCATTTCAACCTTTGTCTCTTGGATGTTGCCCTTTACTAGAGGTATTATGTGGAAGGTATCCTTTCCAATAAGCTCGATAATTTTGTTGACAAGAACATTGGAACTTTTTTCTCGAATATAAATAGGCGGAGGCTTTGGCTTCCTTTTCTCGATTTCAGTGGATTCGGCCGCTTCAACGTCATAGGCGTCTTCCAAGATTTTAAATCGGTTTGAGTTCATGGGCGTTTCTATTCCAGCTAGGCTTGCATTGTTACGGGTTATTTTGCGTTGAGAATTTAGAGGGCTTAGCTTCCTTTTGATTTGGATGTAGCCAGTCTGCACAGCCGGCTTAGCACATTCATTGTGTTTGTTCTGTTTTTTGGGCAGCGCAGCGGCAGACGTATTAATATTTGCGCTGCTAGCTGATGATGTCATTGAACGCGCACTCGATACAGTTGCAGTTGTTGTTGTAGTTACAGTTGACGTTGTTAAAGAAATTGCGGTGCTAGTTACTGCTGATGAGCTTAGGTTATTGCATACCTGCATTAGAGCACATTCAGCACTCTTTGGCAGCAGAGACGTCGATGGTAGCGAGGGGGAGCAAGAACGCGCTCTCTCGCTTGCTACGTTTAAGAATTCGGTCAATTTGGGGGTAATTGCCCTCGCTTGATCAGAGCTTGCATTATTTTCGTTTGCTTTAAAAGAGAAGTACGCGTTATTTCTTTGTACTGAGAGCCGTCTCTCGTTTTGCTCACGTTGACGTTGTATGCGAACGTCGTTCAGACTCATTGTATTCGTAGTAAAGTTAATTAGAGTTTTAAGTGTTAAGTTTTATATTAATTAAATGACCAATCAATATAAACATTCGCGATTTCATCGCAGAAAGCGTCTTTTCGCATTATAGTAGATTTATTAAAACGGTCAGTGCACTTTTCTGATTTTATTAAATACTTTTTCCCGGAGCACAATAAATACACGTCTGCATGCGACGACGGTTTAATGACTGCTGAAAATTAAAGCGGAAGAAAAATTAGAAAGGCTATAATCGGAACAAGATATCCAGGAACAGGATTAAGCACACGGTAAGCGCACCACATACACCATAACAAAACGCCTTCCTGAAGAACAAAGTAGGACGCTAGTCGAGGTAAAGCGTGCGCTCCTCAAAAGTTTTTGAGCGAAGCCTTGAACACCTCCTGTTCCATCCGTAACTGATGTCAAAGTGCGGGTTTGTCGAAAGACATTACAACGGTAGCCTACTTGATGACTTTTAGCACAAAAATAAAAATTGGCTTCGAGATCAGTTGAATACATTCTAGTAGGATACGTAGTCTGTGTCGGAAATGCGCAAGATAGTAATCTCTAATGATGCTAAGTCTCTAAATCTTCTTAAAAGACCAAGAAACAAATTCTAAGTAAAATTCCCTACAAGCGCTGCATTTTGCCATCGTTTCTATGGCAGCTATTTGATAATTATACCCGTTACTCGTAGAGTAAAAGGGTATATTGTATTCGTGCAAAAGTATGTAACAGGTAGAAGGAAGCGTTTCCGACTCTATAAAGTATATATATTCTTGTTCAGGATCACTAGCCGAGTCGATCTAGCCATGTCCGTCTGTCCGTCTGTCTGTCCGTATAAACGCTGAGATCTCGGAAACTATAAAAGCTAGAAGATTGGCATTTTGCATGTAGATTTTAGGAGTTCCTACGCAGCGCAAGTTTATTTCAAAATGGTGCCACGCCCCCTCTGACGCCCACAAGCCACAAGCTGTGGCCACAGTTTTGATGCTATTATGAAAATTTTAATTGATATGTATTTGTTTCGTCAATACCTATCGATTGGCCTAATAAAAGTTTGCCACGCCCACTCTAACGCCCAAAAAACCCATTAAACGCTTAAGTCTGGCTAGCGCCTACATTTCCGCCTTTCATGGCCCGTAGTAGCGCCATCTAACGGATGACTTTGGAACAGCTGGCCAAGGTGCTCAACAGAGTGAACGTTAATTCTCGATAAGGATTTCTATTAAAGGAAATTGCGATGGTTTTCATTTGTCAATACCGAACTATTTCCCAAGAACAATGCAAATCAAATCAAGTTAGCCAAATTGGAGGTCTGAGTCAAACAATGGCGTATGTGTGTATGTATGTAAGCATATACATATGTATGTATTTACATTGTACACAGTTGCAATTGCATATTTATATTAAGTTGTTTAGCTGAGTAACGGGTATCCAATAGTCGAGGCACTCGACTATAGCGTTCTATCTTGTTTTGAATTTTATTTTCGATTGTTCGTATTAGAGCTAAATGATATAGTCGCCCGATCCAGCTCGTTCCGACTTATAGTTTCAAGCAGATATCTTTAAATCTGAGGGACTAGTAGAAACGAACGAACGGACAGACGGACATGGCTAGATCGACTCTCCTGGTGATTCTGATTGTTTTTAATTCTTTAGCCCTATAAAGTTAGAGGGTCGAAAATGTTTCCTTCACTGCGCTGCAAACTTTTGACTGAATTTTATTACCCTCTGCAAGGGTATAAAAAAGATTCGGTATCTGAACAATCCGTAGCATGCAACCAGGGTCTTCTAAGAATGCCGATTTGTCCGCAGTGGTTTCACATTTAGTGGATCCACCTATCTCTCTAAATGTATCTACACCGCCACAAGGGACTACTGAGTCCGTACAACCGGCTCAAGTTGGTTTTGCGGAAACAATGTCTGCTCCACCAAAATACCTTTCAGTGCTGCCACTAAAGAAACAAATTTTTGTTTTTCAGCTTTTCCCTGATCAGCATCTTCTGATGTATTGTCTTATATACAAGACAAAACTAAAGCCGATAGTAATTGTGTAAAGGTGGAAAAGTTTAAGTTTTCTTATGCTAGAGACATTTCATCTTTCAAGATAACTATCCCAAACGAGCTTTTTGAAGACATATGCTTTGGCAACTTTTGGCCTGATAATATGATTGTAAAAGAGTTTGAAATAAAACGAGAAAGGGAAGATTACTTCGGGCGCAGCCGAAGTTGATATACCCTTGCAGAATATTCTCTAATTATATTCTCCAATATTATTAAAATCTACCATCTACGCTTTTCAGCCTCTTGTATAATGTAAGGGAGTGACAGTAACCGGCAGTACGGTCCTAAAAATTACGATTAAATTACGATTACTTTTTAGATAACAAAATCATTTTATTTAAAGAAATCCACGGGATTATCCCATTATAACCTAGTAAACAGGTAAAATTGGGCAACCAATGCGTTCTCTTTTTAAAAACCGGTAATTTAATGGAAAATATTACGTTTGTCCTCTTCATTATTGCCTTTAATTCTAGAAATTCTTACATATGTTCTTCGGACATTATTTGTATACCTTGTCCTTCTAATTCTTGCACACACTTCATTGCTTCCTGTTTGTCAAATATAAATTTCGAGGTTAGCCCCATCTTTGCTAGCAAAAAGCTTTCTGCAATATCATTTAGATTTAATCCTAACATATCTATCGTTACGGAATTCCTGTCTATGTACTTCAACCTGTAAATCTTTTTGTCCTTCTCTATGAACGTCTTGCTTATTCCGTTCTTATAATTGTTTTTGAACATGGTTACCCTGGTTTGTTCTTCATTGATGTATTTTGTTAGATTTTTGAACATTATATTGATCTTGCTACCTGTTTTTTCCTGATAGCTTATGACTTCTCTCAATCCTTTTTCTTCTTCCTCCATCCTCCTTATCTCTGCTTCTTATCATCTTATCATCTTATGCATCTAGATTCCCTGTTATCGATTTGACGACTGAACCTATCCGTTTATCAATAGCTTCCAGTCTTGTCTTCATCATTTGTAATTTGTTCTGAAATGCTCTCACCAGATCCTTCGTTTCTGTATCTTCAAGTATGTCTCTGAGCGTTTGCTCTATGCCCCTAGTGCTTTTTGATATTCCTGTAGCCTTACTATGTGTACGAATGCCTTGTGCGTCTGTATTATCTTCGCCGGGCCTAAGTTTATCTGTGCCAATGGCTCGTCTCGTTTCAACGGCCGGATCTTAAGGCTCCTTTCCGCAGCCATGGACCTTGGCCACCTGTAATTATTTATTCGTATGGTTTGGTTAATCTTCTGATTTTCTCTTTGTGAATCTTCTGTGGTCTGGTTGACACTTATGTCAGGCCATTGTCTTTCAACATCTTATGTTTTGACAACCGAGGTGTAAGCTTATCCCCCCTGTTTGCCTTCCTAAATATCGTATCATTGCCTGTACCGGACATGGTTCTTTACTACCTGTATTTGCTGTTTCTATTCTCTTGGTTATCTGTTGCTCTACCCTTTCTTTCATTTTTATACCCTTGCAGAGGGTATTATAATTTTGGTCAAAAGTGTGCAACGCAGTGAAGGAGACATCTCCGACCCTATAAAGTATATATATTCTTGATCAGGATCACCTCCTGAGTTGATATAGCCATGTCCGTCTGTCCGTCTGTCTGTCCGTCTGTCCGTCTGTTCGTCTGTCCGTCTGTCTGTTTCTACGCAAACTAGTCTCTCAGTTTTAAAGCTATCGAATTGAAACTTTGCACACAGCCTTCTTTCCTTTGCACGCAGTATATATGTCGGAACGGCCGGGATCGGCCGACTATATCCTATAGCTGTCATATAACTGATTGATCGGAAATGCCATAACTTTGGTGTTTGTAAAGTTAGGAAGTTGGGATTTTCTATGGGTTTTATATTTAGCCAATCAATCCGACCCACCAAATTTTATAAGGATCGGCCGACTATATCCTATAGCTGCCATATAACTAAACGATTGGAAAAGCAATAACTTTGGTGTTTGTTAAGTTAGGAAGTTGGGATTTTCTATGGGTTTTATTTTTGGCCAATTAATCCTACCTACCAAACTTCATAAGGATCGGCCGACTATATCCTGTAGCTGCCATATAACTGAACGATTGGAAAAGCAATAACTTTTGTGTTTGTTAAGTTAGGAAGTTGGGATTTTCTATGGGTTTTATTTTTGGCCAATCAATCCTACCTACCAAACTTCATAAGGATCGGCCGACTATATTCTATAGCTGCCATATAACTGAACGATTTTAAATGCCATAACTTTGGTGTTTTTAAAGTTAGGAAGTTGGGATTTTTTATGAGTATTAAAAATGCATCATATGAATAATTTTGGAGAATATAATTTACAGAGTATTCTGCAAGGGTATATCAACTTCGGCTCCGCCCGAAGTTAGCTTTTCTTTCTTGTTGGGTATAAGTCTGCCTGAAACGCATTGATCTTTTGTAAATAATCGTGTTCATTGTTAAAAAACACGTTATTTACGAAATTATGTGTTCTTCCAGTGAATAGTTCCTGCGGTGTTAACTTGGTAGCTGAATGAATAGCGTTATTATACGTTATAAACGCTTCGTCCAGTATTTCCTCATGCCTGATATCCAATTTATTTGTTTTCTTAGTTTCGTTTATAAGCCTGTATATTTCCGTAATCGTGGAGTAGAATTGCTCGATGACTGCTGAAAAGACGTTGTGTTCTTTGGGATTCGTTAATATTAAAATACTATGGAAGTAAGGTTTCAATTAAATTAATATCGGACATCTACATATATCATATGGCTTTCATAGGAAAATCAAAAAATTAAAATAAATAAAAACAAGAAAGGAAAGCTTACTTCGGGCGGAGCCGAAGTTGATATACCCTTGCAGAATATTGTGTACATTATATTCTCCAAAATTATTCATATGATGCATTCTTAATACTCATAAAAAATTCCAACTTCTTAACTTTAAAAACACCAAAGTTATGGCATTTCCAATCGTTCAGTTATATGGCAGCTATAGGATATAGTCGGCCGATCCTTATGAAATTTGGTAGGTCGGATTGATTGGCCAAAAATAAAACCCATAGAAAATCCCAACTTCCTAACTTAACAAACAACAAAGTTATGGCATTTCTGATCAATCAGTTATATGGCAGCTATAGGATATAGTCGGCCGATCCCGGCCGTTCCGTCTTATATACTGCGTGCAAAGGAAAGAAGGGTGTGTGCAAAGTTTCAATTCGATATCTTTAAAACTGAAGGACTAGTTTGCGTAGAAACAGACAGACGGACATGGCTATAACAACTCAGGAGGTGATTCTGATCAAGAATATATATACTTTATAGGGTCGGAGATGTCTACTTCACTGCGTTGCACACTATTGAAAAATATTATAATACCTTCTGCAAGGGTATAATGAAAAAAAATTTTCTTTTGCTATTTTTATACCCTTGCTGAGGGTATTATAACTATATCCTATAGCTGCCATTTAACTGATTGATCGGAATTGCCATAACTTTGGTGTTTGTAAAGTTAGGAAGTTGGGATTTTCTATGGGTTTTATATTTGGCCAATCAATCCGACCTACCAAATTTCATAAGGATCAGCCTACTATATCCTATAGCTGCCATATAACTGAACGATTGGAAATGCCATAACTTTGGTGTTTTTAAAGTTAGGAAATTGGGATTTTTTATGAGTATTAAGAATGCATCATATGAATAATTTTGGAGAATATAATTTACAGAGTATTCTGCAAGGGTATATCAACTTCGGCTCCGCCCGAAGATAGCTTTCCTTTCTTGTTATATTTCAAAATATTTTTTTGATATATAGTAATTATTTCCTATATCAAAATTACGGTTTTAGCTGCCATAAAAACGATGGCAAAATGCAGCATAAAATCGATATAGCTTCACGTTGAATACCCTTGCAGAGGGTATTATAATTTTGGTCAAAATTGTGCAACGCAGTGAAGGAGACATCTCCGACCCTATGAAGTATATATATTCTTGATCAGGATCACCTCCTGAGTTGATATAAGCATGTCCGTCTGTCCGTCTGTCCGTCTGTCTGTTTCTACGCAAACTAGTCTCTCAGTTTTAAAGATATCGAATTGAAACTTTGCACACTCCCTTCTTTTCTTTGCACGCAGTATATATGTCGGAACGGCCGGGATCGGCCGACTATATCCTATATCCTAGCTGCCATATAACTGAACGATCGGAAATGCCGTAACTTAAGTGGTTTTGAAGAGATTTCTAGGAGATTTCTAGTGGGTTTTATCTTTGACCAATCAATCCGACCTACCAAATTTCATAAGGATCGGCCGAACATATCCTATAGTTGCCATATAACTGAACGATCGGAAATGCCATAACTTTGGTGTTTTTAAAGTAAGGAAGTTGGGTTTTATTTTTTGCCAATCAATCCGACCTACCGAATTTCATAAGGATCGGCAGACTATATCCTATAGCTGCCATATAACTGAACGATCGGAAATTCCATAACTTTTGTGTTTTTAAAGTTAGGAAGTTGAGATTTTTTATGAGTATTAAGAATGCATCATATGAATAATTTTGGATAATATAATTTACAGAATATTCTGCAAGGGTATTTCAACTTCGGCTCCGCCCGAAGTTAGCTTTCCTTTTTTTTTTTTTATTTAACTATGCTTTTATTTATTGAATCTTCTCTTAATTTTGAGACTAACAATAAGTTTACGAATCTTAACATTAAAATTTAACTAACAGTATAATAAGACTGCATTCTGGTTGCGCGTCCCTCAAGTCGGTCGCTGGGTGGGTAAGTCATTGCGACGAAGGCGTGATTGGTTGATCAACCTTGTAAGACCTCTCGCCAGGTGGTTAGGGTGCAACGATAGCTTGGTAAAGTACTTTTCCTTCTGTTCTGCGATCACTTCTTTGACTGGTAGAATGTTTAAGTCGCGATGTATGTTTTCGTTGCGAACGTACCACGGTGCCCCGGTGATTGTTCTCAAGATCTTCGACTGAGCTCGCTGGACTATGTCAATATTGCTATTGCTGGCATTCCCCCATAACTGAGAGCCGTACATCCATATAGGTTTTAGTACCGAGTTATACAGAAGCACTTTATATTCAAGACTAAGGGGAGACCGAGCGTTGATAAGCCAATGAAGGCTACAGGCTTTTAGCTTTAGGTGTGTTCTTTTGGCTTCAATGTTTGGGGTGTTGAAACTCGAGCTGCAGAGACGAGTACAGACTCCAGACTTCAAATCTGTCTACGTTGGCTTCATCGTTGAGATGAGGACTTAGCTCAATGTGTGAGCTAATGAATTTCTTGTACTTAACCCAAGTGGTTTTCTGTGATGTCAATTTAAGCGATTGCTCCAATGCGCCTGGATGTCGGAGTAGAATAAACAGGCCAGGCGAGTGATCAGATGAAAGATCCGAGAGGCATTCGGCGCTTATCAGATTTTTAGGAATGTTTTTGCACCATGTGCTTTACCATCTGGATGATTTGTACCTTAGAATGAATAACCTCGTAGTTGAAAATTGTATTTGCTTGTAAGGTGTGTTTCTGAAAGCAGCATTACGTCAATATGATTGTCGAGTAGGAATTGAGCTAACTCACGTTTATGCTGTGAAACGCCGTTAGCGTTCCACGTAGATATCTTTAGGGAAGTCATTATTTGGATTGTTGTGAAACCAGCATTTGAATCAATAGATTTTGGTTTCGCATTAAATCTTGCATAGTTGTGCGCATAAACTATATAAACTCCGTAAGGCTTTGCTGCAGGCTGTATATCATATCTTCAAAGTTGCTTTTTGACTGCTCCGGGAATTGTTGCTGCTGAGCCGTGTTCGGTTCTTGGTATGCTGATTGCAGAAATTAACTTTTTGAGACAGGGTTAGCCAGTCCTAATTTTAAAGCGCTTGCGTAATACACATTTTTATCAGAGTTTAAGGGTCCTAGTGAGGATCTGGCTACAGTCGAGAAGAAGACTTCAGGGTCTGATCTGGAAGCTGTCATCTGTTTATTTTGGGTGCGGGCGGCAGTTCCTCTCTGGTGGATGCGACTTTTCAGCTCCTTATAAACAGGGCAGCCTCTGTAGTTAGCAGTGTGATTGCCACCGCAGTTGCCGCACTTTTTCGAGTTGCAGTCATCTTTGCTCGCTGGGCAGTGTGCGGAGTCATGAAGATCTCCACAAACTACACACACCGGGCGCAGTTTACAGTATGAACTTGTATGGTCATATTCTTGGCAGTTCGCACATTGTACCGGGCCATTGCTTTTGTGCGGCTCCTCAACTGTAATTCTGCGGTGCAGCAGGAACTGACGATTGTAAATAGGGTGCACTTCGTATTTCTTTAGGGGCTTCTTTTCTGGTTCGAGCTCAACCTTAAAGCGTGGCCGCGTCTTTCTATCCCTGTTAAGGATGTTGAAGACTGTCTTAGCGCTAAATCCCTTCTCTTGTACCGCCTTTGTTTTCTCTGCAGGCGTTACGTCGGACTCTATGCCCTTAAGTACGACTTGCAGGCCCTTGCTTCTTTTTAGCTGCTACGTGTAAAAGTTATTTTTATTCTAGGAAAGATGTTTCGATAATACACTGTAATTATCTTCAGACTTCATTTGAATCTTTGTTTCTTGCATGTTGCCCTTTACTAGAGGTATTATGTGGAAGGTATCCTTTCCAATAAGCTCGATAATTTTGTTGACAAGAACATTGGAACTTTTTTCTCGAATATAAATAGGCGGAGGCTTAGGCTTCCTTTTCTCGATTTCAGTGGATTCGGCCGCTTCAACGTCATAGGCGTCTTCCAAGATTTTAAATCGGTTTGAGTTCATGGGCGTTTCTATTCCAGCTAGGCTTGCATTGTTACGGGTTATTTTGCGTTGAGAATTTAGAGGGCTTAGCTTCCTTTTGATTTGGATGTAGCCAGTCTGCACAGCCGCCTTAGCACATTCATTGTGTTTGTTCTGTTTTTTGGGCAGCGCAGCGGCAGACGTATTAATATTTGCGCTGCTAGCTGATAATGTCATTGAACGCGCACTCGATACAGACAGACGGACAGACAGACGGACAGACGGACATGGCTAGATCGACTCGGCTAGTGATCCTGATCAAGAATATATATACTTTATAGGGTCGGAAACGCTTCCTTCTAGCTGTTACATACTTTTGCACGAATACAATATACCCTTTTACTCTACGAGTAACGGGTATAATTACGGTTTTAGCTGCCATAAAAACGATGGCAAAATGCAGCATAAAATCGATATAGCTTCACGTTGAATACCCTTGCAGAGGGTATTATAATTTTGGTCAAAATTGTGCAACGCAGTGAAGGAGACATCTCCGACCCTATGAAGTATATATATTCTTGATCAGGATCACCTCCTGAGTTGATATAAGCATGTCCGTCTGTCCGTCTGTCTGTTTCTACGCAAACTAGTCTCTCAGTTTTAAAGATATCGAATTGAAACTTTGCACACTCCCTTCTTTTCTTTGCACGCAGTATATATGTCGGAACGGCCGGGATCGGCCGACTATATCCTATATCCTAGCTGCCATATAACTGAACGATCGGAAATGCCGTAACTTAAGTGGTTTTGAAGTTAGGAAGTGGAGATTTCCAGTGGGTTTTATCTTTGACCAATCAATCCGACCTACCAAATTTCATAAGGATCGGCCGAACATATCCTATAGTTGCCATATAACTGAACGATCGGAAATGCCATAACTTTGGTGTTTTTAAAGTAAGGAAGTTGGGTTTTATTTTTTGCCAATCAATCCGACCTACCGAATTTCATAAGGATCGGCAGACTATATCCTATAGCTGCCATATAACTGAACGATCGGAAATTCCATAACTTTTGTGTTTTTAAAGTTAGGAAGTTGAGATTTTTTATGAGTATTAAGAATGCATCATATGAATAATTTTGGATAATATAATTTACAGAATATTCTGCAAGGGTATTTCAACTTCGGCTCCGCCCGAAGTTAGCTTTCCTTTTTTTTTTTTTATTTAACTATGCTTTTATTTATTGAATCTTCTCTTAATTTTGAGACTAACAATAAGTTTACGAATCTTAACATTAAAATTTAACTAACAGTATAATAAGACTGCATTCTGGTTGCGCGTCCCTCAAGTCGGTCGCTGGGTGGGTAAGTCATTGCGACGAAGGCGTGATTGGTTGATCAACCTTGTAAGACCTCTCGCCAGGTGGTTAGGGTGCAACGATAGCTTGGTAAAGTACTTTTCCTTCTGTTCTGCGATCACTTCTTTGACTGGTAGAATGTTTAAGTCGCGATGTATGTTTTCGTTGCGAACGTACCACGGTGCCCCGGTGATTGTTCTCAAGATCTTCGACTGAGCTCGCTGGACTATGTCAATATTGCTATTGCTGGCATTCCCCCATAACTGAGAGCCGCACATCCATAAATGTAGGTTTTAGTACCGAGTTATACAGCAGCACTTTATATTCAAGACTAAGGGGAGACCGAGCGTTGATAAGCCAATGAAGGCTACAGGCTTTTAGCTTTAGGTGTGTTCTTTTCGCTTCAATGTTTGGTGTGTTGAAACTCGAGCTGCAGAGACGAGTACAGACTCCAGACTTCAAATCTGTCTACATTGGCTTCATCGTTGAAATGAGGACTAGCTCAACGTGTGAGCTAATGAATTTCTTGTTCTTAACCCAAGTGGTTTTCTGTGATGTCAATTTAAGCGATTGCTCCAATGCGCCTGGATGTCGGAGTAGAATAAACAGGACAGATTTTTAGGATTGTTTTTTCACCATGTGCTTTACCATCTGGATGATTTGTACCTTAGAATGAATAACCTCGTAGTTGAAAATTGTATTTGCTTGTAAGGTGTGTTTCTGAAAGCAGCATTACGTCAATATGATTGTCGAGTAGGAATTGAGCTAACTCACGTTTATGCTGTGAAACGCCGTTAGCGTTCCACGTAGATATCCTTAGGGAAGTCATTATTTGGATTGTTGTGAAACCAGCATTTGAATCAATAGATTTTGGTTTCGCATTAAATCTTGCATAGTTGTGCGCATAAACTATATAAACTCCGTAAGGCTTTGCTGCAGGCTGTATATCATATCTTCAAAGTTGCTTTTTGACTGCTCCGGGAATTGTTGCTGCTGAGCCGTGTTCGGTTCTTGGTATGCTGATTGCAGAAATTAACTTTTTGAGACAGGGTTAGCCAGTCCTAATTTTAAAGCGCTTGCGTAATACACATTTTTATCAGAGTTTAAGGGTCCTAGTGAGGATCTGGCTGCAGTCGAGAAGAAGACTTCAGGGTCTGATCTGGAAGCTGTCATCTGTTTATTTTGGGTGCGGGCGGCAGTTCCTCTCTGGTGGATGCGACTTTTCAGCTCCTTATAAACAGGGCAGCCTCTATAGTTAGCAGTGTGATTGCCACCGCAGTTGCCGCACTTTTTCGAGTTGCAGTCATCTTTGCTCGCTGGGCAGTGTGCGGAGTCATGAAGATCTCCACAAACTACACACACCGGGCGCAGTTTACAGTATGAACTTGTATGGTCATATTCTTGGCAGTTCGCACATTGTACCGGGCCATTGCGTTTGTGCGGTTCCTCAACTGTAATTCTGCGGTGCAGCAGGAACTGACGATTGTAAATAGGGTGCACTTCGTATTTCTTTAGGGGCTTCTTTTCTGGTTCGAGCTCAACCTTAAAGAGTGGCTGCGTCTTTCTATCCCTGTTAAGGATGTTGAAGACTGTCTTAGCGCTAAATCCCTTCTCTTGTACCGCCTTTGTTTTCTCTGCAGGCGTTACGTCGGACTCTATGCCCTTAAGTACGACTTGCAGGCCCTTGCTTCTTTTTAGCTGATACGTGTAAAAGTTATTTTTATTCTAGGAAAGATGTTTCGATAATACTCTGTAATTATCTTCAGACTTCATTTGAATCTTTGTTTCTTGGATGTTGCCCTTTACTAGAGGTATTATGTGGAAGGTATCCTTTCCAATAAGCTCGATAATTTTGTTGACAAGAACATTGGAACTTTTTTCTCGAATATAAATAGGCGGAGGTTTTGTCTTCCTTTTCTCGACTTCAGTGGATTCGGCCGCCTCAACGCCATAGGCGTCTTCCAAGATTTTAAATCTGTTTAAGTTCATGAGCGTTCTATTCCAGCTAGGCTAGCATTGTTACGGGTTATTTGGTGTTGAGAATTTAGAGGGCTTAGCTTCCTTTTGATTTGGATGTAGCCAGTCTGCACAGCCGCCTTAGCACATTCATTGTGTTTGTTCTGTTTTTTGGGCAGCGCAGCTGCAGACGTATTAATATTTGCGCTGCTAGCTGATAATGTCATTGAACGCGCACTCGATACAGTTGCAGTTGTTGTTGTAGTTACAGTTGACGTTGTAAAAAAAATTGCGGTGCTAGTTACTGCTGATGAGCTTAGGTTATTGCATACCTGCATTGGAGCACATTCAGCACTCTGTGGCAGCAGAGACGTCGATGGTAGCGAGGGGGAGCAAGAACGCGCTCTCTCGCTTGCTACGTTTAAGAATTCGGTCAATTTGGGGGTAATTGCCCTCGCTTGATCAGAGCTTGCATTATTTTCGGTTGCTTTAAAAGAGAATTACGCGTTATTTCTTTGTACTGAGAGCCGTCTCTCGTCTTGCTCACGTTGACGTTGTATGCGAACGTCGTTCAGACTCATTGTATTCGTGGTAAAGTTAATTAGAGTTTTAAGTGTTAAGTTTTATATTAATTAAATGACCAATCAATATAAACATTCGCGATTTCATCGCAGAAAGCGTCTTTTCGCGTTATAGTAGATATATTAAAACGGTCACTACGCTTTTGTGATTTTATTAAATACTTTTTCCCGGAGCACAATAAATACACGTCTGCATGCGACGACGGTTTAAAAAAAAAAAAAATGCTTTTGCATTTTGTAATGAAGCGCGAATAGCTGTTGCTAATCAAACGGCCCATCAACTATTAAAATAATGAGATTATGAGACGGTGAACAAATACATCAACATTTCAGCAAAAAGAGTTCTGATTTGTACGAGTGCTGCGCGAAATTTATTTAATTTATTTTTCGGCGTTGCTAGAGATAGTTTTCGCCGAGCTTCTAATTTCCTCTCTGCGCTGAATTCGCAGTTTAATAGCCGTAAACTATTAGAAAAGTCGCCTAAGCGCAAAAAGCCGCTGCTCAATCAAAAAAACAATAGAGCAAAACCCTCAAATGTTGCTAAGATCACCAGCTAACAAGAAAGGGAGCAAACTTAGGCAATCCGAAGTTTATATTGTAATAGATTATATTTATTTTTCAAATAGATGTAAAGATTATATTGTTTTTCCAAATAACTCGAGTCCACTTTGGTTTCATTTTAAATTCTTTATTTATGATTTACATTTAATTCATATTTGGAGCAGAGCAGCCGCTGCTCAAAAGAGTTTCTTCCCCAGCTTAATTTACTTAGGAGCTATAAAGGTCTAAGTCTCGTAGCGGCGCTGCCAACAGCGGCAGCGGAGAGTCGGCCTATATATTCTTAATATATATATATGCTCACTTAGTCTGGAGCGCGGAGGTATATGCACATACATGATGTCCGCTCGTGTTGCACTTATGCTGACACTTGCACTTTCAGCATGTGAGGCAAGGCACAGCGAGCGGTTCGTATTTCGGGCACTTAGGTTGATGACCGAGACCCTGAATTGTATAAACACTGCGACACAGTGTTACAGTGGTTGCCCTCTTAGTACTCTTGGTACAGTGGGTGGTCGATATATATATTTCATATGTGTGCATACTATATCTCCCTCCTTTTGAAAAATAACGTAATATAATGGAGTTCTTTTCTTTGAGAAAACTTTGAGAAAATTGATATTATTGATATTATTATTTACTAGCAAGGTAGCCCGCAGCTTCGCCTGCGGAAATTAAGATTAGCAATTTCCTAACTATATCGCTTAAAACTATACTTTTGATTAACTTTTTTATTTGCTACTTTATTTAAACTAAAACCATTCCACATTTCCACACCACCATAGAGGTGGAGGTTTTGGCGCGTTTTTTTTTTTGTGGTTTCCCCATGAGGCCTATTCCACAGTGCATTTTAATTAGAAATGTTTAACATTTTTGCAAGACTTCTCTATAAACGATATTTTTTGATTTTCCTTCTGGCGCTAAAATAATTAAAGACTCAGAGGAGCTAACTCTTGAACAGGCCACATAAATCTGACCATGAGAGAAGCAATCGTCCCTTAAATCTAGTCCAGCTAGTTTTAAGGTCTGACCTTGCGATTTATTTATCGTTATTGCAAAGCAAACTTTTACAGGGAACTGAAGTCTTTTAAACTGAAACGGTAGATTTTATGGTATTAGGGGTATTCGTGGTATAAAAACAATTTCTCCTTTGGCACTGCCAGTAAAAACCACAGCTTCGATTAAATTGTTATGAAGAGCTTTTACTTGCAATCTTGTACCGTTACATAGTTTTGGAGGTCTTAAATTTCTCAACAGCATAATTGGTGCACCAATCTTAAGCTTTAGAATGTGTAAGGGAAGTCCAGGTGGATTTTGTTGGTTTAGAAATTCAACCGGAAAATGAACTGCTTCATCAACTTCAGTGACTGAATCAATAGACTTATACGTAACTTCAATACCATCAAATGATTTTAACAGTATGTTATTTATTACCACAGCTCTATCATTTCTAGCAGTTAATATTGCTCTCTCCGAAAACCAATCTAATGATTTGGTTGAGATTTTTGAAATTTCCGGAAATATATTTGATGTGAGCTCCTCAAGGGAAGTTACAACAGTTCCTAAACCTGAAGGAATAATTATTTTTCCTTCGACAGTTGGAAAAAGACCGTCTCCAATTCGCAATAATGTATGTGCAAAAATTCCAGCAGTTGTATCGCCTTTTAAATGCACACGCATGTTTTTTGTTAGGCACAATTTTTGAATAGTAGGCCAAAGAAATGATGATTTTAAGCAGGCTTGTATTTCATCTGCCCTTGTTCCTCGAGGAACTACAGGAAGCGTTTGACGAAAATCTCCAGATAATAAAACCGTCATACCTCCCATTAGAAAATCATTACCACGAATATCTTTCAACATTCTATCCAACGCTTCAAAAGCACTCTTATGAGCCATTGTGCATTCATCCCAAACAATAAGTCTACATTCTTGAAAAACCAATGCCATATTACACCGTTTAGATATTGAGCAACATGGTGTTTCTACATTTATTAAATCCAATGGGAGTTTAAACACAGAGTGGGCTGTGCGTCTCCCATTTAACAGCGTAGCAGCTATACCTGAAGAAGCAACAGCCAATGCTACATTATTATTATGTCGTAATTTTGCTAACAACAAATTCAATAAAAATGTCTTGCCTGTGCCACCGGGGGCATCCAAAAAAAATATTTCACCGTTTTCATTTGAACACTTTGTAATATTTTTTGAAATGCCATTCTTTGCTCATCGTTAAGGGAATTTTCGTCTTTACTTAATTCGAATTCATTAATATTGTAATTTATTTCGTTTAAATATTCCCTATTTTGAAGTGGTCTACTAACTCTAATCGGTTCGGGCAAACCATAGTCTAATAGACACGTACCTCCAATGGACAGTGTTATATCTTCGATTAAAATAAGACATTTATTAAACACTCTATCCAGTAGATCTTGATTGACTTCTGCCACTATTAGAGAAAACTCGTACAAAATGTCTTCTGAAAAGCTTTCTTTATACATTTCCCAAAGATGTGCGGCATCAGCCATTTGACAATTTACTAACATCACCGCAAATAAATCACGTAATTGAATTGGCGATTTACATAAAGCTGCTTCCTTTAGGGTATATTCCCAGTGTGTGTCATCTTCTAGTAAGCCCAAAGCCTTACATGCCAATTGAAATGTAGCATACGTAATGTTATTAACTGTTTTAATAAATAAGAATGAGGTTGGTCCCCGCACTTCATGAAGAAGTAGTCTTAGGTAATAGCATTCACTATTTTTAGAGTGTATGGTATACACTCGACATAAAACATCATCCATTCTAATTCCAGGAAAACCAGGTACAATATTACCTCTCTTTCTCCTTTGGAACTTTTTATTGTTCCACGTGAAATAGGAAGGTACTTCAACATAAAGAAGGGTCCTTGCAAATGAATCCGTTTTACAAAGTTCGAAAAACCCAGTCAGTGTCGTTATTGAAGCGTTGGTTAACTGGTTAACTAATTGATTTTGATTATTAGGATCAAAATATATCCGTTGACCATTTTCCAAATGCACGGCCAAATGTACAATTGCCGGATACCTTTCATATATGGGGAATGCAAGAATTCTCCACACTGCTTCAGAACTACTGATATATCGACCGCTTTGATATAGTTGAACCTCATTAGTAGGGCTTTCAACAGTAAATGTAGCTTGATCACTGCCCTTATTGATGTATTTGCAAACGTATTTAATGGATTTAATTGAACTACAGAGCTCTACATTAATATGAGCCTCAAAGGTCCGCAGGAGAACACAATTATAGGGCACTACCCACCTATTGTCAATTATGTTTCCATTAATTTCCATGGTGAAGCCACCATCTTCAGGTGCTCTTCGCCTATATTTAGGGTAACCATCTTTTCCAGTAACAGTTTCATTAAGCAACGATCGCGGAAACTTTTTGGATCAATTACCCTCGTTCATACAGGGCGATTTTAGGTTTAAGCGGCCACATGGTCCATGAATCATATTAGCCTTAACAATCTCATATAGGAGAGGATCCTTTTCAGAATCTGAAATTTCTGCACATATAATTGAATCAATTTGTTGAGGCGTGATCTTAGACTTTAACCAAATCAGTATATGTGCATGTGGGAGACCACGTTTCTGCCACTCTATGCCACTCAAACAAACTATGACTATTAATTAAAGACATTATAGCTTTGACCTTTAAATGAAAGACTCGAGCAATGATATCATGCCGATCGTGAGGCTTCTGCCCTAAAAATAGTGCACTTTTAATTTCTTTCCATTTAGGATTACAGGTAAATGTAATAAAAAGATCAGGACGACCATAATAACGAACATATGTCATGGCATCTTGAGTTTTTTCGTGCATGTACCGTGGCGAGCCAGTAAAGGATGAAGGTAAAATTACCATCTGTCCAAACTGTGCTAAATCTACATCATTCCTACCTATAGCATCTTGAAGATGTATGTAGCTTTCTGCTCTCAGCTTTTTTTGATTTAGCCGAATAAAATTAAGCCTTTCTGTTTCTATTTTAGCATACATATCAACCAAAAATTGACTAAAGAGAGCTCTAAAATAGTGCAGGTGATTCCATACATTTTCTCTAAGCATTATTCGGAAACTGTAAACATCTAACGCTGAGACTGTTTTCTTAACGTTTTTTTTGAAACGGGGTCAATTTTGGGTATATCTATAGTGTAACCATCTTCTCCATGACAAAACATTAATGGATATTGTAGGGCGTCATAAGATCGGTGAAGTTCACTGATTCTTTTTAACTGATTATTATAACCCTCAATAATAATGTCCCTTTTTTCAAATTGTTGGTCAACTAATTCCAAAGCGACCTCATTTGCTTGGGGTGCGTTATAACGACCTCTATGAGCCCTAACAGGCTTTTTATTGGCGTGAATAACCATTTTAAATTGGCTACAATTCTTCGGAACTCTTTTAAGAGCAGTTTTAAAATCCTTAACATATGGATTACTTTCATGCAGCATCAACTGTAGTGATTTAACTAACGCATTTTTAACTCCAGGACTGTTTTTACACCTGAAATCGGCTTCTACATTGTCCTCACCAATAAAATAAATTTGGAGAAACTGAGCTTCTTCTTTAGAAGCTGGCAAAACGCTACCAACTAAGTGGTAAACTTGCCCCTGTACTTTAAATGTGGGCATATAACCTTCATTAATAACTTTTGTCGCACCAAATGAAGTCATTTGAAAACAATTATTATATTTTCTGGTAAGCCCCATAAAATGTGTATGGTCTGGGTGATCACCATTTAAAAGACTTAAAAGAGGATCTGGTAATGTTTTAAGAGATGGAAGCTGGACTTTTCCCTCTTTGCAACACATACCTTTTGACTCTTCCTTCCATTTTAAGGCGCCACAAAATGAGCATCTCTTATTCATTATTCCAATATCAACTGATTTATCAGAATTGTATGCCAGATTTAAATCGTATAAAAAGCGGAATTATGTTTTACTTTCCACGAATGTGCACTCTTTGTATTCTTTTGTTGTGTTTTTTTTTGCAGTTTGAATTTCCTCACGATGCCTAACATGATAGTTCTTATTTTCAATCTTTTTCTGTTTTTTTCGAGAAAAATCAGTAAGTTCACCTCTTCTTTGAATGTTCTTTTTTTTCATAGAAGGAACTTCTAATATATTTTGAGTGGGAGAGCTTCTATCATTAAAGGTTTCAATAGGCTTGTAGACATCATAATGTCCACCAGATAAGCTTCCACTGAATTAATTATATTAATTTTAATTTTTTTTTAAATACCGATCGCTTACATTTTATTTTGCCACATCTTTTGTTTTGCAGTTAAGGGCGATACATTATATTGAAGGACAAAAATAAAAACAAAGTGTTTTTCAAAAACAATCTAAAATTAAGACTCTTCATTGTTTTTGTTTATATTTAGATTAGAACTCTTTATTTTTAATTTTTATTTTTTTTTTTTTTTTTTTAATTACAAATTGAAATTAAAGAATTAAAATTTTAATTTAACAAATATACATTTTTTTAACATTTAAGCCATGCTATGTTTACTTTCTTCTAGTGATGTTATTGCTTGACAAATAATATTAATGTACTATTACTATTACAACCGAAGAATGTAGAAAAGGTAATTTTATGCACATTGGTAACGAAAGGGTTAATAAAAAATCACATACTGTTGACGATTTAGAAAAAGTTTAAAAGAGAATCCACAGTAGACAACGCTTATAAGGAAAGCAAATATTTATGTAAGAAAAATTAAGAAATATGCCAAAGGAAAAGTTAAATGCGTCCCCAATAATACAATTTCCTTTATTTTTATCTTGGTTAACAATTTTAAGAGGCTGTCCATCTATCACCTAATTACAGTTTTGGCGTTTTTGGGCCCCCAACCCCTCTTTACACACCTTCTTTCCACACATTAAAAAAAAAAAACAATTGGCAAATAATGAAGTATTTGTACACGACCAACAGGTTATGTTTCACTTGAATTAATTACAGCAAACGGTCATTTAATGGGACGTAAAGAAGTATGCAAAAGAAAAAGATTATATTAATAATAAAGACAGGTGGGGGACGCCGTGAATCAAATTGTTTAAACATTTGCATTTGTTTAAACAATATGAGGCACGTGTAATAAAGAGCGTGAGAATCAATTGGTTTGAATATTTAATGTTCTTTTAATATTATCAATGCGATTTGAATTTTAAATGACAAAAATCGGTTACAAAATGTCTTAAATCTGTTGTGGAAATGTAAATTAAATATTCTTTTAGCAAAAGGATATCAGTATTATCTTGATTTTTTGGATATACATATTTCGTGCGTGTGTGTGTACATAGCAGAGCGAATCATTGTTTGTTTTTGTTTTTTACAAATCCAAAGTTTGTAGATAACTCAACATTTGAAAACAAATGAAAAGATTTGCGATATAATCGATTTTTTAACCGCGCATTTTAAATTTTTTGTGACTGGTATTTTCATTTTTTTCCCCTGCGCGGTCACACTTAAAATGCTACAAACACTCATTTACGACTTAATGCAAAGTGCGCCAGCAGAACATACATACAAACATATGTGGAGGCCGTGACGTCACGCATAAGAGAATTGGAAAATATTGGGGACTTGGTTAAGGAGGCTGAATTTCCAAAAAATTTAAATGCAGTTAGTTGCGGCTATGCCATAAGATTATGATCATAATTTTTTTAAACCATTTTAACAACATTTATAACAGAAAAATGGCAAAAGAAAGAATTTAAAAAAAAACGAATCGAATTTTGGGGCACTTTGGGGTCGTTTATTGTTTTAATTTGTACCTCACACACGTCTCCTAATTATTTCAGAATTATGCGGATTTTTCTAGATTTTTATGTCAATCCGCTCTGGTAGGAATTTACCACTGACCCATTTTTTATTCGAAGACTTTTATATAGTAGTTTAGATAACAATAAGATTTAAAAATTTTTTTTTTTTTAATTTGTTTTTCTGTTTTTTTTTTTTTGTTATTATTGTGTATTCTTATTTTAGATATGGTTATCCTATATGCTCATATATTATGTATGGCCATACGTGATATATTTATGAAAGAAAAATTGATTATGAAATAAAGATAGCTTTATGTGCTGTTTGTTTTTTATTTTTATTATTATTATCACTATCTCCTATTTGTTCTACCTTATAAGGACCTGTATATTTGAAATCTAACTTATGTCCTGTTTCATTTTTCAATAAAACCTGATCTCCTATTTTTAAATCGAAATCTAAACTAGTTTTGTCGTAACTAATTTATGAGATTCTAGCATTAGTCTAGCTCTCTTAAATGCCTGTTCTAATCTAAATTTGGATTCCCTAGCATAATCTTCTATATTATAAAGGGGTTTTATTTTATCTATGCTATTAAAATGTTTGGTAGATTTGAAATTTTACCAAAAACTAGCTCATATGGACAACAGTCATGTGCCATAGATGGGGTTGTATTAAAACAATAGACGAAGTAGCCATTCATCCCAATCTGTTTTGTCAACTGAGATGTATGAACGAATGAACTCATTGAGTGTTCTGTGGCTTCGCTCCACGGTACCTACAGTCTGGTGGTGGTGTGCAGTTGAAGTTATGTTTTTAATATGTAAGTATTTACATAGATCTTCAATAATTGAATTTTTATATTCTGTTCCCATGTGTTTTAGCTTTTCCCTGATCAGCATCTTCTGATGTATTGTCTCATATACAAGACAAAACTAAAGCCGATAGTAATAGTGTAAAGGAGGAAAAGTTTAAGTTTTCTTATGCTAGAGACATTTAATCTTTCAAGATAACTGTCCCAAACGAGCTTTTTGAAGACATATGCTTTGGCGACTTTTAGCCTGATAATATGGTTGTAAAAGAGTTTGAAATAAAACGGGAAAGGGAAGATTACTTCGGGCGCAGCCGAAGTTGATATACCCTTGCAGAATATTCTGTAAATTATATTCTCCAATATTATTAAAATCTATCATCTACGCTTTTCAGCCTCTTTCTAATGCAAGGGAGTGACAGTAACGGGCAGTACGGTCATACAAATTACGATTAAATTACGATTACTTTTTAGATTAAGCATTTTATTTAAAGAAATCCACGGGATTATCCTATTATAACCTGGTCAACAGGTAAAATTGGGCAACCCGTCAGTGGTTCAATGAACATGTGCAAGGGACAAGAATTGTGCAAAGGACCTACATTAAGCAACCGGTAACACATGTTGGAATAGCATACCTCGTTGAATTCGTTACAAAATTTCCAACAAAGTGTCATTTACAGAAAAAAAAACTGCATTTGAACAAATTTTTGACAAAAAAATGACGACCCCCACCTTTATGACAACGCCAAAATCCGGATAAAATCAGCTCGATTTTTCGGTATTTTAATCAAAACCCTGGGAAATAGTTGTCGAATGTTGGAATGGCATACCTCGTTGAATTAATTACAAAATTTCCAACAAAGTGTCATTTACAGAAAAAAAACTGCATTTGAACAATTTTTGAAAAAAAATGACGACCCCCACCCTTATGACAACGCCAAAATCCGGATAAAATCAGCTCGATTTTTCGGTATTTTAATCAAAATCCCAGGGAAATAGTGGTCGAATGTTGGAATGGCATACTTCGTTGAATTCGTTACAAAATTTCCAACAAAGTGTCATTTACAGAAAAAAAATTGCATTTGAACAAGTTTTGAAAAAAAAATGACGACCCCCACCCTTATGTACAACGCCAAAATCCGAAGAAAATCAGCTCGATTTTCGGTATTTTAATCGAAAACCCTGGGAAATAGTGGTCGAATGTTGGAATGGCATACCTCGTTGAATTCGTTACAAAATTTCCAACAAAGTGTCATTTACAGAAAAAAAACTGCATTTGAACAATTTTTGAAAAAAATGACGACCCCCACCCTTATGAAAACGACAAAATCCGAAGAAAATCACCTCGATTTTCGGTATTTTAATCAAAATCCTGGGAAATAGTGGTCGAATGTTGGAATGGCATACCTCGTTGAATTCGTTACAAAATTTCCAACAAAGTGTCATTTACAGAAAAAAAATTGCATTTGAGCAATTTTTGGAAAGAAAAATGACGACCCCCACCCTTATGTACAACGCCAAAATCCGAAGAAAATCAGCTCGATTTTCGGTATTTTAATCTAAACCCTGGGAAATAGTGGTCGAATTTTGGAATGGCATACCTCGTTGAATTCGTTACAAAATTTCCAACAAAGTGTCATTTACAGAAAAAAAACTGCACTTTGACAAATTTTTAAAAAAAAATGACGACCCCCACCCTCATGTACAACGCCAAAATCCGAAGAAAATCACCTCAATTGTCGGTATTTTAATCAAAACCCTGGGAAATAGTGGTCGAATGTTGGAATGGCATACCTCGTTGAATTCGTTACAAAATTTCCAACAAAGTGTCATTTACAGAAAAAAAACTGCATTTGAACAAAGTTTTGAAAAAAAATGACGACCCCCACCCTTATGACAACGCCAAAATCCGAAGAAAATCAGCTCGATTTTCGGTATTTTAATCAAAACCCTGGGAAATAGTGGTCGAATGTTGGAATGGCATACCTCGTTGAATTCGTTACAAAATTTCCAACAAAGTGTCATTTACAGAAAAAAAACTGCATTTGAACAAATTTTTGAAAAAAAAATGACGACCCCCACCCTTATGACAACGCCAAAATCCGAAGAAAATCACCTCGATTTTTCGGTATTTTAATCAAAACCCTGGGAAATAGTGGTCGAATGTTGGAATGGCATACCTCGTTGAATTCGTTACAAAATTTCCAACAAAGTGTCATTTACAGAAAAAAAACTGCATTTGAACAAATTTTTGAAAAAAAAATGACGACCCCCACCCTTATGACAACGCCAAAATCCGAAGAAAATCACCTCAATTGTCGGTATTTTAATCAAAACCCTGGGAAATAGTGGTCGAATGTTGGAATGGCATACCTCGTTGAATTCGTTACAAAATTTCCAACAAAGTGTCATTTACAGAAAAAAAATTGCATTTGAACAAAGTTTTGAAAAAAAAATGACGACCCCCACCCTTATGACAACGCCAAAATCCGAAGAAAATCAGCTCGATTTTCGGTATTTTAATCAAAACCCTGGGAAATAGTGGTCGAATGTTGGAATGGCATACCTCGTTGAATTCGTTACAAAATTTCCAACAAAGTGTCATTTACAGAAAAAAAACTGCATTTGAACAAATTTTTGAAAAAAAAATGACGACCCCCACCCTTATGACAACGCCAAAATCCGAGGAAAATCACCTCGATTTTCGGTATTTTTAATCAAAACCCATGGGAAATAGTGGTCGAATGTTGGAATGGCATACCTCGTTGAATTCGTTACAAAATTTCCAACAAAGTGTCATTTACAGAAAAAAAATTGCATATGAGCAAATTTTTGAAAAAAAATGACTACCCCCACCCTTATGACATCGCTCAATTGTCGGTATTTTAATCAAAACCCTGGGAAATAGTGTTCGAATTTTTGAATGGCATTCCTGGTTGAATTCGTTACAAAATTTCCAACCAAGTGTCATTTACAGAAAAAAAACTGCATTTGACAATTTTTTGAAAAAAAAAGACGACCCCCACCCTTATGACAACGCCAAAATCAGAGGAAAATCTCCTCGATTTTCGATATTTTATCAAAACCCAGGGAAATAGTGGTCGCATGTTGGAATGGCATACCTCGTTGAATTCGTTACAAAATTTCCAACAAAGTGTCATTTACAGAAAAAAAATTGCATTTGAACAAAGTTTTGAAAAAAAAATGACGACCCCCGCCCTTATGTCAACGTCAAAATCCAAAGAAAATCAGCTCGATTTTCGGTATTTTAATCGAAACCCTGGGAAATAGTGGTCGAATGTTGGAATGGCATACCTCGTTGAATTCGTTACAAAATTTCCAACAAAGTGTCATTTACAGAAAAAAAACTGCATTTGAACAATTTTTGAAAAAAATGACGACCCCCACCCTTATGACAACGCCAAAATCCGGATAAAATCAGCTCGATTTTTCGGTATTTTAATCAAAACCCTGGGAAATAGTGGTCGAATGTTGGAATGGCATACCTCGTTGAATTCGTTACAAAATTTCCAACAAAGTGTCATTTACAGAAAAAAAACTGCATTTGAACAATTTTTGAAAAAAAATGACGACCCCCACCCTTATGACAACGCCAAAATCCGAAGAAAATCACCTCGATTTTCGGTATTTTAATCAAAATCCTGGGAAATAGTGGTCGAATGTTGGAATGGCATACCTCGTTGAATTCGTTACAAAATTTCCAACAAAGTGTCATTTACAGAAAAAAAATTGCATTTGAACAAATTTTTGAAAAAAAAATGACGACCCCCCACCCTTATGACAACGTCAAAATCCGAGAAAATCACCTCAATTGTCGGTATTTTTATCAAAAACCAGGGAAATAGTGGTCGAATGTTGGAATGGCATACCTCGTTGAATTCGTTACAAAATTTCCAACAAAGTGTCATTTACAGAAAAAAAAATTGCATTTGAGCAAATTTTTGAAAAAAAACGCACGCTCAATTGTCGGTATTTTAATCAAAACCCTGGGAAATAGTGGTCGAATTTTTGAATGGCATTCCTCGTTGAATTCGTTACAAAATTTCCAACCAAGTGTCATTTACAGAAAAAAACTGCATTTGACAAATTTTTGAAAAAAAAATGACGACCCCCACCCTTATGACAACGCCAAAATCCTAAAAAATCACCTCGATTTTTCGGTATTTTAATCAAAACTCTGGGAAATAGTGGTCGAATGTTGGAATGGCATACCTCGTTGAATTCGTTACAAAATTTCCAACAAAGTGTCATTTACAGAAAAAAAACTGAATTTGAACAATTTTTGAAAAAAAATGACGACCCCCACCCTTACTGACAACGCCAAAATCCGGATAAAATCAGCTCGATTTTTCGGTATTTTAATCAAAACCCAGGGAAATAGTGGTCGAATGTTGGAATGGCATACCTCGTTGAATTCGTTACAAAATTTCCAACAAAGTGTCATTTACAGAAAAAAAATTGCATTTGAACATAATTTTGAAAAAAAAAATGACGACCTCCACCCTTATGTACAACGCCAAAATCCGAAGAAAATCACCTCGATTTTCGGTATTTTAATCGAAACCCTGGGAAATAGTGGTCGAACTGTTGGAATGGCATACCTCGTTGAATTCGTTACAAAATTTCCAACAAAGTGTCATTTACAGAAAAAAAAACTACATTGAAACAATTTTTGAAAAAA